>PYAF01000456.1:26148-39707 GCA_007407185.1 Glycine tomentella | reverse complement strand
AGGCACACGGCCTCACACCTGCCATATCAGGTGTCTCATTACCCTCACACTGATCCAGTGTCTATCCTAGGGTTCATCATTACAGCCCAGCACACACTAGGCCGTCACATATTCCATATCTCTAGAACGGTCTGAGATTCACTCAAAGAATCGTTCATCGGCCTCTCAGGCTCAGAACACATGCATATATATATATATACACTCATATATCACCCATCGGGTGGCAACCAGAATAAGGGGAAAACCCCAGAACAATGAGCTTACCTGGCTAGCCGTGCCTCTTAGCTCTAGCCTCCGCTGATGGTCTGCTCCTCTGACACCCTCTGTGTCAAGCCCTACCAAGGCATACAAGCACACATCACAGACCATCTCAAGCTTCAAACATACACAAGCTCATATAGCAGTCATCCACTGCATCTGGGAAAGGAACCACAGTCCTTCCCATCAACCCAGGTCCTCTACCTAAGGTTCATCAGGCGTATCCTCTACAAGCCTTTCCATAGACCCTCAGTGGTCTATCTCAGATCCATCCATGGCCTCAGAGTCATTCCAGACTCAACCAAACCAACAACAGTGAGCTCAACAGCTCTAAAAACCCAAGTCCTCTGGGTTTCTCAGGGCTTGGACGGTCTATCTCACCAGACACCGTCTCCATGGCCTATCAGGCACCTCAAGCCCATCACAAAGGCTCTGGCATGTCTCATATCAAGTGACTCATTCCAAGTCACACATGCCCTCACCTAGAGCCAAAACCAACAGTCACCAAATCACAAACTGAAAGCTAATCCTTCCTCCTCACATCATTCTAAACACTTCTCGCAACTGGACCCAGAGCTAATTCTAGCCCTGTCACAGATGGGTCACTATTCACCAAAAACCCCCCAATCCAAAATCAACCGGAGAAACTCGAGTTTCTTACCTCAGAATCGATGAGGAAGGCCTCTAGGCTGCTCTCCCAAGCCTTGGTGTCGCTGGGCCACCGTCGTTCCTCGCCAAACTCGAGCTTTCATCCACCTCTCTGGAGGTTTTGGTGAAAGGAAGGAAGGATTCTCGCTCTCACTTGGTTTCTAGGAAGATTAGAGGGTTCAGGATGCGTTTAGGGTCATCAGACAAGGTCATGGGAGCTTGGGAAGCTCTCCCATGGCTGCTGGTGGTTGGGAGGAAGAAGAAAACGCATTTCTTCTCCTCCAAAACGCGACCTTCCCCTTTATAAGTCTGCACCTACCTTCCCGCGCAATCCGCGCCAGGTCCTGCGCTATCCGCGCCAGCTACAGACTGTGGCGCCATCAGCGCCACTCCCTGCGCTATCCGCGCCACATGCAAAACTAGCCTATGTACCCCCGGTAGTACATAGGCTTGTTTTTATCACTGCTAAAAGATTCCCAGCGCTATCAGTGCCGCTTCCACGCCAACAGCGTGAACAGGCCGAACCTGTGGCGCGATCCGCGCCAACCCCGCGCGATCCGCGCCACAATCTAAGCCCAGTTGGCGCCCCCAGCGCCAACCCTGGCGCTCCCAGCGTGAACCTCCCGAGACCATGAAGCTACCCGCGCCGACCTGGCGCCATTAGCGCCAACTTCCTGTGGCTCTGGCGCTAACCGTGCTGCACCCTATATAAGGTTTTCTAACAAATGAACCTGGCGTCAACCGCGCGGCTCCCCGCGCCAGATCTCAGGGTCATCACACCGGTGATAGTTCTAGTGGGGATCAGATCATTGTTATCATTTTGGATGACAGTGACCCCACCTTTCTTGGGCATGGTTTGCACCAGACTAACCCAAGCGGTATCAGAAATTTGATAAATCATGCCCGCATCCAAAAGCTTCACTACTTCTTTTTTGACCACCTCCTTCATCATAGGATTAAGCCTTCTTTGTGGTTGCCTAACCGGCTTCACATCATCCTCTATTAGAATCTTGTGTGTGCAAAATGAAGGATTGATACCCTTCAAGTCTGATATGGACCATCCAATGGCGGACTTATGCTCCTTCAGCACCTTGATAAGCTTGGCTTCTTCCTGCTCAGATAGACCTTTGTTAATGATGACAAGGTTGGTCTTGTCTTCCCCCAAAAATACATACTTAAGGGCTGCTGGTAATTCCTTCAACTCCAGCTTTGGTGCCCCATGGTCAAGGTTAGTTTCTTTCTTTTCAAGCACTTCAACTGCTGCTTCTTTAAATTCTTCAATGACAGCCACATCTTGATCCTCCATAATCTCTTCAAGTTCTTGCTCGGGAGACTCGTCTGTGTGAATCAAGGCATCTAGCACATCAATCCGAAAGCAATCATTCTTATCAAGAGGAACCTTCGTAGCATCAAAGACATTGAACACAATGGATTCATCAAACATCCTCAGCTCTAATTTTCCTTCAGCCACATCTATGATAGCTCTATCCATAGCCAAGAATGGCCTACCTAGAAGAACAAGTATCTCTCCTTCTTCCATGTCCAGAACCATAAAGTCAGCTGGGAAAATAAATTTATCCACCTTGACCAAAATGTCTTCAATGAACCCACTAGGTCTTTTCAAGGATCGATCAGCCAATTGTAGAAATACCCTGGTAGGTTTCAACTCAGAGATGCCTAATGATTTGCATATTGAAAGGGGCATCAAGTTGATACTTGCACCAAGGTCACATAAGGCTTTACCCACATTAACATTACCTATGTCAATAGGTATGTTAAAACTTCCTGGATCCCGGAGTTTAGGTGGAACACGACTCTGGATGATGGCACTGCACTCTTCGGTCAAGACTAATGTCTCACATTCTTGCAGCTTGTGCCTTTTAGATAACAAATCCTTCATAAACTTTGCATAATTTGGCATATTAGCCAAGGCTTCAGCAAAAGGAATGTTGACCTGCAGCTTTTTAAACATTTCCAAGAACTTGGCATATTGCTTTTTCTGCGCTTGCTGCTTCATCTTCAAAGGGTAAGGTGGTTTTTCAAATCTGGAAAAATCCAGATGCTTCTTGGGTTCAGCTGAGATGTTTTCCTTCTCCTTCTCTTGCTCCTTTAAGCTGCTAGATGGTTCTTCCACTTCAGGTTGTGCAGCAGCTGGTGGAGTCTCTTCCTTCTCATTTTCTCTATGCACCACTTTGGTCTTCTCCTTAGGAGCAATGACAATTCCACTCCTAGTGGTGATAGCTTTGGCATGTTCCCTAGGATTTACGACTATATCACTAGGGAACTGACCAGGTGATCTTTCTGCTAGTTGCTTTGATATCTGGCCAATCTGAGTCTCCAGATTCTTGATTGAGGCACCTGGGTTCTTCAATTGAGACCTAGTCTCATTCATGAAGGCATCAGTGTTTTGGATATGATCGTTAGTGGTTTTGGCCAGTTGCAACATAGCTTTTTCCAACTCCGATGGCTCCTTGGGAGGGATGGGAGGTGGTTGCAAGTAGTGATTAGATGTAGTCCAACCCACCTCCATGTGGTCTTCTCGGATAGCTACTACCACTCCCAGAAGCTTGGTTGTAATTTCTTTGATAACCTTATGGTGGCCTTTGGTCGTACCATACTCCATTCACCTGAATTGGGTCGGTCCCCACCAAGGTTGGATAGACATTGGACTCGTGGTCCCCTTGGCAATACTCACATACAGCCACGCCTGCTTTGATTGATGAAGCTTGAGCTTTGGAGGCCTCTAGCTTGTCAATCTTAGCATTGAGGATGGCTAGCTGCTGTGATAGGAGTTTTTGTTCAGCCAACATAGCGTCTGTGCTGCCCAAATGTATAACTTCCCTCTTTGGCTGACTTGCAATGCTCTCATTCTCAGTTCTGGCCAAAGAGTCTATCAGGTCATGTGTTTGGGCTGTTGTCTTTGATCTGATGGAGCCTCCGGCTGCTCCATTTAGTACCAGCTTCGATTCCGGTGACAAACCATTAAAGAAGATTCGCACCTTTTTCTCTATCGCTCTGTGTGAAGTTAGTGATCTCATTCACCAGGCGGTTGTACTTCTCCATGGAGAAATACTGAGCAAAGAATCTTGTCATCAACTCATCCCAAGTGGTTATGTTGTTGGAAGGCTGACGGCCTAACCACCTGAGTGCCTTCCCTTTTAAAGCAAAAGGAAAGAGATGGAGCCGAATAGCATCATCCATTACTCCTTGATGACGGATGGTATCGCAGATCATCATGAAACGGTCAGCAAAGTCATGAGGATCCTCATCATCTTCACCGCTAAATTGGTTCTTCTCCACCAAACTGATAAGAGATGGGTGTATGTCAAAGTGATTGGCTTGAATGGGCGGTCTAACAATGCTTGAGGCTGGTCGAACAAATAATGGAGCAAGGATATTCTCCATAAGTTCGTCCTCCGGCCTTGGCTGATCTCGGTTTGGCTCAGCCATATCTAGTTCCTCTTCAGATTCTTCCTCTTCTTGTGGTCGAGAACTAGATACTTCTACTTCCTTTCTTTGTTTTGTTAACCTCCGGTTCCTCCTAGCAGTTTTCTCAATTTCCGGATCAAACTGAAGATTCTCGGGGTTAGTGGTACCTCGCATAAACTATGGAAGCAGGTCAATAACAAAATAAATCCAACCTTAAAGATAAAAAATTATAATGAATTTGGCTTAAATAATCCCCGGCAACAGCGCCAAAAACTTGTTGTGTACTCGGCAAGTGCACCGGTCGCTCAAGTAATAATGTGATAAGAGAGTTATCGTCCCACGAGGATTGTTTGACCAATTAAATTATAAACTAAAGCAATAAGTTGGATAACAAATGAAATGAATAAAGTTGTTGTTGTGTGTGTGTAGAATAACCTAGATTTAAAACTAAATATAAACATGAATGTATGAACAAACTATGGAGGATTCTAATGATATAAGTGGTTAAGTAGCTAGGGCAATCCACACCAAATGCTCCCTACCCTTGTTCATGTATTGTATACTACCTTCATCAAACCCAAGTTACCCAACATGCATCTTCAACAATAATAGCTAAGCCTTACTCCCGTAGTGTTCTTAACCCTTTAACCCACTCTAATACCCTAATCCCTTAGTGATATTGGTTAGGTCAAGCATTAAATGATGCATTAAATGGTTGCAAGCATACACTCCTATCCCTAGTTAATGTAAAGCTTGTCACTTTACCCAAGTCCAAGCTTAGAGCCCAATATCCCTATTTTAAAGCCCAGCTCTTAATACCTAACTAGAGTGATCAATTCCAGAGAGATAGAAACATGCATTCAACGAGGTAAAGTGAAATAACTTGATATTAATGAAAGATAGCATCCAATACAATCCCAAAAGAGGTTACATTCAGTGCTTAGCCCTAACTACAATAAAGAACTAGCCAAACCGCATAATGGGTGGCTGTGTTACAAAAGGAAATGGCATACCCAGCTGAGATGCAAGGAGAAGAAGATGGAGAAGCAACCCCACTTGGCCTTCAACTCCCTAAAACCCCTAGCTAAGGCACCCAAGCTTCTAAAACCCTATTTAGTGTTGTTTCCCTCCAATAGTTCGTGCATTGAATGCTGAGGGTTGAAGCATTTATAGTGGAGCCTGTGAAGTCTCTGTTTTGCCCTTAAAATGCTACTTCTGTCGACCTGTGGCGCCCTTGGCGCGAGTCTGGCGCTCTTGGCGCCAACATCCAGAGTGAATGGCGCTCCAGGCGTGAATATGGCTCCCAAGGCGCTGGTTGACAGAAGGTCTGGCGCTGAGTTCCAGGAAACATAGCGCCTCTGACTTGAGACTGGCGCTTTTGGCGCCATCTTCCAGAACAAGTAGCGCTTCTGGCGTGGATTTGGCGCTGATGGCGCCACAGCTTCTTCAAACTTGACTCTTTTCTTCTAATTTTTGCTTAGTTTTGGTCATCTTTGGTTGAGTTCCTGGCAAATCATCACATTAGCTTAATTCACAACATAAAGAGGGTAATTATCCATGCTCAATGCTCAATTCTTGCTCTAAAAAGTTCAGGAAAACCTTATATGCTAGGCGCATATCAATTATATAGCTTATCCTTAATTTCTTGCCAAGCTCTGTTCTTACTTATGAACCAGAATTTTCTTAGACGCATAAATTAGTAGTAAGCATTAACAAGCGTTCATTTCTAAGGTCTGTTATATGCTCTATAACTGTACAGTTATTGAATTAGAATTTTTTTTTTATGAATTAGGACTTTTTAAATACCAATTTTGCATTTGCAAATTTAAATTTAAATTAGTAAATAATTCTAACAAGATTTCGTGACAAGAGAGCATTAAAGACAAATTCAACAACTCAATTCATGTAGAAGAAACTAGATTTTTTGATTTTTGTATAAATTTACATTTCAATCACACCTTTAATTTGTACAATTTATTTCCTCTTGGATAAAGCTGGTGCCCATATGTACCCCCAGCACCAGAGAGGAGCCAAAGTCACAGCTGAAAAATGCTAAATTCATCTTTGTCTTCAGAGCAATCTCATGGGAATATTTTGCTGCATAGCTAAAGTTATATAAGTAGTTATTATTATTATTACTTCGGCTAAGGAGGGGGCTATACAAAGTCAGCTTCAACAATCAACAGAAATGTTTTAATCTGTTAGGATCATCGCCATTCCCCGATGATTCTTGGGTAGATACATGTATTGCTTGACCATAAACCATTGGCAAGACAAATGATAAAAGATTTACAAATATGAAGTATAATATGGGCTGGGTGTCGATTCAATGATAATGTAATTACTTGGTAGCAAACTTAAGATAGATGTTGTAACAGCACAAACCAAAATAGAGTCATCAGAAGAAACAGCTACCCCAATCTGCAATAAATGCAAAGACGCCAAATGGAGCCATGGTTGAATATTTTTTGTCTTCAAGCAATGCGACAGTATAACACCTAAAAAATCAACATTTACTTCAATATTATTAACATGAATACAGCTTACTGGTCATTTGAATTTTTTACCCATATTTCCTACCAAAAATGAGCATGCAGCAGGACAATATTGTTGTAGGCTAGTCAAATTTATAGGCAAAATGTATTCTATATGCAACAGCTGAAAATGACAGCATAACATATTCTAAGTGAATTGCTGAACCATATGACATAAGATACTTCAAAATCTCCCACAAAACATGAAAAACCCTCAGAGTGTCATGTTTTTGGTTTCCTAGAGACATTGAAAGAATAAATTATTCTTCTTCTCAAGTTATAAACCATCCAAGTTGTTCATCACCAAGTCAAGTAAAAACACTAGTGTTGGCTAATGCATAACTGCTTCAAACCACCGGATATAAATTCTAGAACTTTGCACACCTTGTGACAGGAAGATAATGAAAGTCAAATCACACATACATATACCCCAATTTTCCAAACTTCAATCTACAAATAATTCTCACTCTGATCTGTGTGTATTTCATGGGATTACTGGGACTCACCTATGACAAATAGGGAGCAAAGAAATATCCTAGATCTGTTTGCAAACAACTGCATTCTTCAGTTTGGGCAGTCAAAAACTGAAATTGCTAGATTTTCTATTTCCTTTTCCCCATTAAAAAGCATGCCTTATGAATCTTACAACAAACTCACATCACCCTTGTACCTAAGTAGACAACCTAACTTTGTTGAGGTATTATAGTATTGTAAGTCCCTGTAATAATATCAAGGTTGTCACATCCCACAGCATTGTCAACCATTTGATATGATATAATTTGAGCATAACTCTGTGAAGATAACAGGTCCCCTACTCCTCTTCTTAAGCACCAGGTTAACCATCCCTTGGTTGATATCCTAGACTTTGAAGTTAGTGATTTGATTTTTATAGAGTTTGGACGCATTCTTTGATTCATTAAAAGCAATTATACCTGATTCCATCATTAACATAAATATGATTCCATCATTAACATAAATAACTTAGTTTTCCGTTCAGTTCTTAGGACAAAATTATGCAGCAGTTCCCTTCCCATGTTGAAATCAATGTGTCACTTCTAATGACTTTGCCATGGATCCCTTGGACCAACAGTTCAACCTAATACATTAGACAATATCTGTGCTACCCAACCTAGCTTTTATATGTTCAACCAAGACAGTGAAATATACTCTTCATGAAGTACATTATTGTTGTAATTTCAGCTCAAGTAGATTTTTCCATGTTTAACAAATATTGGAATTTTAATTTAGAGGATAGGATTACAGCACGAGGGATAATATGAACTTTATACTAAGGTCTTCCATTACAACTTGCAACCTTCCAATAAAATCCGAAGCCAAAATTTTATTAGAAGGTAAATAATTCTTTCCATGTCCATTGTCCCCAAGTTTTAGAAAACTCCGGAGGTTCCTTGGATGAGGAATCATCACCCATGATATCTAAATTTAATTTAGCTGAAGAAACAATTCTTGCATTAAAATATATTATTGTCCAACTTCTCATGGTATTATGGGGATTCCTTTTCATCATATTCTACATTAGCCAATTGCCCTTTAAATGATTGAATATTCAAGGAAAAGTAAAGTTGCTTTTACGACTTCTTCAAACGTGGGAAATATATATTCAGACTGTACATTTTTTTCCCAAAGACTTGAATATAGCATCTTCTTCAACACATATGTTGCTTTCATTCTTTCAATGTAATGTAATGGTCCAAATCCAATATCTTTCACCATCATTCAAAGTATGTTGCCACCATGTTTTACAGCACTGATTCATTGGGAATTTTCTTTCCATTAAACTCAACTTCAACTTCCAAGTTTGCCATCTTTCCCATTCTCTTTAAGCAACAAGGTCATTAGGCATTAGCATTTTGCAAAGCAAACTTATTCTTACTCTGAAGGCTCATCCATCATTCTTAAGTACAGGAAAGCTTCCATGTGTAATTTTGCCTTTTCTTCTTGCAGCCTTGTCATCATGGCTAATGTTTCAATCATAGCAACTGCAGAAAGCTCTTCTTTCATCCTGCAACCTTTTCTTCCTGCAGCCTTGTCATCATGGCTAATGTTTCAATCATAGCAACTGCAGAAGCTCTTCTTTCATCCTGCAGCCCTTTATATATATTTTTAAAACACTCATAAATTTCTTTACATGATCAACTTGTGTTTTTTTTCTGTCAACGGCAATTTCACTTATTCAAATTTGATCCATTGTACTTTTTCAACCCTATATACCTGACTAGTTTCTGATTGAATCAGTTAATACAGTCAAATTTTAAAAGGTATATGATAAGAACTGGACCAGAGAAATTGAAGAAATGAACGAATATTATTGATCAATGGGAATTACAAGGACAAGGAGTGAATTCGAGGTACACTCAGCCTCCTACAGGTTCAACAACCTTCTCTACTCTCCCTCCCTCTCTATTTATATTCCTTTCCCCTGTTAACTAACTGCAGTAACTAATAGTTAGTTAACTATCAGCCACTGACTTCTAACAGATTCACCCAAACCGGCCTAACTGCTCTTTCTTCAATTATACACTTGTCCCCATATATTTTTACCTCTATGAATACCATCCCCTTCAAGATGGACCTTCTACCCAAGGTCCAATTGAGGAAAAACACTTCTGATCTCTTCCAGCTTTTCCCAGCTATCTTCATGGTGTGGCAACCTTTGCCATTTAATACTCATTTGATGCTATGTAATCCTGCTCTGCATAACTTTCTCAGCCTGTACCTGAAGTTCCATATCTTCAGTCAAAGCTTTAGGCAATGGTTGACGAGAACAAAAAGGCTTAACTGCCTGCTTGAGTAGAGAAATATGAAAAACTGGATGAATTATGATGTCAACAGGTAGCTCCAATTTGTAAGCCACTTCTCCCACCTTTTGAATTATCTTAGGAGGCCCATAAAATCTTGAACTTAGCTTCTCATTTGGTTTGTTTGCCAATGACTTAATCCTGTAAAGCTGCAGTTTCAGAAACAGCCATTCTCAGTTATTATGTTTCCATTTACAAGGCTAGCTGGTCCAAATATTAGTGGTTCATGCTTCTGATTGGGTGCTTGTGAATCCTTTGCTCTTCCTTGTATAACATCTTGGGCGAAAGTGGCACATGTGATTGGTGGTGATGGCTAAGTGCACTGTGCACGAACTGCATAATCACGATGCCAAGCTTCTGCTTTCTTGGCATGTTCATGAAGAACATAGTCATTACTTTGGTTCCATCCCGGTTTGTGATGCTTGCAATCTACGAAGCTCTTGTGATAGACCTTATGTGATTCTAAAGGATTTTGAAACTCATACCCGAACTGTTGATATAGTTCGAATACTTTTGTTCTACACACTAGATCCATGCGTGCTTTCTGGAGGATACAAACCACCAGGCTGGGAAGTTGTTGAAAATCATCTGTCAGAAAACTTTTTTCTCAGCTAATTGCGTTGACTGAGTCCCCTGCTCCTGCTTGTTCACCTGCTCGTTCAAAGCCTACTGCACAAGATGCTGCGGGAGAAGGCTGATATCTAAGAGTTACAAATAATCAATTGCTTAAAGATGTTGAGATGAAGAAAGGTGACTGGATGTGTTCAAAGTGAGTTATTTCTGCTCATGGAATCATATTTTTTAATCATTTCTTTTCTTTTTCCGGTGACATAGTTTTTTATTGATAATACTAATTTAGAAGAATTGTTGACCAGTGGGATGGGTGTATTTGTTTTATTTATACCCATTTTGTGAACGATTCAAATTATTTTCTGAGTGATAGTTTTTAGTGATGGTATTCAATCCAAGTATCTTTGGCTGAACGATGATTGTATTGATTTTATATCCCTTTTGTTAGTAGTACACTTCTTCCTTATAATAACCAAACTGGATTTAACTTTCCACAATTGTTCGTGTTAGTCAAAATGTTCCATGTCATTTAAATCTTAAATTACATCTCAACTACTTAGTAATTCATTGGTAAGAGTTTTACCCGTTTACTGTTCAAATGAACCCAGGAGATTGGACCTATCCTCAGTAAGTCCTCTCTACTTGCTTACTAGCTGTTGTCATAAAGCATGGCCAATTTCTGGAGGAGTCTGTTAGCTTCCCTTTAAAAAAGAACATGATAATGTCAATTAATACCAATAGAACTAAATGAAGTGCTCTTAACCTGTTCATTGAATTTTTGTCTCACTTGTTTTTTTCTTTGTTGTTCTGTTCATATGCAAATATGCATGCCAAACTGACTAGTATCTTAATTCTTAAATGACTCTTAAAAAATTCTTTTATTTTTCCTATGTTCTGATGCTGTCATCAAATACATTTTATATGTGTTCAATTATCCCTTATTTGGTGTCTTCTGGTCTGTTGATGGTTGCTTTTTAATTTTGCTACATATGTAATTATTTAAATTTTGTCTGAATGCTATTGAAGTTGAAAGGAAAAAAAGGACCTATTTTGTGCACAAGAAAATTCCCGGTGACCATATTTTTAGTTTCTGTTTCCTATGATAGAAGATGAATCATTTTCATGTCAATAATACCAATTTTGCTGACTGTCTATAAATTTAAACATTGATAGGTTTCAGACATCAATATCGTAACGATTTTCTAATCTATCTTTATACTTTGTTAGGAATCATCGTTTAATTCTTTCATATTTCATGCTTCATCTCTTTCTCATAAGTTTTTAGTTTTGTAAAGGTATTAACAGATTTAGTAAGCTTTCTTTCTTGTTTGGACCCTTATTGAAGCCTTATCCAGAAAGTTAAAGAAACTTGTGATGTACAATTTAACAGTGATAATTACATGTAACTATTGTGTCCTGATTTTTGGGGGCTTTAATTCTGTTTGGAATGTATCCCATTCTGAAAATTTTTAATATGATCCTTTTATTTAAGATGAGTTTCATAATTAATTCATTTTTTTTTTTAATTACAAATATCAGTATTTAAATCTGGCATTCTGGTTGCGATCTGTTTTATGCCAGAGTATTTGCACTTTGTTGACAGCTACATTTGGCACTAATGTATAATGTTAGGTCTCTCACTTTGCATTAATAACTGGATTCCTCATATTGGGCAATCACTGGAATAAACGGCCTCATGATGTAACTATTCCAGACTTGATTGTATGTTAAATAAGCCCCATTGAATTGTAGAAAAGAAGGTCTTATAATATAGTTGTATTTTATGTAGTGCTCACCATAGCATAATATTTTGCCTCATGTTGACTCTATATAATCAAATCATTTTGCTTTTCAGGGAGAGAAGATTATGAGTGAGATCGCTGATCTCCAAAGACAAGTTATAAACTAGACATTCTGTTAACATTATTTGAAGATCCACCAATTAATGATGATATACATATGAGTACTAAATATTCTTGCATTGGTCCTGCATTCCTGGATATGACTTGAAACACCTATCTCGTATTTTATAATATAAAAATATTGGTAGTAATTCATGAAATCATTAGATTGTCAATTAATCATCAATATTATCTCCATGTCTTGTTAAGTTTTATTTTCATTCCTATAAATAAACTAACAAACTCCTCCAATTGAATGCAGGGGATGCTATTGATGGAAGGGAACGAGCGACTAAAACGTCACGTATGATATTCTTTTTATTTTTCTCTTTAATTTTATTTGGGTGTGTGCATTTTCTTTGCTTAAGCAAACTTATCCCTGAATCTGACTTATCTATTATGCAATTATGAAAGCATATAGTATAAAATTAAGCTGTATAATATATAACTATGTGTTGCACCAAAGGTGGCGGGCATAATTAATGGCCAAAGGCATGGTGGTGCCGAATCTGAGAACTTTGTTATGGATGAAGGTCAGTCTTCAGAGTCTGTCACGTACGTTTGCAATTCCACTGGACTCCCCCAAGACTATGAAAACTCAGATACTTCGCTCAAATTGGGGTGAGTCTTCATTCATTTTACCACAAAATAAATTGTAGTCGAATTTATTCTACATTCTGGAATATAAGTGCAGTGCACTAAAGATAATAATAATGTAGTGCATGGTTTGTTAGCAATCAGAAAAAAAAAAGTTCATTTATTTTTGTCTTCAAACTAATAATTATATTCCTTTATTGAATGGCCCTATTTTTCCCCATTCTTGAAACTAATAATTATCTCCACAGCTTTTCTATCATCCCAATACCTTATTTTGTGCACATACATACATGTACTCATGTTTTATGCTGTATCCTTTCATGTTTTTGTAATGACTTGCATGTCTCTTCTGATATTCTTTGCTTAATATGCCGAGCTATAATATATTTTTGTAGACCGACAAATGTGGCTCTGCAATTTTGGCACATGAAGATATCAAGGTTCGGGAGTTTGTGTTTAATTCTATAAATTTATGTATGATAAATTATTGTTTAAATTCAACTATATATTAAGGTGAAATGTTATTCGATATAGTGCAACGCACTGCAATTGTTTTTAAATTCATCATTACACAAATTTTAATGTTATTTATTGAAAGAGCGGGATGTTGTAATTTTGTTATTAATATTGATCAATTTGCTTTTACCAGAATCGGAACAATGCAGCAAAGCAATAATAGGTGTTTCAATTTATATTATCTATATATATATATATATATATAATATATAAATATAATAATATATATATGAAATAAAAATAGTAAAACGGGATTGTAACATGATTATCATGTGTAAAACCAAGCA
>PYAF01000456.1:0-19219 GCA_007407185.1 Glycine tomentella | reverse complement strand
AATATGTATTAATGAATTTTATTTGCATAAAACGAGGGAAGGAATATCGTATATGTTACTGACAACTATTAAAATTAGCAAGCAATGCGAAAAGAAATTTCGTGAAAAATTTATACTAATCTAATTTTAACACAAAGTGGACACAAGTTTTTAATTAAAATCAATCAAACACGAGAGAGCAAAGAGAGGCGTTACAAAAACAACAACAAACATGAAAGGTCATTCAATCAAACACATCAACATCCAATATTGACATTAAAGTTCTTGCATGAAGGACATCCTCTAAAATATATCTTGTTTAACCATCATAAACATACACATTCAAACATGTTTAAATTAGATAATGACCATTCACCAATGTTTTGCACCACACATTAAGTACCTTTCATGTCATGGGAGTTTTCTACCTTGCATTTCAAATGCGGTTTTGCAGAGAAGTTAAATGAACCCAATCCATACAACTTTGAAAAGCACTACGTACTAGAATAAAAAATTCATTGTTTTTCCTTTCTTATATTACAGATATGGGTGGACATATGACCATGAACAACAAAGAAGGTTTGCCATTTTTATGATCTATTCAATCCTTCTTGTGGATACGATGCCTATTGCATTGGCTTTTGGTTCAAAACATAACACTAACCCTAACCCTGTTTGATTAAACCTAAAACCTAACCATGTTGGTTTAAACCCTGAGCCTGGCGGTCAAACTAAAGGAGAACCAGAGTCACACCTAAACGAGCATACCTGAATAACCCAATGTCGGCACCAAGTCGAAGGAGACCGAACAAAGCCGCCGAACGAGGGAGGAAAACTCTGCACGCGACAGGCCACCACGAGGGAATGCTGGTTCAGGGAGATAGCTAGGTTCAGTGGAGATAGTAGGAATCGAAATGGAAGGAGAGGGCAACACATGGGACTCTAGGGCACGACAACCTTTGGTGGGGGACTATGAAGACACACAATTACACAAAACACACAAAACGACACCGTTTTCAGTTTTAATTTTCCAAATTTTTAAAGACGGTTATTGACTAACGTCTTTGAAAATAATATACTAAGACAATTAAACTAAAACCGTCATTGTTTTCAACAATCTAAGACGGTTACTCTATGAACCGTCTTTGAAATTTTCAAATTATTTACGCAAATGCCACTGCACCACATTCTAAGACGGTTTCTTCACAACCGACTTAGAATGGCTGTCGTAAAATGTGGTTTTTGTAGTAGTGGATATTAAAGCATAACCAAGACAACCATTCTATAGACCACAATTACTCTTGCTGCCCATACTTGGTTGAAGTAATAGATTTGGTTAAATCCCTCAGCTAAAATAATTTATATAGCTCGAGTAGGTTTTACAACTACGTGGATCTAGATATCAAAATATAATTTCCAAGAAAAAGAAAGAGAAGTAGAAGAAACAAAACCAATGACAACAAGGACTGTCATAACGTAATAACATGCCCTTAATCGCTCCCCCACTGTCAAATTAAAAGTTACATAAATTGCACTACATGTATATTGCAATTAGCGGCCAATAAATTAATGGGAACTTTACTTTATCATCAAGATTGAAGGTCTGTTACATTGAATTGCATCTCTTAGTTCTAGTATACTGCATACATTACAAGTCTCCAATAAACACCAATACAACGTATATAGTGCTAATAAATAACCCCACTTTCTGCTTTGTGATAGACGAAGCTGCTAAAACACCATATTATAGGACAACATACCATAGTAACTAGTCCTATTCGTAGCATATTGGGCAAAATAGCATAGGTATATAGCTTAGTTCCTAAGCTTTAAGGGAATGAATGAAAAAGCATCAAGATATTCTTGGAAAATATAGAGATATGGCTTGATAGGTGCCTATCCACTGGAAAATGTTTCCCCACACTATCATTGAAAAATGGTGTTGCCACGGAAATGTTCCCACACAGTTTCATTGAAATCCTCGGTAAAAAATTCACAGGAAGTACGACAACTGCTGCTGCTTCCTTGAACCGCCTTTTCCGTACAAAATCGTTCCACTGTTTCAACTCACCCATTCCAGCCCCTTCATCTGCAAAGCTTGCAGCAACCTGCAGGGATGATGAAGCAACAATATTTAATTTTATTCACGGATGTTGACGCATACCTCATTCGATGTTCAAGTCAACTCGGCCGCATTGGTCTAGATTGTCGTCGACGGTACGTACTCGCCAGAGTTACGCTTCGAGGTGAGCAGTGTCTACGAAATCTACGACCGAGTGGTGGATCTGCTCTGGAGCCCATTCTTGCACTCGTGCACACTCAAGATCGGGATCAAGGCGTTGTTCATGCTTTGTTTGGGGAAGAATACGTGGCATAAGGCGGTGACCGCCAGCGCGCTAACGGTTATCGTGGACCAACTGGTGGACTTTGAGAAATGCGATGCGGAGAGGGCGCTGGCCACGGTGGAGGTCAATGTTGAGAACATGAAGTGCTTTCTGCCACGATGATTCTCTCAACATTGCTTTCACCTTGAAAGGAAGAGCCTTCACGCAAGGCTTCCTATGAATCTCTTCCTCCTTGGCTCTGGCGGTGGAGAGAGTGAGATCGCAAGAGTGAGATATGTGAGCAAGACAGGAGACGAACAGGAGCGAAAATGAAAACAAGTGGTCGGGCGAGAGGGCAACAAGGTGAGAAGGAAAATGAAAAAGCAAGGTCCATTTAGGACGGTTCAAGTTTCATCGTCCTTGAATATCTCATTTCTAGACAGTTTTGATAAAAATTGTATTTGAAAAGATATTTTAAACACGATTATCAAAGAACTGTCTTTAAAAACTTTCGATTATTTACAAAAATGCCACCGAATTTTAAAAAATGTCGGCTATGCTAGAACCGCCTTAAAAACAGTGTCATGGAATAATGTTTTTGTAGTAGTGTAAAAGACTTTTGTTTTCCAAAATCATGTGTTTGATGACTTTATTTCTATGAAGAAAACTCAAGTTTCCTTGAAGGAAGGAGCTTCATGTTTTGTGGTCTTTTCTTTCTTAAAAGTTAAAGGTGATCTTTACTTGAAGTCGATAGATGCTGCTAGGGATTTTCCTGAAGTTCTCCCTGAAGAAGTACATGGCTTGCCCCCACAAAGAGAGATTGAGTTCGCCATTGACTTAGTCCCATGTGCTTGATCAATGTCCATAGCTCCTTATAGGATGGCACTAGTTGAATTAGTTGAGTTGAAGAAACAAATTGAAGATCTACTTGAGAAAGAGATTATATACCTAGTGTTTCCTCGTAGGGAGCCCCACTGTTATTGGTTAAGAAGAAAGATGATGGCTCAAGGTTATGTGTTGATTATCACCAGTTGAATAAGTTCACTATCAAGAACAAATACCCTTTGCCAAGGATAGATGATTTGATTGATCTGTTACATGGCTTGGAGATTTTGTCCAAGATTTTGTCCAAGATTTGTCTCAACCATTGAAAATACACCTAGTTCTTGGCAAAACACCAAGTTCCATTAACTTCTCAAAAGTTACAAAAAATTTGTTAAAACACTTTTGTCTCTTACAAATCAAGTTCTACCCCAAGATTGATACAACCCAATATTCTTTGTCCTACCAAGCCACTGATGGCTCTACATGAATAAGAAATATTTGTTGTTGTGTTTGCACAATGACTAACTCTTTCATCATCTTATAGACGAATATACAATCTTAGCACTTAATGTATTCTCAATATGTTCAAGGTGTTTTGAGAGCTTTTCTAAACTTTATAAGAATATCCATATATATTTTTACATAAAGAAAATGAATGAATGCAGATAAGATTTGTATCCTATTTCTTCAAAGCTTTTAGTATTTATAGGCCTTCATCTTCAAGTGTTCGTTGTCTCACAACAAATGAATTTCTTCACTTACGCTTGCACTTGATGATTATGGTCATTGGAACATTTAATGCAAGTGAAACCACTTTGATTTTCCTTCATGTAGAACACTTCAACAAAAAACCAATTCCCTTTGGTCAGAGTAGGTCTACTCATCAAAATGCATCTTTTGATGAAGATGGTGACATTCAGATCTTGAACTTCATTTATTCTTCATAGGTTATGTCAGGTCCTAGAAGAATGTCTCTGCAAAATGAATCTTATACATAGAGTATTAAATGAAGCATTAAATCTCATCTCTTAAATGTTGTATCAGAAAATGGCTTGACACATTGTCTAATAATTCAGATGCAGACTCACAAAGCATGTTTTGATATCGCATAGGATACAACTTTTAACATTTGTATTTATTTACATCTAATCAAAATAATTAGGTGTCTTGATTTATCTTAAGACACAAATGTCTTTTGACTTAACACACATGATAAGAAATCCTACACAATCCACAAACATTCTTTCTCACAATCACATGTCACTGATAACAATTGTCGAATCACCTCAAAACAAACTATGATTAATTTTGCAGTACAAGAATAACCTAGGTCGACTCAGAGACACAATTCTATTTGATTCCAACTTGAATCCACTTATAAATCAGAGCAGGGGATTTCATCAAACAATTTGCAGTCAATTGAAATGCAGAATTTGATAGGATTATGAAACAAATTTAAGAAGCATCAATCCGATTCACCAAATCCAAGAAATTCGAATTATCACAGTTTGCTACAGATATGATCTTGTTATGAAAGTTCAGTCAATCTAATTAGCGGTAATTCAATCGAACTAATCCCTAATTACATTGAGATCACAAATCATATTGAACCATCATCCAATTAATTTGTAATTAGATTCAAATTAGGAAATTAATCAATAACCTAATTTATTTCCAATCCTAAACACATCCAGAATCATGAATACGAAAATAGAATTGGAGAAGAGGATGAACATTTACAATAGAATTCACAATACTTAACCAAAACTCAAATCCCTCATTGTTTGAACTGGATCCTTGGATTGATTAGTTTTTTAGCCTTTCATAGTCATCATCAATGGAATAACAACGAAAATTGAGCAAGAGAAGATAAGAACAAAGTTGAAGAGATGAAGAAATATGAAGAACCGTTGAGAGAAAAAGAGATATAAGAGTTTGATATAAAACTTCTACTAGAATTTTCTAAAAATTTATTTTGTACAAAATGTTTTTAACTAACTAACTAACTCTGAGAATGCATTAAGTAGACTAATATATACTCTAACTAATCAAAAGTAATGTATGTGTCTTGATTAGGCTCAACTAATCTCTCTAATTAAGCTAATTACACAATGCAAAGGCCCAAAATTCGCAGCCCAAAATCAAGTGTAGATTCTTTGACTTCCAATCCTAAAATGATCCTGAAAACGGCAGAATTGGCTCAAGTTCATTTCTGACAAAATTATATATCTTTTCCTTAGCTTTCCATGGACTACTCATATGCTTTATTTGGAATTTTGTAGCATCCTATAGATCTTGTGATAGGCAGATAGGGCAAGTAAGCACAAAATCCCCAAAATAAGCAACAATTATCAATTAAACTCAATTATTTGTTTAAAATCAAAAATGAGTTAAGGTGAGAAAATAAGAGTTAAAGAAATGTCAAATAAGCTGAGAAACATAGGAAAATACTATCCATGCCATGATCCTCGACATGTCTTTCAGTATGCATTCATATCCATTACATCTATCACACTTGACCTCAAATGGAAAAGATTCACCTCTCCTCCGATCCTCACCAACAATAATATAAAGAATCACACATCACATACACGTGTCTCATGTGCATATCTTGTCATGGATTTCAATTTCTGACCTTCCCATTTTTATTAAGTCTTATGATCTTCCTTCACTCAACATTTTATGCTTCATTAGGTCCTTCTCACTTTAACTCCATAGCATAGGGCCTATTTAATATTCTGAGTTCAAACATAAAAAAATTATCACATCATTTTCCCTTCACCTAATATTTACTTTTATTTAAGAATCGATTCTTCCCACATGTAAAAAGTCACTGTTTTCCATTTATTTAAAATATAAGATCATCTCCGTTTTTAACGAAACTTTATAACTATCATCCTTAAGATGTTGGCAATCACATATATTTCTCTAGAGGCTCAATTCACACTTTAACTATCTTTACAATAAATATTTTTTTACTGCTGTCAGAAAATCCAAAAATCAACTTTTTATTAGAGAAAATTGGTAAATGGTTTTTCTACAAAATGAGGATACTACCACAAACTCTACATGATTCATATAACATCAGAAAAATCACAAACAACAATTTTCTTACAAAAATACATTTTCCCTCCTTTTAAGTGTCTCCTGAAAAATGTCATGTTTTCACAATTTTGCTTAACTAAATACTTCTCTGATTTTCCTACCTTAACCAATTTTTCTGGTTAATCATCATGGCAAGCATAAAACTCTCTCCAACCACTTTTTCCAAAAGTGCTCTCGAAATATTATTAAAAATCAAACACTATTTCTAACAGATTTGGGAAAATTGAAGAAAAATCCATAATAAATAGAATGAGTCTTTAAAATTCTTTAGAAAAATTCCATTGAATCCAGAGACCATGAAAACCTTTGGAATAGTCTAACTTTTCAAAACCATGCTTCCAAAAAGTAAATTAAAATCCGTCGATTGTCTCAGCTAACAATAGGATATAGGTATTTTCACACTTCCCCAACAAACCCATACATCCCACAGTCCCAAACAACATAGTTTATTAGAGTTTTATGAAAACTCCCCACACCTAGTAGTTAGGTAGATTCTTGAAGAGAAAGGGCGTAGTAACATGGCTATAAGTAAGGTTTTTCTCACTTTCTCCTTCATGCATGGGTAGAAATGGAAAATGGTGAGGATCCATGGAAGAAAAATGAACAATGTAGGATGAATGGTCCATCTTACCAAGAGCAAGCTTATAATTGTTTCAAGTGTGCCTTGAAACCTCCCAAAATCACCAACAATGACTAATTCTCTTACAAAAATTTCGAAAACTCACCCTCTCTATAAAAAAAACAAACAAAAAACTCAAGGCTTAAACCTCCTATTACCCTCTTTATAAAAAAAACAAACAAAAAACTCAAGGCTTAAGCCTCCTATTACCTGTAATAGGTTTTATTTTTACGTCTGGCCTGACCTATTTGAAATTTTAATTTGGCCTAACGCTTACTTAAAAACCTATTTCATATTCCTTTTACATAGAACAACTCAGACCATTGACAAAAATTCTATGTGAACCAAACTACAATCTATAAAAAATCAAAATTATTGTTACTAAAAGAATGAGAAAAATGTAAAAATAAGTGACCAAAATTTTATAAGAACCAAGTCTACGTTAATATATATAGGTTTGTTACCTTCAACATAACTTGGTTAAAAGCCTAATGTATAATAACTAATAAGCCGTCTAAATGAAACATAAACATATCACTCAATAAACTTCCATGTTTGTCTCTTAATATAGGTTAACAATTGTAATATTTTTAAAAGGCAAACAAACTTATAATTTTTATACATTATAACAATTTTAATATTATAATAATACTAACAAAAATTATAATTTATATTTACACTTATAGGTCAACAATATCACATATTTTCACTCCTAGTTGTACATCATTGATAACATTGAGGCCTCTATCTTCTATAAATGGAATCAAAATTACCAAGATTTTAGCCATTAATAAATGCATATAAAAGTTTGACAATTGATATTTTAATATTTTTGTCTTAACCCTTTAATTCATAAGGGAAGAATGAGTCTTAATTAATCGAATATTATCCGAACAATTAAACCTTAACATTAGTACATTAACCACTTATATCCAATCATTTTCAGTTTGTTGATATTTCAATTTTTATTGGTGGACTTTTCACCCTTGCTAATTGTAAAATTTGTTATACTGACCTCACCTTGCTTCAGCTGAAAAACACCGCGTATTGACATTAAATTGCCCATAAGTCCATAACAAACTAACAACCCTAAACAGTCCATGTCCTTGCAATACCATATAACCTAACTTATTCTATGTCACCGTCACTAATCAGAGTCAAGTCTAGCCACAGCACACATGGAGCTGCTACAACATCACTGAGTTGTAAATGACAAAACGAGTTTTTCAATTCAAATGTCGTGCATTTGGAAGAGAAATTGGAGAGGCACATACTACGTACTCCAATTAACTTTAGTATTTGATGTCACACACACATATATAAAAGGAGAGTAAACTTGAATCATAACTTTAGTATTTCATTTTCAACAATACTTTTATTCAATCCTTTGTCAACTTCTTTATGTTTCATTTTTCATGAGAAACTAGAAATGGGGATAATGTTTCTTCGGACTCAAAGTGTACTCTTAACAAATTATCTCACTTTAAGGGGAGCATATATAATAGAAACTTAAATTTACAACTTATGATGAGATGTAAGGCTATATACTAAAGTAAGAAGATATTTGTGAGAGAGAGAGAGAGAGAGAGAGAGACTATATGACAAATTTTCTTAAAATAACTTTTTTAGGACCTTAACAGGCAAGACGTGTTCAAATTCAAAGTGCTTGATCTATTTAAGAATTTTGACGAAAAGAAATCATGTTTTTATCGTGGAAGACATGGGCCTAACTCAACTATGCGTAGAATATATATTATTATATAGACAAGACAAAAAAATAGATTGCCATATTTGACGTAACCTCTATCCTTAATTTCAGCCACATGCATTAAGATTCGGGGTGTGTTTATATATATAGCACCCTTTTGTGAGACTTTTTGTTCAACATAAGCACAAACTTGTTTTCAACTGCGTTAGTCTCATTACCCTATCACCTTTTTCTGGTTAAGTAGTTGCGTCCAAGTCTTACAATAAAAGCTGGATGATAAACATAAGGAGACTGAAATAAGCCACGGCAAGTGTTTTTAAGATTAGAGATTAGGTATAAATTTGATTGTAACTATAATCTGCAATAGAAAATCACTATAAACGAATTCATTTATAGGCATAAATATCTTTGATATATCATATTTAAGAATCAAGTCTTTTATACTTTATACCATTTAAAACTAACAGGCATTGGTTAGGGATGATAAAAAACCGACATTGTAGCATAATCGGTGGCAATTTTATATTTGAATATTAATACAACAACGACGTCGGTTTATAGCATGACCGTCGTTGTTGACCATGATACAAATACGGTTATATCATAACCGTTGTTGTCTTCGATTATTCAAAGTCAGTTTCGATAATAACCGACTTTGATGCTTTTTAAAATTAATAAAACAAATTAAAATCAATCCCCCCTTCGACAACTGCGCCCCTATCTCACAAACACCCCCAACGTCTGAAATTGAAGGCTCCCTCGCGAAGAACCCGTTTCACTCTCGAACAAGAAGGACAACTCTCATTGCAACGTCAAAAGTAAGTAGTAACTAACCTCTCTGACATTTTTTTCATTCATTCATTCCTTCATTCTTCATTCACTCTTCTTCTTTCAGGTTACACACAGAACCGGCTTCAAAGACCGTCACTTCGCCATCGCGGCCACCAAAATCAAGGTCACTTCTGACGGCGAGTACATCATTGCTTCCGGCATCTATCCACCGCAAGTGAAGGTCTATGAGGTCAAGGAGCTAGAGTTCAAGTTCGATCGAATGCCACTTGGACTTCGAGATCGATGATTTTCAAGTACTAGCTTCAATTCTAATGAAATCAAAACATAGATTTATAATCTCCACTAATTGTTGAGCGAACCTCATTTTAGTTATCTTTATATTATTAGTTCATGTTTATGTGTTTGTAACAGATCTCTTACAGATGAACTGCATAGCATAGCCTTGTTTGTAAGTGATCACTTATTATAATTAATTGTTTGTGATATGATAATATAATAATTAATAGTTTGTGATTGAATGATAATATTTTCCATTGTTTCACTATTTTTCTCAACTTTCCTTGAAAACTCATTAACCAATTTTGGATTCGTAACACAAAGCCCTACATGGCCCTTTCTTTGCTACCAATTCCGGATTCCTAACACATCATAGTCATTGTTGTTGCTTTTGGTACCATAACTGTAATAGGCAACAAGAACGACTATGGTTGTCACCTAAATGTAAGGACACTAATGTGAACAGTATGGCACTTATCTGTGCGTTTAGGAATTTATAAGGCAACTATGTGTTTGGTAACTTTCTACAGTTATGCATGTCTCTCTCTTATGCATATGGTCTGTTAGTTTCTGCATTGAGTATTGTATTTTGGGTGTGATTGAGAAGCCTGTGCATTGTGTATTCAGAGAAGTTACTCTCTTTGAGGGGACCTTATCCAGTGTTATTTTGCTGTTTGGTATCTGTTGAAACCTTTTTTGGTAATTTCGTATAATTCAAAAAAATTATAAATAACATTACCTATATTGTGTGTGTAACTCTCAAATCTAATAGAGGAAGCTTAATTGCAAAAGCCTTTTAGTAAGTAATGTGCCCAATTTATAGGTAGCTTAATTGCAAAAGCCTTTTAATAAGTAATGTGTCCAATTTATAAGGAAGAAAGAGGAGTTTAGGAGTAATAAAACAGTGAATAATCACAATAATGAATACCTAGAAAGTAATGTGTCCATGTTTGATTTGAAACTTTCAATTTCAACGTTTGGAGGTTCCACGACCTCTGAAGGATTATCTCGGAAGAGATCTTGGTTAATTTTGGCTAAGTCTTGTTCTTCAACTGGATTTTTCTGAATATAAGAAAATGACAATTAGCATTCCAGAAGGATTTTTATTTTTGTGGTTTGATAAAAATGACAATTGGCTAATTTTCTATGCATGATGTCATGGCTAAAGTTAATACCTATCTAAATAAAAGTCTATATTCCAAGTAAACTAGTATGAGATTATGGTGAGTGTGGAGTTATGTTAATGTAGGAGTTTAAGTTTCTTCTGTCATGTAAATGCTGAATGGAAATATGTCTCCTATTGATCTTATACTGCAGCAAAGTCACCATTTAGTCATTTACCTTTACATGTGTAAGATCTACATTATTCTCCTTAAGGAATGACATGAGTTCCTCAAAACTTGTCTTTTTTTGGGAGATAGTGCCCACTGTGAAGCCAAACTGCCTTTGGATTTGAAAAAGTCTATTGTAAGTATGTGATACGATGGCATATAAAAAGCAAAGGAATACAATATACTAAATATGTTGTCCAAATCTTGGGTTTATGTCCTTTTTCATACCTTAAGAACACCATCCTCTGCACTAATCTACCAGCAGACAATATGGCTCCTCCTGCTGTCAAGCTTGAATGTTGAAATGTGCCCTTGATCTTCTGCCCGACATAAAGAGTTGTGGATGTACTAAGTTCAAAAATCCACTTTGTATCTTCTGTTGTTTCAACAAGTTTCCCACTAATCTTGTAGAAGAGCCTCCCATTCTCAACATCTACTTCATAACATTTTCTTTCCACTTGCAAAAGAAAAAACTTCTAAATGAGGATGAAGTGTAGCTAGATGGCTAAGCTATATAATAACTCTGAGTTTTCCTCTAAATAAAACATTATGGCTTGTTCACAACCTCTTTTAACATGACATTGATCCTTATTGTTGATAAAAGAAAAAAAAGTGAAATCAAAGGAAACAAGAAACTCACTGCACCCGGATACTTGATGCATTGCTGCAGATGTTTTGCCTTAGTACATCTGTCAGAAAGTACCTCCTTACCATCCCCAATATTAAGCCTACATTGTAGATTGATTTATCCATCAGTGTGATTCAAAGTTATTTGTTAAACCAATTAAATTTTTCATGTTGGTTTCTATGTTACCAATAGAAGAAAGGTTGATAGCTATCACAACGAAGCTATTTGACATAATAAAATTAAAGATTATGACCATACCGATGTCGGGGGTCAATCTGTTCAAGTTGATAACCAGTTAGAGAAATTAGCAGTTTAATTTGCAATGTCCTATTAGGTATGCGACTTAGTGCCTTTAGCCAGTGATGCAAAGCAAGTTTGCGAGCCTTCATATAAAAATGTAGATTGAACTTTTATTTACCAAAATTGAAGTTGTAGTTTCATCCTATCTTAAGGATGCAAGTTAATATGTAGGGACTGGTGTCACAATACGTCAATATTTTGGACAGGCATCTCGTGGATCCGGTAGTTCTCTACCATCCATCAGCCAACATGATTTGGCTGAGCTTATTCAAAATATGAAAGAAGATTGGAGGAGAAAACAAGAGGATGTTACAAAAAAAAAATGTTGATAAAATAACACAAGAGGTTAAGGACAGAATGAAAAAAAAGTTGAAGGAGGCCATCAGAATGGAGTTGTCCCAAATGGCATCACCACCATCCCCTCCGGTTGACTTAGATTTTCAACAAATAGTTGCACGTGTCAGCACAAAGGGGAGTTATGCTAAAAATGCAGCTAATCCATCAGGAGAATAGAATGTTACCAATGTGGTACCTACTATGGGACTATATGTTGCTTGTGATCAATCTACGAAGCTGGTTGCCATTGGAAAAGTTGAGCACGGGGTGGCCACCATACACAATGTGCCTTATGCAGATGATGTCATCAGAGTTACTGTGAATGCAATTATCAATAGGGTGAAAATGAATGGAATACTTCAACACAACCAAGAGGGGGGTGAATTGGTTGAACCTTGGTAAATTAAAAATTTCAAATCAGAGTTTTTTCATAGGATCTTTATCACTTTAAAAAATGTTTCAAAACCAAGAATCAATATTTAATCAAATTCTTTTTTCAAGAAGAATAGAAAACAGAGTATAACTTTCTGTGCAATGAAATTGATTCACAAACAAAGCAATTAAGAGATGAATGGATGAGAAGAAAGATTAGCCACAAATTTTTATATTGGTTCACTTCAAACACTATGAAGCAACATCCAGTTCTTCCACTCAACACTAGAGTAGAGTTCCACTATTGCAAAAATATTCTTACAAGCAATTACAAGCCTCTCTTTATCAACTCTAGATGAAGTTCAGAAGTCTAAAACACTACTATACCCTTAGAGACCAAAACCCACACTGAGAATACTACTCAGTTGTCCTTAGAGAAATATTATCTCTAATCTTGCAAGAAACCCATTTACAATAGACTAATCTTTAAAGAAATTCAAATAACAGTTTTACACCTTCAAAGAATAAGGAAAGATATCACCTGATAATCCAAGAATTCATGCACATGAATGATTCAACAGGTTGAATGACAGATTACTAACTCAATGCATTCCTTTCCTTATGCTTTGATGAACAATGATGCTTCACACTCTTGAATCAAACAATCATATGAATTTGTGAAGCCTAAGAGTGTTTAGTAACTCAGAAAATTCACTAATGAAAGCTCAAGAAGGTTTGTGATTGCCCAGAATTTGAAATCTCAAAAGTTACAAACCTTTGAATAATGGGTTCTATTTATAACAGTTTTCTAACTGAAAATAATCGATTAAACCCGCTCCAGTAATCGATTATTTAGCATATGTAATCGATTAATCCAAGACTGTAATCGATTAAAATGCTCCTAATGAGTTCTAGGTTTGAGCTATGAACAATAAAATCAATTATTCCGAGAAGTAATCGATTAAACCAGTCAGGCATGATTTTCTAAATGCACTTTGTAATCGATTATCACGATGTGTAATCGATTAAGACAGTAGGCTATGTTTTCCTAAGCATGCATGTAATCGATTACCGATTTCTGTAATCGATTAAGTCAGAGAGTTCCACCTTTCATAAAAAGCCTGAGTAATCGATTAATCCGATATGTAATCGATTACAATGATCATGATTTGTTTTCTAAAGGCACGAAGAACAAAATAACCAATGTCATTAGCTTGTAATCGATTAATGCAGTAAGGATTCATTTTTCCAAAAACTTTGCTAGTTGAAAACCTTTCTTATAACCTGCCTTTATTTAATCCTTTTAATATAACAATCCTAGATGAATGATTCATGCATGATATGCTCAATTGGATTATCAGATCATAAACTTCCTTTTACATTAATCAAATTGGTCTTCAAGCTTTTATTGGTACTTTGTCCTTGTGCATGTTGAAAGCATAAAACTTCCTTTTACAATTATCAATGGGGACACTGAAGTTCCTTTCCCATCGTCTGAAATCCAATATGTGAGACAAACCCTTGACACATTGATTCTATGGCCCACACATCTTCTGAGACTTGTAGCTCCCCAAGTATTCTTCTATGGAGTTTTTCATTTATATTACAAGTTGTATGATTTTTAAAGTAAGTTGTTTTTACATAACCTATTCAATCATTAAGATGATGTGGTTATTTACGAAAATAGGATTCACAATTGAGTACAAAAAAACCAAGTGAACATGTTCAACGGTCGGACACTCAATGTGGAGATGACCGATTGGGGAACCTGATTTAGAATCTCTTTGCTTTTTACAAGAAGCCGGTTGAGTTGTTGTGGGATGGATCTAAATTTGGTCTCCCTAATGTAGTGACATCATTCTTCATAACTTTTTCTGATGTCAACAAAATCGTTTCAAGCGACATATCTATCTTACAATTGTGGATGATGTAAGTACATTAAGTTTCACGATGTGCTTTAATTAAGACAATTTGTTACTGGTTAACATTTGATTGATGTTGTTTTTTGGGATGTAATGTGTTAAAATTAGGATTATGGAAGACCAATTTACAAGCTTAGGGCATGGATCAGTCTATGGATTCCTTGAGCCTCAGTCATTACACTATGCAAAGGAAAGAAGTCAAGAGTGTGAAAAATACATTGAAACATGGGTCAAGGAATCACAAAGACAACTGTACCTATGAGCTTACTTCAATCAATAAGCAAAATTAATGGTTTGGATATGTTTGCCAATTTTTCCATGATAACATTTACAAATTTTATTGATTGCAGGGCCCATTGGCAACTTGTTGTGCTATGTCCTTGGTCTTATGAAGTTTTTTGATTTTGTTCATTACATAGGAAGCCTAATATTCACATCAAAACCGCAATCAACAAGTTAGTTGAAGTAATTGATGAAAATAACCATATATGTATTAACCTAACCCCCATTCATGTTATTTACACCCAATTCAAGGCAATGAAGACATTGAAGCCAACATTCCGTGTTAAAACGTCTAATGCCATACCAAAATGGATTGAAGTCAAGGTTAGCCATTTAAGGATTATTGTAACACCTCAACTTACAATCTTGATATTATTGATTTTTAATGAAAATTCTTTTCAACTTACTTAAGAGCACCTAGTTGAATATAACAAAGTTTTGCCAATAACTGATACTCTAAGAAAATTTCATCGCTAAGTAATATTTATAAACCTAAAGTAACATATAATAAGAGTACAAACTGACACTGGTTCTATTACATAGTACAAATAACTAAAACACTCTGTAACAAAAGAATACATCTTTAAACTAAACATCTTCAAACAAAATCCTCTTCCTGTAAGCAGCTAGGCAATCTCTCTTTACTATTCATCTACTTACCCAAATGAAAATTGAGGTCATAGCAGGTGTCAACCACAGACACAAAACACAGGGTAAGTTTATGATAAACATAATTTAAGCAACAAATTATATTCAGTGTGCAGTTATTTATAACAACGTCCTCAAATTTCAGTTCTAATTTTATATGATGCATGATTCTCCCAAACTCTCAACATCATGAACATGTGGTGCCAATTGTCAAGATAACCCTATCCCAGTTGCACAGAACTTCTCCGATCAGTCAGGATCTCCCGGTGTTGCATAGGTTCTCACCCACACTCATGTGATCATCATGGGTGGCGTGATTTCCCACCGCAAGAGTCACCCCCAGTTCAGACCCTTATGCCTGAACGCACAGACTCCGTTCCTGCAGCAATCTGACACACTTCCTCTCTGAGGCAACTCTATGAGACACATGAGACTGATTCACTTATGCATATCTCATTCATTTTATAAACTCATATTTATTTTCAACATCAGTCTCCAATCATTGTCTCACATAATTTACTTAGACATTCAACATAAATCATGTACAAAACTTAGCTTATTACTCATGTACGGAAACACAACATATCATTCATGTACAGAGATTCATAGAACACTCAGCAAACATAAAACTTCATTCAGGCACTCAATCATATAACTATAACTTAAATTCAACAATTACTCAGATACAAGTCATACTTCACAAAACTTCAAACACTTATTCAAACACAAGTAACACTTAAATTATCCTTATCATAAAACTTCCCTATACATACTTGATAACTCCTTACAAAGCTTGACAAACTTTTCCTAAAAGTGCTAGCCTTTTACATGTGGCCTTAAGGGAAGTGGGGCCTCTTCTCACTTAACTTATGCCTTGAAAAGGAAAGGGTGAAAATGAAATGAAAGAGATGGGAGGGAGAGATTCACATGGGGTTTGGTAGAGAATGGGAGTTTTGAAAGTGACTTCCACTTAAGGGCCCTCCTCTCTTTATATAGGGTTTGGAAAGTGATAAAATATTTAAAGACATAATTACCTTTTCTAATTAGTTACTCTCATTTGGTTCCATTAGAACTTAGTTTCATTCCATTCCATTACATCCTAACTAAACTCATAATTACTCTTCTAAATATCTTCCAGCTTTATAACAAAAATCTCCCAAGTCATGAGGACTCTCTTCCAAGTATCCTCCACTTGTCCCCATGTATTTAAGTCATGAAATCTGCTCTCTTCTTACTCCCTCACTCATGTGGCCATCAAGGGGAAAGAAAAGAAGATTTTTCTTCCTTTCATGCCATCTTGTACAAATATCTTTCAAGGTTATGATGGCTTCTTATCCCTTCATTAATGGTGGTTTACAGGTGGATAGATATTTCTTAAGCTTTCACGATTGCACCTTATCACTTTAATTCATGAACTTTAAGATATTTTCTACTCATCACGACTCATCAATTTTGAATAGGACAAAACCACCTTATCCCCTTCCTTTCCTCTCTTCACGTGGGTACCATGGCCAAGGGGAAAGATTTTTATCTTCCCTTTCTCCTTCTACACCACGTTTTGGTTTCCTTTAAAGAGAAAAAAAATGTGTGGTTCTCCTTGTGTCCATATGTCATCTTTCTTGAAGAGGAAGAATTCAATTTCAAGTTGTCTTCACACATGGCATTCATAGGAGGAAGTAAAGTTCAATTCGAAATCTTCTGCCTAAAGGATAAGATTAAATAATAGAACTCTAGAGATTTCTAGAAACTGACTTCAGTTACAGTACAAATAGCTCACAACAGTCTATACAGAATGCTACACATGCTTTTACGTACAAGATTGCTCTATCTTAATTATGATTGGTCTGTTCTACTTCTGACCATCAAAATTACTAAATCATTTTATTAAATAAGTCTGTACATCCTACAATTGAGAGAAAATTCCACAGATTGTACTTATTATTTTTTTCATATTTTTCTGCTGCTTGAATTCTCCTGAATAAAATTTCAAAGTTATTACCGTATAAAATTCATAGAAATTCTATTCTAAGGTTTTTCTATCACAGCTGTATAGTTTCTAACTCTACAAATTATTCTCTATCATACGAGTCCTGTCTCACCTTATTCTGCTTCAGTTTGAAATTTCTAACTTATATAGCGTGTACTGACGCTATCCAAGAAATAATCAAATTTGTCCTAAAATTGTATATTCTTAAGATCAGAAAATTTTACTGATTAATAATATATATATATAAAACATGTTCAATAAATGTTGAGATCATCATAAAATTCAGGGTGTTACAATTATTGTCTACATAGTTATGTTATTGGCATTCATGTGGGAAAAAAAGGTTACAATTTATTTCTTGTCTCATTTTAGAGCCATCTTCAAACCGGAGGCTATGAATGTGGCTATTACGTCATGCATTGGATGTGGAACATAGTCAGCGAGTATGTGAAGAGTGAATGGAACAAGGTATATTACATTTTGTATGCATTGTGTTTAAACTTTGAACTGATTACATCATTGATTATCTATAATTGGGTTATGTTCCTATTTTTATGTATGATGTAGTGGTTTCTAGATGCGACGCCGTTAGACATGGGGTATATAACAACAATTTGGCAAAAATGGGAAGCGTATTTGTTACAAATTAAAAAGAAGTTGCTGACACAACATTAGATGTTATAGGACAAACTAGCTAGTAGGATGTATTTCATCATTATTTGAAGAGTTTACAAACAAAATGTACACCTAATATTTTGGACAGTGTATTTTGGTATGTTGACTTTCGTTAAATGCAAATGGATTCACACTATTTGTTTATTACAAGTTATCTTCATAATTTATGTGGTAAAAAGGTGCTGGAGCATCTTACTTGGTATTGGTGGTTCAATCGTTGTTGTATGGTGGTTCAAGTGTTGGTCTACTTAACAGTTTGCTTGAATCATTGATTTTTGGGCTGGGTTTAAGGTTTGAAATAATTTAGACTTTGCTTTGATGAAACTTTCTTCAGCGGGTTTTAGTCCTCTACCCTAGGAAGGTATGTGTACTCCTCTTTGCATATTCTTCTTCCATTTCCTTTTCCTTTGTATTCTCCATTTCTATTTTTGGGAACTAGTTATGTCATCCTTAGTCCTATGGGATATGTACTCCTGCGGCTTTGTTTTTTTTTAGGTTGGGATATTCTCCATTTTCTTTGCATATTCTTACTTTTACACTCTTAATACATTATATATACTGGCTTTGTTCTTTCACTATGGTGATCCTTGTGTATACTAATCATCATTTTTATGCTTAGGTTGTTGTGTCTACCAACAAGGAACTGGATGACCATATACGTAACTATCCAAGCTTACCACCACAACTTATTTGTCAGCATTTATTTATTCTTTTTTACAAAAGAATAATCTTTTTTTTTTTGTTTCCTTCTTTCACTTTCTCACATATGCTGAAAATAAGTTCACTTTTCATTTACAATATTTGAGTTTGGTGTTTTTTTCTTTTCTTTTTCTGTATGCCAGCCCAAAAGGCATCTACTTACAACAGGATGAAGTGTCTTTGTGAGTGCTAAAAGACTTGTTGCCAGTGATTCAGTGTTGTTTATCTGGTAAGTAATTTTATGCTCCTCTCGTTCCAAGTTTTTCATCTTGTATATTGAATTGGCCTTTGGCAGTTAATGTAACGACCGTTTCTACTTCGCTTTTATTATGCATTTATTTTTATTTGCTAAATTTTTTTTTTCGAAAAATCGAAAGAATCAAAGTTCCAAAGAATTTTTTTTTTTTTTTT
>PYAF01000454.1:46929-61733 GCA_007407185.1 Glycine tomentella | reverse complement strand
CAGCATCCTCATCCTCATCCGACGCACTAGCATCCTCCTGAAGAAGCCGATCTTCCATTGCGATATTTTCATCATCGTCATCCTCTTCATCCTCATCCATGACCCAAGTTGGGTCATGTGAATCCTCCTGAGACACGTTCACCTCTCCCCCAACAAATGGTGCCCCTCCGGCAGCATACGATGCACCTCCAGCAGCATATGATGGCCCTCCAGCAGCGTATGATGATCTACGATGTGGAACTGCCTGGATGGGTAAAACAACATCCTCAACTTCGGTAATATCCACGTACAACTCCAGAAAATCTGTCCTTCCCTGCATGCAAAATTCATCTAGTACCAACTCCACGTCTTCATCATCCATTATTTGAAACCCCATGAACTTCTCGTGTTGCCATAATCTTCCCGTCAGTAAAGTGATTGACTGGTTGCTATTCAGACGTAATTTTTGCCGTATCTTTTCATGCAATTCAGTTAGGGTTGACGTACGTCTCACAGAGGTTCCTCGTGTGTCCCCTTCAAAAATGACACCCTGTTGGCCTTGATATTTTCTTCCATTCCAATATAAGACAATGCGAACTGAATTTCTACTTGAACTCATGTTTCTCGTCACTCACAACACCTTCAAAAATCTCAAAAAAAAATTAAATACACCAGAATGATGGCAGTTTAGCAGAGAAACAAAACACTAAAAGCCAACACACGAACGAACTGGGAAGCGGGGGGCCTTATTTATAGAATCTGAACAAGATTTTATCTAAACAACTTCACACTTCAGCAGAGATTCGCTGCACAAAAGGCCACAGAAAAATTCTAGAGAGAAGGCAGAGCAATTCTAGAGAGATGGTGCAAGTGAGGAAATGGGAGGGGGGGCCTATTTATAGGAATTTGGTGCACTGCAACATGCCTGATCCAGGCATGTTGCTGTGCACCAGATTTGTAAATATAGGCCCCCCCTGAACCAGATTTGGAAATAATTTTGAAAACGCACCTTATCGGTAAATATTTTTTTAAAAAAACACCCTTTTGGTTCTTTTGCCAAGCATATGTATTGCTCCCCCTTTCTTATGTAACCAAATGTTAAGTATTATTTGCATAAACTCTATACATCTAAGCATATGTATTGCTCCCCCTTTATTATGTAATTTCATATCATATGTTCATTTTTCTCCCCCTTTTGGCTTATCAAAGACAAAATATTCTAGTAATAGTGAAATAAGAAAAGGAAGATATAACCAACATAAAAGCAAATTTTATTAATGATTGAAGGTGCAAAACATGAAGGCTGAACATCAAAGGTCATTGCTGAAAATGAAAAAATAAAAACAACACAACCAGAAGCTAAACAAGACAACCAGTAAGCTAAAGATTATCAAAGTCTATAAGAATCATTCTAGTCTCTATATTCTCCAATCTAGTGGTGATGTCTGCCAAAGAGGAATGAACATCAGCTGAATGTTCATGATGTAGAGCTATCATTGCATTCATCTTTTGAATTATAAGAGATTCTAAAGGACTCCACTGCTGCTCAGATGGTCCAACTTCAACATCTTCTTCCTCATTAGCTTCTTGATCCTCGTCAGCAACTCCTTGAGGAGCTGGAGCTCCAGCCATTGTCCACCCATTTGGGGTTTTCATCAATCCCAGCTTGGTGAAATGCTTTACAGAGATGAGGTTGGTGATGTTGGTGGTGTTGTCAACTATCTCATTTGACACATCAATCCCAAAGTAATCAATAAACCTTGAGACCATGACAGCATAAGGGAATTGATAGCTTAGCAACCTCTTTGACTTTATCATTGTTTCCTCAATGACTAGAACCCAATTAATTTGAGTTCTAGTCTTCACCTATACACCAACTGCATATCATCATCAATGATTTGTGCATGATTGGTTGATCTAGGTGTAAAGATGTAAGTAATGATGTAGTGAAAAAGCCTATCTTCTCTAGTCATGTTACCAACCCCTAATATGTTTCTTATTTGACCATTTGGATTCAGCAACATACCCCTATAGGTATCCATCTTTGAGTAACCTCCTATTTCTTCTTCAAACCTCTTAACACCTCCATAAGAGATGCTTGCCATTGCATTCCACACAGTGTCATCAATTTCCATGGCCACTCTATTCACTTTGGAATGGAGAACCCATACTAGCCTTGGCACAAGTATAGAATACATTTACCAGTTCAGGGTAAAAGGTACCCTTCATTTCTAACAGCTTTGTTAGGCCCAGTGCTTGCAGCATCTCTGGGAATGTGAATCCCTCATATACAAACGAATCAAGCTCCAAGTATTTTGGAGGCATCACAAGCTTTGTAGCATTGAACTACATATAATTGTTCCTCTCAACCTCAGTAGAGAACCAAATATTTAACCTATTCTCAGTAGCCTTAGAAATTTGGCATGCTTTCCTTTTGTTGGTTTTGATTTTCTTAGATGCAGATGGTTGAGACATGGTGATTTTAGCAAAAAATGATAGGCAAAGGTTTGGTTGAAAAGAGTAAGAGGCAGAGCAAAGGATAACTAAGTTTTGCTAAAGGAGAGAGTGAATTTAAGGTGTGAGGTGTTCTAGACTTAGGAATCCGAATTTATAGAGCATTTCAAGTTTAAAATTTGAATTTTGAAATCTTGATAACAACTATCTCGAATTCCAAGGTGGTCTGAATTCACTGAACTAGAATTTGAATTTCAATTTGGAGATAAGATGTCAGTTATTTTTCATTGAAAATTGTGCAAATTTTCAAAAATGCCATAAGTAATCGATTACAGAATCCTTGTAATCAATTATTCCAGGGCAAAGTATGCCTATGAGCTTAGTGTAATCGATTAATTCGAGGACGTAATCGATTACTCCAGATAGTTTTTAATTTTGAAATAGCCCTTAAGCATCGTGCAATCGATTAATACGCTATCGTAATCGATTACTCTAGAGAGTTTTTAACTCAAAATTGCCTTTAAGCATCAAGGAATTTATTAATACGAAAGGGTAATCGATTACAACAGAGAATTATGCATTTTAGCCAAATGTGATGCATAATGAATTTGTGAGTTGAATTTCATGTAGTTAGACACATCATAAGCATGCTATCAGATATTAGATTCATCAAGAATTTCTAGCATGTTCCTAAGGGCATAGAATCTATCTCTAGCAAGGGGTTTAGTAAAAATATCAGTCAATTGATTGTTTGTATTAATAAACTCAATTGAGCAATTACATGTGATCTCTGAGAAAGTGATGTCTGATCTCTATATGCTTTGTTCTTGAATGCATTATTGGATTTTTTGATAAGTTGATAGCACTTGTGTTGTCACATATTTCAATTCAACACCAAAGTCTTGCAATAGTTGCAATGTATTCTGCCTCAGTTGTTGATAGAGCACAAGATTTTTTCTTGCAGTGCCATGAGATCAACGAACTTCCCAACAAATGGCATGTTCCACTTGTGCTTTTCCTATCTAATTTGTAGCCTGCAAAACCAGAATCTGAGTAACCAATTAAATTTAGTAATGTACCTTTGCGATACCATATACCAACTTTTGGAGTTGATTTAAGGTATTTGATGATTCTCTTGATTGATGTGAGGTATGATTCTTTTGGATTAGCTTGATATCTTGCACACACTCAACATATATTTGGATGGATTGTAGTCAAGTACAATAGTGATCCAATTATTCCTCTATATTTTGACTCATCAACCTTCTTGCCTTTTTCATCTAAGGTAAGTTGTGGTTGACATAGGAGTTGCAGCATCCTTGCGTTTCTCCATGTCAAATTCTTGATCAATTCATTGTAGTACTTTGTTTGGCTGAGAAATGTCCCATTCTTCATTTGTTTCACTTGAAGTCCAAGAAAGAATGCTAATTCTCCCATCATTGACGTTTCAAACTCATTCTGCATAAAGATTGAGAATTCCTTGCACAAGGAATTGTTAGTTGAACCAAAAACAATATCAGCAACATATATTTAAACTTGTAATATGTCATTGACAGATTTCTTGATGAACAATGTTTTATCCACTTGTCCTCTTATGAAGGATTGACTAAGTAAAAAGTTGCTCAATCTTTCATATCAAGGCCTAGGAGCTTGCTTTAAGCCATAAAGAGTTTTCTTCAGTTTGAAAACATGATTTTGATGTTTAAAATCAACAAAACCAGGAGGTTGATCAACATAGATTTCCTCTTTTATATAACCATTAATAAAGACACTCTTTGCATCCATTTGGAATAATTTGAAATCCATCAAACATGCAAATGCAAGAAGCAATCTAATGGCTTCCAACGTTGCTACTGGAACATAGGTTTCTTCATAGTTAGTGCCTTCCTCTTTTTTGTAACCCTTTGCAACTAATCTAGGTTTATTTCTAACTATGATACCACTTTCATCAAGTTTGTTTCTAAAAACCCACTTGGTGCCTATTGGCTTATGAGAAGAAGGTCTAAGAACAAGTTCTCATACTTCATTTCTCTTGAACTATTAAAGTTCATCATGCATGGAAAGCATCCATTGTTCATCAAGTAATGCTTGATCAATATTCTTAGGTTCAATTTGAGAAACAAAAGTCATATCATAGCATAAATCCCTGAGGGAAGATCTAGTAGATACTCCCTTAGTTACTTCACCAATTATGTTGTCAAGGGAGAGATCTTGTATTGTTCTCCAGTCCTTAGGCTTTTGAGTAGGTGTTGATTGATCAATCTCTTCATTTGATTCATCCTTTTTCTTCACATTTGATTCATTGATTTTGACATAATCTTCTATTGGACCTGCATCATTATCACAACTCTTTTCATCTTTTGAGGAGTTAGATTCATCACAGATAACATGTACAGATTCTTCCATATATAAGGTTCTTTAATTGAAAATCTATATGCTTTTCTTTGTAATGAATATCCAAGGAAGATAGCTTCATTAGCCTTTGCATAAGATTTGCCAAGAGACTCCTTTCCATTGTTTAAAATAAAACATTTACAACCAAAAGCTCTAAGGTGTGAAATGTTTGGTTTTCTACGTTTATATAGTTCATAAGGAGATTTCTTTAAGATGGACCTTATGAGTAATCTATTTAAAGTGTAACAAACAGTGCTCACTGCATCAATCCAAAAATGTTTCGACAAATTTGTCTCATTAAGAAGAGTTCTTGCTCCTTCTTCAAGAGATCTATTTTTTCTCTCTACAACACCATTTTGTTGAGGTGTTCTTGGAGCTAAAAAATTGTGGTTATTTCCATTTTCTTTACAGAACTTTTTAAAATGCTCATTTTGGAATTCACCACCATGATCACTTCTTATTGAGATAATTTTGCAACCTTTTTTATTTTGAACAAGCTTGGCTAATTTTCTGAAAGCATTAAAAGCATCACTCTTGGATTTTAAAAACAAAGTCCATGTGAATGTTGAGTAGTCATCAACTATTACAAGCCCATAGTAATTGCCACCTAAGCTCATAGTTCTTGAAGAACCAAACAAATCCATGTGAAGCAATTCTTTGGTCTTGAGGTGGAAACAAAGTTTTTATTTTGAAAAGAGATCTTTGCTTGTTTCCCCTTTTGACAAGCATCACAACATTTGTCCTTTTCAAACTTAAGTTTAGGTAAACCAATAACTAAATCTTTTCTAAAGAGCTTGTTCATGTGATGCATGTTAATGTGACTAGCTCTTCCATGCCACAACCATGACTCATCAATCTTACTTACTATGCAGTTAATATTATGAATGAATGCATGTTCTATAGCAAGCAAGTAGATGTTTCCCTTTCTTTTTCCTACATGAATAACCTCACCTGATTTGCCATCACATATTAAGTAGCAATTATCATTAAACAATACCTTTAATCCTTTATCACACAGCTGACTTATTATACTCAGAAGATTGTGTTTTACGCCTGTCACATAAAGTACATTTCTGATTTTGGTTTTAAAGTTGTCACCAATATTTCCTTCTCCTATTATCTTTCCTTTATTGTTGTCTCCATAGGTGACAAATCCTCCATCCTTTAAAGTTAGATTTGTAGGCATGGACTTGTCACCTGTCATGTGTCTAGAGAATCCACTGTCTAAGTACCATAATGACGCTTTAGCTTTAAGACACACCTGCAACAATCAAATCAAGTAGCAAAGAAAGGTACCCAATTAAGGTTAGGTCCATAAGGGTTAGCTATTTTTCTCTTTTTCTTAGGGACCCATATGCAGTCTCCATTAGGCACATAAAACCTTCTAGCATAACACTTATGAGATGTGTGACCTGCTTTCATGTAGTAATGACATATAACAAATTTTGTTCTTCTTTCAAAATGAGCCTTTTTAGTATGCTTTATTTTGAAGGCCTTTTTCTATTCATCTATTTTGGAGGTACAAACTTGGTGTTTCCAAAAGGTTTTGTTTGATGTTTGTAACCCTATCCAGATGTATCTCTAGCATACTTTTGCACACTTAACATTTTATTCAAACTACATTTTCCTTGATAAAGCTTTTTTAGAAGATCTACCAAGTACGAGTTTTCACTTTGTAAAGTCATGCATTTTTCAAGTTGACTCTTTTTGAATTCATCAAACTCTTTTTGCAAAGCTTTGTTTTCATTTACTTTTGAAGAGGAAGAAGCACACACACACACGCACACCCATTTGCTTTGTAGCTTGAAACAAGTTTCTCATTCTCTTCTTTCAAGTTACAAAGTTCATCTTGCATTGAAGCAAGTTTAGTGGTATGCCATCTAAGGTTACCTTTTAGCTTATTGTTGGAGATTGCAAGTTTTTGAGCCTCCTCATGCATTTAATAGAAAGCATCAACAAGTTGGTCAAGTTCAGGATTTACTTCTGATTTAGCACATGAGTCATCCTCATCAATTTTTGATGTTAGACATACATTTGTTTCTTCATTTTCACTTGATGATTCAGAAGTTGTTGAAGCCTCTTTTTCCCATGCAATATAGGCTTTCTTTGATTTTCCATCTTTCTTTGCTTTCTTTTCACCTAACTGCTTCTTCAAATATATAGGACATTCAGATTTGATGTGGCCTTGCTTTCCCCATTCAAAGTAGTTGAAGTTGGTGTTGTTGTTGTCACTTCTTTTGTTGAACTTGGTGAACTTTCTGTGTTTGTTTTTCTTCATGAATTTTCTAAACTTTTTGACTATTAGGTTCAGATTCTCATCTCCTTTATCTCCACTTGAGTCATCATCTTTCTCAACATTTGAGGATGTAGCTTTCAAGGCAATACTTTTCTATTTTTTGTCTGCATCTTTTGCATGTGTTAGTTGAGACATTTCTAACTCATACTCAAGTAACTTACCAAATAGTGTAGCCATAGACATCTTTGATAGATCTTTAGATTCCTTGATCATTGTCACCTTTGGTTGTCATGGTCTTGTTAAGCATTTTAAGATCTTGATGTTTAATTCCTCAGCATCAAATGTTTTTCCAAGACCAAGGAGATGATTAATAATGTGTGTGAATCTGGTTTGGAGTTAAGAAATGTTTTCAATTGTGTTCACCTTGAACATCTCATACTCATGGATCAAGGCATGTTTTCTTGATCTTATAACTTCATCTGTTCCTTCATGGATAATTTCTAGCATTTCCCACATCTCCTTAGCACTCTTGCATCTATCAGTCCTGAAAAATTCATTAGATGATAATGCAGAGGTTATCATATTCTTTGCTTTGAAATCGTATTGAACTACCCTTTTTTCTATGTCTGTCATTTCATCCCATTCTTTGAGAATCATTTCATTATCAACAGTTTTGATTGGAATCAAAGGACCTTTTCTATTGCATTCCATGCACTAGGGTCATTTGATTAAATGAAAATCTGCATTCTGTTTTTTCAAAAACTAAAGTTTTCTCCCTCAAACATCGGAGGACGATTGAGGGAGGCCACCTCCTTGAAGGTAATTTGTAGGATATTCATTTTCTTTGAAAAAAGATAGTGATCTTAAGTAACACACAAGAACCTGCTATGATGCAAATTGAAAACAGTATGAACAACACACAAGAACCAAGAGGGGGGTGAATTGATTGATCTTGGTCATTTAAAAATTATTAAACAATCAGAGTTAAAAAGATCGTATCACAACACAATCCAAGAAAGCTTTCAACCAATCAAACATCAATCCTCAAAGAATGCAATCAAAAACTCTTTCTGTTGATTGTGAAATGTTGCACCAATGAACGACAAGTTATAACCACAAGAAAAGATGAAAATGAAGTAGTCAATACATAGATTCATATTGGTTCACTTCTCAACCTAGAAAAGCTACATCCAGTTCTTCTCAGCAACAAGTTACAGTTCCACTAATAACAATGTGATTCTTACAAGCTCTTTACAACCACTCTTAATCATACCTAGATCAAGAGCAAGATATCTAACTCACATAGATTCTTTGTGATCAAGACATAGAGAAAACCTATCTCTACTCCTACCTCTAGAAACTCCTATTCTAGAAAATCCTTAAGAAAAGTTATTGTTATAGTTACACAAAAAGAAATTCAAAAAGAATTTACAAACAAGTTGTATAAAAAGAAACCATCTGATGATCCACTAGTAATGTATGCAAAATATTACCAAACTTGAATCAATGGTGAAAGAAAACTACTTCAGAACTTTCCTTCCAAAATCTTCTTTTGAAATTTGCCGAAAAAGAAATCCTCTTTAGAAATCTTGAAACTTGAGGATTTGTGAGACTAACTCAGAATAACACTTTGAATTTTTTCTTTATTCATAAAGCTTATGAAAATACTTTGATAATTCATTGTTTTATTTTGCAAAACACCGAACATCTTTTATAGAAAACTGTTTGTAACTGTCAGTAATCGATTAATTCACTAATGTAATCGATTAAATTCACTTATGTAATCGATTAATTACTCATTTAATCTATTAAAGTGTTCTTGAACTTTCTGGAAAAGATTTATGAGCAATGTAATTAATTATTTCGCAATGTAATCAATTATCACAAGAAGTCTTTGTTTCAAACACGCGCCAAGTAATCGATTATCATAATATCGTAATCGATTATCACAGGAAAACTATTATGTGATTTTGTGTAGTGTAATCAATTACCAAACTCTTGTAATCAGTTAAAGTATTCTTTAAAGCTTAAGTAATAGATTACCATTTGCTGGTAATCGATTAAATCAGTGATAATTTGTTTTTCGAAAAACTTAAACATGGAACACTTGACTTTTTATGCAATCATGAAAACTTTATGTTTCAGAAAAATTTTTTCAGCAAACTTATGCTTTTATGAAAAATATGAATGAGCTTTATGCAATGGATCATAAGAAGTCTCATCTTAGACATACACAAATTACAACTACCAATCAATTGAATTGGCATGTAAAAAACCTAAATACTTTAGTGTCTAGGAGATTCAACTTATTGATCCTCTTAAGCTTCCCCCTGACTACAAGAAGCAATAAATATTTTAAGAAAATTTCTTTTTAAAATATTATTGTACATGTATGACATAAGATATATAAAAATACAAACCATTTCAAAACTAAGGGTAATAAGAGAAATAAAGTTATAACACATTGTTTTTTTTAAACAATGAATTACAATATTTGTTCTATTTTATCATAAAATATCTAAAAAGCTGAATGACATTTTTATTCATTCCATTTCAATTGAATTTTGTTCTATTTGTTCAAACATAACCTAATAGAGTTGTTCTAGGAATATGTGGTTAGGCGCAGTTTGGCGAAGCCACTCATTGGGCTAAAGAGCCATTTAAGATCCGCTATAGTCGCCTGACCATACACCCTACAGTATTCCATATACCTCATGAGCATATGACAGTTTTGCTTTTAAAAAATAATGAATGAGACAAATGTATGCATTTCAATTATTAAATATATTAAATGTTCTTGAGAACTTTTAGTTCTTTAAAAAATGATTTAAAATAGCAAATTTAAATTATTGAATATAATGTATTTTATAAATAAATAATTTGTTTTTAAATCTTAATTTTTATGGGCATATACAATATAATTTCTTATATAAGGTTTACCTTCGAATATTGTATAATATTATCAATAAAATAAATATTACTGATACACTCCTTTTAAATACATATATTCTTTATTATCAATTAAATTTAATAGAAATCATAAAATTATGTTAATCTTACTGCGAATAAATTTCAACAAATTATTACTGCTTCATGTTTGAATTTAACATATAAGCTTCTGTCCAACGGCATCCCTCTGTTACGTTTAATTTTGTCACACTTTCTTATGGTGCTTACCAAAAATCTCCGTCTTTGTCAAATTTAAACCGTTGACTCTTTGTATTCCATATGATCCAACTTCTACATAAAAAATCTTATGAAGCCAGCTGTAGCTATATAGAATATATTAAAAACTAATGTACCCAAAATTATTAAGCTTATAAACACGATTGCAAGAATAATTGAGCATATGCATAAAGACGATTAAGCTGATCTGTCCGAGAACAATTTCCTATTAATTTAGATCACTTTTCGTCAACCTCAAAAGCATCACATCCTCTGAAGCAATCTTGTTCACTTCTTGGTGGTTCACATCCTCTGAGGCAATCTTGCTCACTTCTTGGTGGTTTTGAAAATGGCAGAGGACTTGATTTTGTTGGATGATTGGCTTAGTATGTTTGGAATGAGAGCCAGGATAGCACTGGCTGAGAAGGAGATCAAGTATGAGTACAGGGAAGAGGATCTGATGAACAAGAGCCAATTGCTTCTGCAAATGAACCCAATTCACAAGAAGATCCCAGTTCTCATCCATAATGGGAAACCCATTTGTGAGTCCATCATTATTGTTGAGTATATTGATGAAGTTTGGAAGGAGAAAATTCCTTTCCTACCCTCAGACCCTTATCAAAGAGCTGAAGCCAGGTTCTGGGCTGATTTTGTCAACAAGAAGGTAAGTTTTAGTGCCCAATTTTCAATTATTAACATCTAGTTTCTCATAGGTATTAATAGCTCTTGATTCAAAATTTTGTGTGTCTTTTATTGTTTTTTACTTTTTGTTAGATCAATTGTTATTAAGCATTAATTGGATTACATGATGGGCATTAAAATTTCAGGACAAACACATATATGTCATTATTTATTGGATAATACTCGAGTCAATTATTTTGTATTTGTATTATCAAATTCTCAAATTAGAAAAGGATATTCAAATGTTTTATTTCCTGTTAAATTAGTATGTTACACATATCACAAAGTTAATATATTAATACCATTTTCATGTTTTGTAAAATTAAAATGCACACCACCATCACTATTATTAAGGAGTTAGTTAGATCACATCACGAAGATAAATATAAAAAAAATCTACGTACCTTATTGTTAAGAGACTTCTCACTATGTAAAGGTAAAAGAAAGAGATGTTGTTTGTAACTTTACTCTTATATATGCATAGAGGTTGTTTTCGGATTTGAGCTCATGACCAATAAGTTACCTACGCACAACTTTACCATCGTGTAAGGACTCGCTCTCACCACGGAGATAAATATAATTCATTTTCATTTGTTAGAAAATGAATTGTTGAAAATCCCACATCGATAAGTGATGAGGTTAAAATAGTGAATATAGGTGAAGACAATTCTAGAAATGAGTTTTGTACGATTGAGTTAGATTTAGACTCACTATTGTAAGATGATATTAGAACCTATTATAATGAGTGTTGTTGGGTCTATCATGACACCTGTTATAGGGTTACGATCGGACCACCCATATATGTCTAGCCTTGCAAACTTTATGTTAGAAATGTTCAATCAACGGTTCCAGGGATGTGTCATGTGTGTTTGTTATCCCACATGAACTTTAAGGCCAATATCATGTGTGTATGTGTGTGTATATATATATATATGTATATATATATGTGTGTGTGTTGTAGAATTGAGGTAAACTCAAACTCACTATGCTAATTAAAAGTAATATATTAATATTGGTTCATTTTCATGTGTTAAAAAATGCAGGTTGGTGATGTTGGGGGGAGGATATGGGCTGGGAAGAGAGAAGAGATTGAAGTGGCAAAGAAGGAGTTAGTAGAAGGCTTAAAGGAATTGGAGAAGGTTCTTGGAGACAAGCCTTATTTTGGGGGTGACACATTTGGGTTTGTTGACATTGCTTTGATCCCTTTCTATAGCTGGTTTTATACTTACGAGGCATTGGGCAACTTCAAAGTGGAGGCAGAGTGTGGTAAGATCATTGCTTGGGCGAAGAGATGCAAGCACAGGGAGAGTGTTTCCAAATCTGTTGCTGATGAAAAGGAGGTCTATGAGTTTGTTGTTCAATACAGGAAGAGCCTTCAGTTGGACTGAAAAGGCACTTTTTTGTTAACATAATAAAGTTGTGCGGTGCAGTTGAGCTTGCAAATATTGGTTCTTAATTTGGTTTCAACATAGACACTTGGATATTATGTGCCAATGTAACTTTGTTTGGATATTGGTTTGTACCAATAAAAACAGAACTTACTTTTGTGCCTAAAAAATAAAAGGAACTTTGTTATGGCTTCAACATTTCTCGAATTTTTCTAAAAAATTCCGGGGTTGCAAATAATGTTTTTCACATGTTTTGTTGCCTAATAATGCCCTGCAACATACTAATCTAAATAATTACTTCTTATGAACATGTTGACTGATTAGTAAACCATTCTTGTGTGGAAATATTTCGTTCTTATTGACGGATTCGTTTGATGAACTTAATTGTAAGCCATACACTTTGCTTTGTGCTCCTGAATTGTCTACAAATTCAAAGCTTTGGTGCTTAAAATTTTATTCTGGAATTTGCACACTCGATGTAGCTAGATATAAATGTTATAAATTTCATAATTAAATACCTAAACGACTTAACCTACTAAGGTTGATTTTGATCCTAAATTCTTACACTAATGCAATTTATGAAATTGTTCAAGTAAAGGTTGGATAGTCATACAATGCAAATTACAAACACCCCCGACAATGAATTTGAAGTCTCGTGTCCAAATTGTTAACACTTGGATATGAGATGTTTAAGGCACTTGTTCAAAAAATTTAAAAATAGATATATATTTTTCTTTTATCAAACTTCATAGACATCTTAAAGTTAAACCTTTGGATATGACGTAAGAAAACACATCAATTTAAAATGGTTAAAAAATCAATGAGCTGGTTGAAACTTGAAATCATTGGTGCAGGCTTGAGTACATAAATTGCATATAAATTATTAAATTTTGAACTTCTTTGACTTCTTGTCCACAAACTTTTTCGTATACCCATAAACTAACTTATATACGACAGTTTTGGAGTGATGTAATTGATATCATCAACTTAAGTAACCAAATCAGTGACACCCTTCAAACAAATTATTCATGCAAAACCTTAAAGTGTTATCAATTGCATATAAATTTACATCTGAGTTACTCTTCACCCTATCCAATTACGCTATAGCCTTGCTTCATTTGGTAATTCAATCTTTTAGGTTATTATATTTATCTTTGAGAATGGCAGAAAAGGTGGTGTTGTTGGACTTTCATCCAAGTATGTTTGGTATGAGAGTTAGGATTGCATTGGCAGAAAAAGGGGTTAAATATTTGTACAAAGAAAAGAATTTGAGGAACAAGAGTCCTCTGCTGCTTCTGTACATTTTTTTACAAAAGTTCTTAAATTTTGACCATGACTGCTAATAACAAACCCGGACACAAGCCCTTTTATTTAACAAAATGTTTTTGGATTTTGCTCAGAGTGCAAAAGGCTAAGTGAGGGGCGATTTGATGAGTCACTATTTACCTTTATTTTCTTATCTTTCTGTACTCATTTTAATCCCTGATTTATGTTTAATCGTTTATATTCCGCACTGTTTCTCATTTAGGATTTAATTGGACCAATAATTCAGATTTTAACTAATTTGGATTTTTTTTAGTTTAATTATTCCAATTTTTATTTTCAGGGCAGTTTAATTATTAAATGGGCTTGGGAATTAATTCATGGACTTGAAGATTGGGGTGCCGCGTCAGCATCATTTTCCACATCAGCATTTTATTTTCGTTTTATTTTGCTTTAGTGAATTTTTGGGCCAAAATTGTTAGGAAAGGCCCATTTTCTTTTGTTGAAGGTCAGCTCATGCAAAGGGAGAATTTTTCACGCTCAGCTCTCTTTAGGGTTTTAGGTTTTCGTTGCTGTTGGTTATTCTGCTTAAGGTTTTCGTTTTTGTTTGGATTTTCTGTTTCGGAATACGGTTGCGTTTCAATTTCAGTGCTTATTTCGTTTCTGCTTCAAGTGTCTAATCTCGTTTTCTGCTTTCAGTATTTTGGTTTTCGTTTATGTTAAGTTTCATTTTCGCATTTGAATTTCGTTTCTCTTCTAGTTTCGTTGAATGTTCGGCTGCTATTCAATTTGTGTTTTTGTTGCAATTTTCGAATTAATGGAAGGCTAAATCTTAGGGTTGGACCCTAGGACAGATTGCAAACCTTCAATGGAGGTTCTCTGTACTTGTAATTCTATTTTGCTTGGTTCTTCCTTGTTGGGTCTCTGTTCTGTATCTTTTTTGAATGAGAGTCATGCTTAATGATTCTGAGTTGGTTGATTCAGTAATCTCAGGTTGCTTAATCCTGAGAGATTAGGCCTAACGAGGTTCGCGTTTGCTTAATTTGTGTAGGGAAGTTTTAGGTTAATCTTCGCTTGGTAGATTAATCTGGACTAACAAGGATTAAGTTAGGATAGATTATCTTTCGTGAACCGAGGATATTAGAGGCGCAATCTGTTCAAAGGTCTGACTTGTTTAATCACTGCAATTATTTGGTATTTCTGTTTTATTTTATATACTCTTGCATTCTGTTAGAATCCCCCCC
>PYAF01000454.1:27380-42732 GCA_007407185.1 Glycine tomentella | reverse complement strand
AAGCAGTGAATTATCAAGGGGTCCGTCAATTTCCTCAGTTAGTAAACATGTGTAGAATTTATGATGAGGACTCTCGAGCTAGAGCCTCTCACTACAAGAATATGAAAGCTAATAGGAAAAGGATGGAATACCGTCCAAATCAAGAAAAGCCATATCCAAAACGTCATCTGAATGGCCCAAATTTTAGAGCTCCAATTAACCAAGCTTCTTCCACTTTTTCTATCCAATGTTTTAAATGTGGAAAAACTGGACATTATGCTTCCTCTTGCACAGCAACAGATCCCGTATGTTATAGATGCAATCAAAAAGGGCATTTTGCAATAAATTGTCCTCTAAATCGCAAGAAAAAAGAAGAAGAAAATCATTTTCCGGAGAAACCAAAATCATTTTCTGAGATGTGATAAAGACCATGAGATGGTCAATACTGGAATCTATAGGATACCGGACTAGTATCAGGCTAGCTTAGGTTTCCTAGCCAGAGGAAAAGTTTGAGGACTCCCTGGAATAGCTGAGATTCCTTGGGAGGTGCCACTGCTCTTCGCCTAAAGTCCTAAGGATGGATTGCCCTGTATGGATGTTCCTCCTTAGGCAGAGATGATGGAAGTCCTAAGTGGTTATCCTCAGCCTGTTTATGAGAAAGTTCTGAGGGATGAGAGCTCCCTGTGTGGATTGTCTCTCTCAGGCAAGTGATTAGAGATCCTGAGGGATTGAGAGCTCCCTGTGTGGATAGTCTCTCTCAGGTATTTGACTGGGAAGTCCTGAGGGATTGAGAGCTCCCGTTGAGGATAGTCTCTCTCAGGCAGCTGATGAGAAGTCCTGGGGGATTGAGAGCTCCCGGTGTGGATTGTCTCTCCCAGGCAGTGGAAAGTCCTGTGGGATTGAGAGCTCCCAGTGTGGATAGTCTCTCACAGGCAGAGGATTGGAAGTCCTGAGGGATTGAGTGCCTCCGTTGTGAGATGATCTCTCTCAGGAATGTATGGTGAAAGTCCTGGAGTTGATTGCCCTATACGGATGTTCTTGCCCATGCATGTGTTATGAAAGTCCTGGAGAGGCCAGGCAACAGACAGATATGTTGTATCTCTAAGAGAGGGCTTCCCGAGGGGATGAGAGCCTAGAGCCTCTTAGATGAGCCATATTTGGATGAGTAAAGTCCTGAGTGAGAGTCCTCAGGCATGGTTTACATGGTTCAGGAGGCGGTGCCTCTCTGGTATGAGAAGTGTCCAGTGGTTGACACTTATGTTATGTACCTCTGTGAGACTAGTCTGAGATGGCTTGAGAGCCAGGATGAGGTGGAATACCTCTGATGCTGATAGCATCCGGATAGTACCCAGAGAGCTGGGGAATGTGTGACGGCCAGAATGATGTCCTAGGCCTTGTTATGTTTGGGTTTTTATGTCTGTGCTTGGGGGTGAACTACGGTAAGGGAGGATCTCCCAAGACCCTGAGCTTACTGAGACGTTTATCTCACCCCTGTTGTGGGTTGTGGTTTTCAGGTGCTTCTAGAGAAGATGAGCAATCACAGGGCAGGAGGCCCAAGCTAAGTATGTTGGAGTGTCATGGGCTGCAGATGAAGATCAGAAGAGTCTTTATTTTGATCTCTGTCTTGTACCCTGTATAGGGATAGGGTGTGAGTGTACACCCGTTGTACTGTACATATATTGTTGTATAACCACAGATATGGTAGAAACTATGAGTTGTTTGTATATGTACAGGTTATGCTTATATGTATGAGTCATGTTTCCTCCTGATTATCTCTGTTTAGACTTGTATGTTCTCTACCTATGTTGTTATTTTTATGTTAACTGGATCAGCAGGGGTTTGTGTATGATGCTTTGTGTTGTGTGTTTTATATTCCATGCATAATGTAATCAAGAAAATCGATTCTATCGCTTCCGCACCGCGTTTAGTTAACGCTGATAGCGCGCTTATGATATTATTAATGATAACAAGTCCAGGGTGTTACAAATGTCATCGGCCTACGCTTCTCTGTGGCTTCATCTTTGTTACCTCCGACATTTCTACCACTTACTCGGTCAACATCTCGTCCAAGAGCCCGCTTTCTATGCTCTCTATCATATGAAAAGGTGTTTATCATTCACTTATTATATTTGGTTCTTACATAGTATATATTTATAATCATAAAGGTGCAACCAGCCCGTCGAATGATCCTTTACATAGGATTGGAAGTCCTATGGCAAGGTCCAATACTAAGAGGATGAAGCAAGCATTGCGAATCCTGATTCTAAAGATCAAAGAAAAAGAAGACCATTGTGAATTAAGGGATGCACCTAATTGGGTCCTTCCTACAAAGTGATGAAGATGCTTTGAGACCAACTTGAAGAATCACCTTGGGAAGCCTAATTTACAAGACAAGAAGCATCCATGGGCTCAGTTGATCAATTTTTGTGGACTATTAATATTGGGCTGATTAAATAATAACTAATTCTAATTTCTATCATTTTATTTGGTTTTTCGTACTATTTTTTTGGATGAATTTTTTGGTAACTTTTCATTTTCTCTTAGCCTTAGTAAATGCTTTCTAGAATGCTCCAAGTTATTTTTCATTTATTTTCATTTAGTGGCATGCAATTATCAATGTATTTGGTAAATACATATTATTGGGAATTTATTATAGCATTTCAAGCTTAGCCTATAAATAGGGAACTCTTCTACTATCCAAAGGCGGAATTTGAAGATTAATGAAATTTGAGAGTTTCTCTCATTTGTGAGAGCTTTTCCTTTGTTCATGGTTAACAACTCGATAGTGTTGGTTCTACCGATAGGTCGCGGTTAGGGTCAAGTTCCTATTTTTTATACCTATTTTCAAGATGACCTTAAGTGTCTCTTATCATATAATGTGAAAAATATGTAGGAGAGTGAAGTTGCAACAAGTATGAGTGGTAGGGAATATTAGTAATGTAGTGTATTGTGTTTATGTTGTATATATAACACTACTTGTTTGTTCTTTTAATAATTATTAATTAAAATAATTATTTGGGGATTGGGTTTGGGATTGAAGGACTCCCCATTCCATTGCCTTTTTTTTGTTCATTTCCTTTTATTCCTCAAATTAAATCTCCCATTTTTTTTATTTATGGTTTCCTTTGTTCAATTTCTTTAGTTCATGTTACCAATACCAATATCTTTCATATTGTTTAAGTTGTAGCAGTGAATTCAGATATTGGAGTGGAATACGATTGTTTTTGTAATTTGATAGGGTGTTTTGATTAACTTTTTCTAGCATTGAGCTAGCATTTTCTTTTAGGGAATGAGGCAAATTTATGTGGTACTACATTTTTTTGTGTACACTAGTATTTCTTTTTATCTTAGATGGGAGACATCTTGTGTTCTTTTCTACTTTTAAATATCAATAATGTTTCAGTTGGCCTTTTAAACAAAAGCTTCTTTGGTTTATATAATATACAATTTATTTGATGTTTGAGTGTCAATTTGAATTTTGAATTATATTTTTCTCTAATTAATACTCGGGTTAAACACGGTTTCATGATACAAATGATCGTTGGTTTTCAAAGGAGTTATTTGAAGAATGTACATAGAATCAAGCTTGGTTTTGAGCTTTCAACATGCATTGAAGCCCTGAAGATTGATTTGTGATTAAATGTAGGAAGAAGCATTTTTGGTGATCCAAGTGCATTGCATTCACATCATTCATTAAGTCAATTAATTTGAGTAATAGAATTCACAAGGTTTTGATAAATTGATTAAGTTTTTGAATTAAATCAAAGGTTTTTGGAAAAATAAGCTTTCTACTGGTTTAATCGATTACATTAAAGTAATAATCGATTATTTTGTTCTTAGTTCATTCAGGAAAACTTTTCAAAAACAATGTAATCGGTTACGTATCAGATTAATCGATTATTTTACCTAAGTTTACATATAAACTACCTTGATAAACATTTTAATCGATTACCAACAGGTTGTAATTGATTACATAGGTTAAACAAAAAAAAAAACCATCTTCCTGTCTTAATCGATTACCAAGGTTAGTAATCGATTACATCTTTTGTCTGTGCTTAACATGTTTGCTGCATTAATCAATTACCAAATATAGTAATCGATTACATAGTTCAAAATGATTTTTGAAGCTTCCTGGTTTAATCGATTACCAGAATCCGTAATCGATTACACTGTATTTCTAGTTTATGAAGCTTCCTGTCTTAATCGATTACAAGACGGTATAATCGATTATTTTGTTCGTTGCTCATATCCATATTTTTGTAGAACACTTTAATCGATTACAAGGTTAATTTAATCAATTACATAAGTGAAATAATCGATTATTGGGCGCATTTAATCGATTACTGACAGTTACAAAAGTTTGTTATAAATAAAACCTTGGCTCAGCTTGTTTAGTAACTTGATCAATTCGTATTCTCAGCCTACATAAGCTTTCTAAACACGTTCTTAGTGATTTTCTGGGTTCTATGAGTGCTTGCTTTCACTAAAACACTTATGGGATTGTAAGTGATTCTTGAAGCAAGAAGATTATTTTCAAAGGTTAAGGAAGGAGATGTTCTGTGTTTAATTTCATCTTTCAACCTGGTACATTCATTCATGTGCATATCATTCATTCATTGGATCATCAGGTGTTTTCTTTCCTTAACTCAGTGTGTAACACCCCAAAATTTTAGGAACTACAGTCAATTGATGGTGCATGTTCGAAATACTTGGGTAAAATGTTAATTAAAGATAGTATAAAAGGATTTAGGGAAAATGACAAAAATACCCCTGGACATTTCAAAAATGACCAAATTACCCCTAAGAATTTTAGCAAGATATTTTAAAGAGGAAATTTTATAAATACCCTTGGATGTTTTGGAAATGACCAGAATACCCTTAGAGTGACAATTACAGAGATACCTTGAACATTTTTCAAAATGACGATTATACTCCTAAGGTGAGTGGTGAAATTACCAAAATGCCCTTTAGGTCAAAACTGACCAGATAACTTTAGAAACTTTGTGGAAACCTGGAAAATGGATAAAATGCCTTTAGATAATAAATTATTAACATAGTGGATGACAAGAAATCATAAATTAGAATTTCTAGGAATACAGAGATACCTTGAACATTTTTCAAAATGACGATTATACTCCTAAGGTGAGTGGTGAAATTACCAAAATGCCCTTTAGGTCAAAACTGACCAGATAACTTTAGAAACTTTGTGGAAACCTGGAAAATGGATAAAATTCCTTTAGATAATAAATTATTAACATAGTGGATGACAAGAAATCATAAATTAGAATTTCTAGGAATTTTAATAGAAATTTTGAAAAGAGCTCAATACAAACTAACTCAAGTATCTAAAAAACACAGGAAAATGATAGATACAATCTATAGAATTTTCTCTTAATTATAGGAGAAATATACCTTCCTAATAAGTTAGTTTAGTAATTTTAATAATTCAAGGCAAAATGGACCAATAAGAAATTAGAATTTAGCTATTATAGGTAAGAAAGGAAAAATTGGATTGATTTGGATTTTTAAATTAAGCCTTGACCGTATGATGCAAGATTAATGGAGAAAAGCTTTAAGAAACTTCAAGAATGGACACATGGATGTTTAAAAGGTTAGGATACATGTCATTGGTCCATTTGTAAAGTAAGATGATAATGAACTAAGAAGATTTTTTTTGAAGAAAACTTTTCTCTTGACTCCTTTGGACACGTAGACCGTTCTAGGTATTATTTCAAAAATCCCAATGGTCAAAAGTTATATATATGGGCTAATAGTTTACCCTTAAAATTCTAAAGAGATCCAACGGTTAATAAATCCAGAATGAGTATTTTAATAAAACGGGTTTTGGAAGAGATTTTGTGACTAAGCTAGCAATCCACATAAGAAAGCAATTGAACACTTGACCTACAAGCCTTGAACTCCACGTGCAAATGGAGAAGAATATATAAAACTTAAGAATTAGGACACTTGGAGGGTGCAAAATGCCTAGCCAATGAGGTGAAACCTAGTGGAAAGTAGCTATAATGACTTAGAGATATTTTAAACATCTCTTAAAGCTCTAGCATCCCACGTGGCAAATGGATTGTCCCACAAGCCTAGCCTTCAACGTGCAAAGGGAGAATGGTGTAGAAGAATCAAGAACCAAGCCACTTGTAAGGAGAAGAATGGCTAACCAATAAAAATTAAGCATATGGAAAGCTAGGTTAGGATATTTGTAACAAAGATTAAGACCAATAAGCTTATAAAAAGGTGTAGGACCGAAAATTTGGGCAGCTCTAAGAGAGCTTCAACGTGCAAAACCCACTCCAAAGGCTTTCCATTTCATTCCTTTCTAATTCTACCTTTTACCTAAACTAAAGCAAAGGTCTACACCCTTGGAAGTTCGCGAGAAGCACTAGCAACCCTAGGAGCAAGGATGATTCAATTTTCAAGAGAAAGCAAGGTATGGAGAAGTTTATGATAAGCTAAGTTTGAATATTAATTACATGAGGATTTTTACTTGTTTTCATAAGAAATGAAGCTTTGCATGCTAAGTGTTTGTGGAAATGCCTCAAAGAACCCAAGAGTTTCCACACGAATGATTGTGACTAATTAATATTGATCTTAGTTTTAGAAATAATTATTGAATAAATAACTTAAATCTAACTTAACCGATGAAATTTAAAGTAACTTACAACTATTTATTTTATGATTATTTGTAGAAAATAATGGTTTAAAATTATAACTTTCCAATGGACCATTTTGCTACAAGATTGTATGTTGGCTGAAATACTCTATGATTCCTTGGATTTGTATATTTATTTTGTTGCTAACCTTAGGCTAGAATCATATCTATCATATTAAATTTTATAAGAAATAATAAAGTAGATATAACTTTCTTTCAAATATTCTATAAAACTAAGCTTATGGAATATAAAAGGCTTCAAAGAAATAAAATTGGTTATGTGGTGGAATTCGTGTGGTTTGTGCATGGTTTTATGAAGTTTTATGTGATTGATGGAAAAGGATGCATATGTTGTTGAATAAGCCTATTTCATGTGTCTTTGAATATATTACCTTTGATGTATATACCAAGTTAAGAATGATAAGTGATGAGAAAATATGAGATGAAAAGATGGCTTAAGCGTTGTTAAGTTGAAATACACAAAGATTATGTGTTGTTGAATGATTCTATACACTTTGATAAAGTTAACATGTTGCTTGGTGTCTTATGAATCTATATGAATTTTAAGTGGTTTTATGATTTTGGTGTATGGTTAAATAAGTAGTTGAGTTCTATGACTTATCTTTGAAGAATTCATGGAGTTAAACTATGGCTATATGCTTAAATGTTTTATAAAGCTTTATGTGATGGTTGGAAGAAGCTTTATGTGTTGTTTAAAAAGCATATGCCATGAGTTGTCAAAGATGTTGAGCTTTGAGGTGTATGTAATATGAGAAGAAGAATAATGATTAAATATGTGATAAAAGTAAATCATTCATGCATTTTCATATGCATATGCCTGGCGGGGGCTAGTCTGTGAAGTTGTTTGTCAGATAGCTAAACTGAGTCCATGCGTTCAGAGGTGTCTGAGCTTGGGGATAGTTGAGACAATGAGGACCACACCACCATGATGATCACATAGGTGGAGGTGACATTCCTACGCGCCACTGGGCTACCCTGACTTAATGGATAGGTTCATTCCACTGAGAGAGGGTGGGGCTATCTTGACTATGGCCATGTGTTGAGAAGTTGAAAATCTTGCATCATATAAAGAAGATGAGCATGCATCACATGCATTACATGATGAGTATGTTGTCTGATGTTCTGTATACTGTATGTGTTGTGTGATCTGAAGTTGCACCCTATTTTATGATTGAGGTTTTGATCATCTGTAGATATATTTGTTTATTCAAACTGTGGTTATCATAAACTTACCCTATTTTGTGTCTGTGGTTGACACCTGTGATGACCCTAATTTATTTGGGCGAGCAAGGAAACAGTAAAGCAGTGGATAACTATGAAGAGAAGATGATGAAGATGTATTAATGAGCTGTACTAGATTTAAATTAGTTGTATTTTATGTTGGCATGTATTTGGGACTGTATGATGAACTATACTTTGGGCTGTATTGCTAGACTGTACTTTATTATTATAATTAAACGTGGAGAGAGAGAATTCGTTTATGATATAGATGACTAGTAGAATTTGCAAGCAAAGAGAAAAGAATTTTCATAAAATTTATAACTAATATGATTCTAATGCAAAGCGAAAATGAGACTTCTTCTAAAATCAATCAAACACGAGAGAGTAAAAGGAGGCGTTACACAATGGTTGTAATTCTTTTCTAAATTTGTATTGAATTGGCTATTGTAATTTTGATTCTTAAAGCTTAGGACTAGAGAAGGGTTCTCTAGCTTAAAGATCAGAGTAGTGTTCTCTGGATCTTTCTTCTTAGAAGTCTAATAGGGTTTTAGATTTCAGTTCTTTATCTAGGGTTGATAAAGGGGAGGTTCATGTAAAGGCTTGTAAGAATATTTTTATAATAGTGGAACTCTATTCTAGTGTTGAGTGGAAGAAAATTGGATGTAGCTTCATAGTGTTTGAAGTGAACCAGTATAAATCTTTTGTGATTTGATTCTTATCTCTATCTTGATTATATTCTGTCTATCTTGATTGTATTGTTTTGTTTATCAATTAAATTTTGAGCTATTGGATACCTTGGGTTGAGCATTTGATTGAATAAGATTTCTTGGTTTCAAAAGTGATAAAGATCCTAAAGGGAAACTCTATTTTGTCTAAGAAAATTTTTAATTTACCAAACCTAACCAATTCACCTCCCTTTTGGTTAAGTATGAAGTATTCCTATATTTTACAATGATTTTGCAGGCAGACATGATTACTATATATTCATTCTCTTAGGATAGTGAATAGTGTGATGATACAAATGTCCGAGTCTTCTGAATTGATAGAATTAAGTAGTGATTTTTATGATTAATAAACATGCTATGCGCTTTTATGCACCTTGTGATTTTTACTTTAGTTAATTCAAATAAAATTCAGCAGTTTAATACTTTATGTACAAAGAGTGTCAACGAAAGTTCATTTGATTTGTCCGATAACGAAACATACAAATATAAAGAAAATAAAAATCTAACGGATACGAAAACTACAGAAAATAAAACGAGTTTAGTTTAATTCAGAAAAAGTGTAGGATTGGATTTCGTCGTTCTCACCCCTAGTATTTAATTAATTTTACCATGCATAAATGTTTTGTATCCTTATTGTTGCACACCTTAAATTACCCAAAACGATTCCTCGCATCTGAGAATCCTAAGGACATTTACTAAATATCGATCCCTCGCATATCGAATAAATATCCCAGCATTAAAATCATAATTGCGTGCTTAATGCAATCAAAACGTTAAGCCTATTCCTAGCAACGCAACATAATGAGTAAAATCATTCAGTTCAAACCCTAAGATTACTTTCCAGTCACACTTAGGATTAAATTCATGAAACTAGTGATCAAGTAGAATCAAGCATGAAGGACAGAATGAGATCACCAATAAGGAATAGAATGATTCATGCATAAATAAATATTAAAAGAGAGACATAGGGATAAGAATAGTACGTCCAATCCTTAGAGAAGCTTAGGCTGTCATGGAGAAAATCTCCTCAAGAGAAGAATTGGCGAAGCAAATCATCACCGAATCTTTCCGACAGAGTCTCCCCTATAATCCTCACCTCTCTCACTCTCCTAAACTAACTACTAACAATTTTTAAGGACCCTAAGGTTGAGAGTTGAAACAAAGCAACAAGGGAAGTGAATTGAACATCTTTTCTCCTCCAAATTCCTCCCCTATTTATAGTTTTCTTCCTCCTGCCAGCTTCACTCGCCCAGCCGCCTAGGTGAGTGGTTTGTTCTTTGTTTGCTCGCCTGGGCGAGCTTATCTTTATCTTCTTGGAACTTGGTGCTCGCCTGGGCGAGCCAAATGAACTGGAATTGGTCGCCTGGGCGAGTTAGAAACTTAACCCTGAAGATTTCTTTTGGGCTTGGATGGAATTTGGACCTGTCTTGCTTCTAACACCTCCTATATAGGGGAAGCATCATGAAGAATGAAAGAATATGATTCAAGATTGGTTTTGAGCTTTCAACATTCTTGGATGCCTTGAAGTTGTAATTGATTCAAGTGTAAGAGAAAGGTTAATCTGGTTATCCATGATTTGCATTCATTCATTCTTACATTCATTAATCTAAATGGTTTTCAAATAAAATAACAAAGCTTTAATAATTTAGTTAATGTTCTAATCTAAGTGAAAGGTTTTTGGAAAAATGCTATTTTCACTGATTTAATCGATTACTTAAGGTTATAATCGATTAATATGTTCTTTGTTCAATATGGAAAATCTTGTATGGACATTGTAATCGATTACTCATTGGAATAATCGATTATTTGATCCTTGTTTATAACAAATCTGCTTTGTTAATAAATTTAATCGATTACTTAAGGATTGTAATATTACATAGTTAATCATGTTTTTAATCCTTGTTGTGATAGTTGATTACCACACATTGTAATCAATTACTTAGGATGTTTGAGAAAAATCACTTTGCTATTTTAATCGATTACCAAAGATTGTAATCGATTACACGTTCAGTTTGAAAATATATGTTTTCTGCTTTAATCGATTACCAAATATTTTAATCGATTACACAGTACAATTTGTAAAACTAAGACTTTCTGTTTTAATCGACTACAGCTCGGGATAATCGATTATTTTGCTTGTAACGACCTAAAATTATTCTAGATATTGTATTTTTATTAGGGTGAAATTTTTAGGAATCATTAGATATTTTTTATTACTATTTTTTTTTACTAAACAGGTCCTAGTATAAATTCTAAAACGGATAAATTATAGAAGTTGTTAAACTGATATACATTATAAGTAGCCATAGTCCTTGTTACAAAAGTCATTATTAAACAAGTACAAGATTTTTCATACACCAGCCTAGTTCTTATCTTCATTCCTACACCACCACCAATCCAGGGCATCAAGGAAATTGACCACGGTTTCCATCTAAAAAAAAATGAAACAAATCTAGTGAGAAATAAAAATTTCTCAATAGGCAAAAACTAAACCACCGAACACGTTAGTACGTTAGTAATTAATATTCAAATGAAGCAATAAAATAATTATGCAAACTATATGGATGCATGAAATGAACTTTCCCAGGGTGCATATGGCCTTTACATATCGTACTGTATGTAGCTACACCTCGTACTGGATGTAGACGCTGCGATCGTCTTACGCAAACATGCATGATTTATGCCATATATTTGCACCTGGTCACTACATATCGTACTGTATGTAGTATCAGATTCTGTTTCACAAAATCTCGTACTGGACTTGGAAACATGAATCAACCTATCATCACATCAACATCTATCCATAATAAAATCCATAAGTAAAATACATACCACCTTATGGAAAAATATTTTTTTCATAACATCATACATACCACAAGTATGGTTAAACCACCATACCTTAAATAAGATCATTACCACTTAGGAGTGACCATTGAAACTCAGATAATTCTAACTATAGAAAAATCATGTTAGTAATCTAACTAATAAACCACAATATATCTCTCAAATAATTTCTAACACCTTTAAACTTTCACAAGAAAATTTTAACTTAGCATGCAGTTTAATCTCCTTTCACCTATCACCTTACTACTTTATCCTCAAAATTTAATCAATCAAGCATTTGAATCATTTAACTACATACCATTCAACCTCTACTTCTAGAAATTAATTCAAAATAATTCCATAATAAAAATATACACAAACAACCCAAATATCATCAAAATCACTTCCAAAGATCACTAAATATACTTTCAAACATCACTAATATTTCAGCCTATAAATCATCACCTATCCTATGGTTTAAATCAACATTTACACATCATAAAATAACCTTAAAATGACATGAATTTCAAGTCTAAATGATAACCATAAATCTTCCTAATTAAGCATAGAAATTAATCCAAACAAATGCTTAACTAGAGATCGAAGCCTAGCCTACCTCAAGTGAGTTTGAGTTTGAATTGAAAATAGATTAAGGGCTATCTCCCTTGGCTGTCTTCCTTGAAATATTCTCTAAGAAACGAGGTCTTGAAAAATAAAATGGCTGAGTAGTAAAAGATGTCACGGTTGGAAGCAAACAAAGGAGGTAGGAAGGAAAAGCTAGGTGCAAGTAGTAAGTGTGGACTTTGCAAGAACCTAGCATACGTGCAAAATTTTTGGAGCAGTCAAGCTATTTATACTTCTTTAATTAGTTGGGTTTTAATTGATTTAGTTGGGTTATAACTGAATTAGGATTTAGTTTAGTTAGAAGTTAACTAGGTAATCAATACTTTGGAGGATATTTATGACTAACCTTATCTTGACTTTGCTTTGTCTTAGTCAATGATTTTTTTTATCCAGTGTTTTGGGGCAGCTGGCTTCTTTGTACGTGGAATAGGGCTAGTTTTCTGAGTTATTTACTTGGCCCTTCTACTTCCACATACACACAAGGCCATATTATATCATTTTCCATTCAGCCTAAAAAATTTTACAGCAACTACACTTTCATGTTTATTTCTTTTGCCTTAGTGTTTTAGTGCAAGATTCCCTTATTTATTGTTCCATGTGCACGTGGAAATGGACCTTTTAGGAGTCCACTTTTGATTGGTCTAGTTGTTGGCTGAAGCTTCTAGCTTTTGTGTCAATGTTTTAGGAGCTACACATGGCCAAGTACTAGATTTTTCTACAAAATGTTTCACAACACATGGTTCATTCATGCTATATTCTGTACCAATTTACTAGTCCAAAAATTGTCATTTTCTATTATGTTAAACTAGACTTCCTAAGCTTTCCAACAAGGTATCACACGCTTGATTTGGAGTTATAAAACTCTGGCTATAACATTTTTAATCTAGACTTCCAAAACTTCCAGCGAATTCATCTTAGGACACCGACATACCTTAGTGTTTTTGTTATTGCAAGCAGTAATCAATCTAGATTGATCTGAAATTTTAATATGTTATAGTAGACATATAGATATTTAATTCCATATATTATACACTTAATTTGAATAAGAATTGAGAGAGAAATAAGCTTTTCAATTTGGGTGGCAGATATGGAAGTTTTGGGCAACTTATCTTCAAATAAAAATTTATCCTATTTTTCTTGTATCCAACTACCATCACAGGTGTTTCTCATGTGATAATTTTTCTCATCATATTATCACATGGTCTGAAACTATAGCTCATGATATCTTTAGATATTCATGCAATTTTCTTTATTTCTACTGTAAGTTTTATTTACTTGCATTTACTATATTGGATAGTAACATTGAGAGACTTATCTTCTGACTTACCTAATCATAAATTTTTTACTAGTCTAGGTACTCCTAGTTTTCTTGTGATTTTTATCTGTTACTAAGGGTAATATGGTAATTTGTCATTCCAATGGTATTTCTGTAATTTATTCAAATCTCTACAAAATATCTCATGAAAAATATAAGGGTATTTTGGTAATTTGTTACTCACTCCAGGGGTATCATTGTAATTTCCACTTCAAAATATCTAATTAAAATATCCAAGGGTATTTTGGTAATTTGTCACTTACTCTAGGGGCATTTTTGTAATTTCTATTTCAAGGGTAATTTGGTAATTCACATATCAAGGGAAAGGGTAATATGGTCATTCTTCTTTAAGCATTTTTATAATTCCTCTTTTTATCTCTAACTAACGTAATTAAAACAGGTCGTTCGATGGCTCTATATGAATTAGCAGTTTTTTATCCCTTGTTCTTTTTAGGATGTTACATTGCTCGTTAGGAAAACCCAGAATTATTCTTGAATGGTTTAATTGATTACATGGTCATTTTAATCGATTACATAAGAATAATAATTGATTATTAGACGCGTTTAATCGATTACAGTTAGTTACAAATTCTATTATAAATAGGATTGAAGGCTGAACTTATTTCACAACTTGATCATTCGTATTTCTGAGTATACACAAGCCTCTTAAGCAATTCTTAAGTGATTTTCTAAGTGTTTTTACTTCTTGCGTCATTCAAACATCAATGGGTCTGTGAATGATTCTTGACCAAGATTCTTTTCAAGATTAAGGAGAAGTATGTTCTGAGTTTGATTTCTTCTCAACCTGATTTGGTAATTCATTTGCATTCATTCATTAGATCATCCGGTTATCTCTCTCCTTAATTGTTGTGTGTAAATTTCGTTCTAAAATTCTATGTAAGATTACTATTGTAAAGTGGGTTCTTGCTTGTATCTAGAGAAGGGTTCTCTAGTGTAAAGAACAGAGTAGTGTTCTCTGGTTCTTTGTCTCTTAGAATCTAATAGTGTTTTAGATTTCTAATCTTTATGTAGGGTTGATAAATGGGAGATGTTGTAATTGCATGTAAGAACAAAAAATTTATAATAGTGGAACTCTAATCTAGTGTTGATTAGAAGAAACTGGATGTAGCTTCAAGTTTTGAAGTGAACCAGTATAAATTGCTTGTGTGTTGATTCTATATTTCTATTTTCATCTTATTCATTGATCTTTGATTCTTTGATTCATATTCATTGTTCAAGAAGTTCATTTATGATCTATTGAATTCTTGGGCTGAGACATTTGATTGAGTAAAAAGATATCTTGGTTTTGAAAGTGATAAAGATCCTGAAACTCTGATTTGAAAAAGTTTTTTAAAATACCAAGGTTTTAACCAATTCACCCCCCTCTTGGTTATTGTGAAGTATTCCTATTATTTTCACAGAACGCTTTATATTCTAATTCAACCGGTAAATGGCAAGATTTGCCATAAACCAATTGAAAAGGTGTAAGTCCTGTAGGTGCTTTGTATGATGTCCTATATGCCCACATAGCTTCATCTAGCTTCTGAGACCAATCCTTCCTTGACTGGGCAATTGTCTTCTCTAGGATTTTCTTGATTTCTCTATTTGAAACTTCAGCTTGCCCATTGGTCTGGGGGTGATAAGGTGAATCCATCTTATGTCTGACACTGTAATGTTGGAGAACCTTTTTAAGTTGGGCGTTGCAAAAATGAGATCCTCCATCACTGATCAATACTTGTGGTGTCCCAATTCTTGTAAAAATGTTCTTCTTTTAGAAGCGAATGAAAAACAGATGAATACTTAAAACAACCAAGAGGGGGGGTGAATTGGTTGAAAAACTTTGCCCAATTAAAATTTAAATCAGAGTAGCCACAGGATCTTCATCACTTATTAGAAATTCTTTTGATACCAGAAATCAATTTTCAATCAACTCCCCTTTTCAAGAATGCAGAAAACAGAGTATCTCAAACTGTGCTTTGA
>PYAF01000452.1:390195-411123 GCA_007407185.1 Glycine tomentella | reverse complement strand
GGCCAAAAAGCTATCCTAAATATATTAAATGATTTATCCCTTGCAAACCCCTTTGAGCCTTAACAGTTGACATTTTATTGAAACCCTAACCTAGGATAGGAATTCCATACCTTACCTAAGGTTAGGAGAGCAAAAAAGGGAATGATTTGTGATGGAAAATTTCTTTTGGATAGTTTATGTTATGAAAAGGATTTTAGCAATGGTTATGTGCTATTCTTGAAAAAAGAAAAAAAGAAAGAAAAAGAAATAAAAGAAAAGAAAAAGAAAAAGGAAATAAAATTCCTTGTGATGAAAAGATTGGGTGAAAAAGAAAATGAAAATAATAAAAATAGATATCTTGGAAAAAAGAGAAAAAGAATAGGAGGTAATGATCTAAATGTCTCTATCTTTATTTGCTCTCCTAGTCCCAAGGTCATTTGAATATCCAGAAAAACCAAGATTTCTTTCTAGCCAGGCCCAATCATAAAAGCCCTAATGATCCATGATAAGTATGTATTATGATTTGATGGGAAATGAACTGCAAAATTAATCTATGATATATCAGTGATGGATTTGAGAATAAACACTAACCTATAGGAGAATTAAACACTTTTGAGAAAGGTTTTCCTCTGTTTGAATCAATCACATGTTTCCTCTGATGTTCTTTAGAAATGAAAATGTGAATTGATCTTAATCTCATTTGATTTTGTGAATTCTATCTTTTTGTTTCAATTCTCAAGGTTAACTAGTTTTTTATGTCTGATCATTCTAGAAAGTTGATTCTTTACAAAGCATGTTCATCTTTTAATTAAAGTGTTAAGTTACTTTGCTTGAGGACAAGCAAGATTATAGGTTGGGGGGAGTGATAAGCGCCATATTTTAGTTAAAATCATGTTTTAAATGTTGGCACTTATCTTTTGATTTCATTAACTTTGCTTATAAATTTCCCTGAACCTAGTAAATTAGCACCTTATACTTGTGTTTAAAGTGTTTTGGAAGATTAATCCAATCATGTTTTGTATTTTGATAGATTCCGTGGATTTCCGAGGATGCCGGATATCAAAGCAAGCAAAGAAGGCTTATATAGCAAGTATGGGAGGTGCAACAAGCATTTCAGGCCCAGAAACCGACATGGCCCAAAGCTTTCTTCAACATTAAGACTTTAACTCACCCAAGCGACCAACCATAGTGTATTTTGCTCGCCCGGGCGAGTTACAAGTTCCAAAAAGATATGTTAAGCTGGCCTAGGTGACCAAAACATGAAGAAAATGGTGGCCTGGGCGAGTGAAGCTGGCAAGTGATGGATATCTATAAATAGCCCACGAATTTGAAGAGGAAATTCATTCTTTTGGCTTAATTTCTTCATTCCTTTCTTCCTTTGCTTGTTCTTTAGGCTTAGGAGGTTAAATAGTAGTATTAGGTAGATTAAGAAAGTGAAAGAAGTGAGGATTAGTGTGGAAACTTTGCCGGAGAGAAGCGAGGATGGGAACGTTCAGCAACTCTTTCCGAGAGGAGGTTCTCTCCATACTTGGCTAGCTTCTTAGAGGTTGGATGTAATCTTCTTAACCTTATACTTCTTTTAATATTCATGCATGAATCGTTCTATTTTTTATTGGTAGTTTCATTCTGCGCTTAATGCTTGATCCTACTTGATCACTAGTATCACGAACTTAAATCCTAAGTGAGACTGGAAAGTAATCTTAGGGTTTGAACTGAATGAATTTACTCATTATGTTACGTTGCTAGGAATAGGGCATAACATTTTGATTGCATAAAAGCACGCGATTATAAATCTTAATGCTGGGATATTTACTTAAATATGCGAGGGATCGATATCGGTAGATATTCTTAGAACTTGAATGCGAGGAATCGATTCAAGGTAACTTAGTGTGCATCAATAAGAATAGACGATGATTTATGCGTGGTAAATATTAATTAAATATAGAATGTTAAGAATGATGAAATCCAATCCCACTTTCTCATAAATATTTTCATTTTTCGTTAAGTTTAGTTATTTTACTTTACTTGCATCACCTAATGAAAATCCGTTCGACCTACTTGTACATAACTATTGAACTGTTTAATTCTATTTGGATTAACTGAGTAAGCTCAAGTCCCTGTAGAGACGATCTTATAAATTCGAAACTTACAACGATATAATGGTACGCTTTCCGTGGTAAAAATCCTAACAGAAGTTCACTAATCTCATGGCATTGCAAGAAACAATCTTGTGTTGCTCTATCAACAGTTGAGGCTGAGTACAATGTTGTTGGAAGTTGTTGTGCTCAAAACTTGTGGTTGAAGCAACAATTACAAGATTTTGGTGTTGAATTAAAAGAGATTCCATTGCTATGTGACAACACAAGTGCTATCAACTTACCAAATAATCCAATAATGCACTCATTGACAAAGCATATAGAGGTCAAACATCATTTCCTCAGATATCACATTCAAAAGGGTAATTGTTCAATTGAGTTTGTTGACACAGATAATCAATTGGCTGATATTTTTACTAAACTCTTAGCTAGAGATAGATTCTATGCTCTTAGGAACATGCTAGGTATTCTTAATGAATCTAATATATGCTAGCATGCTTATGATGTGCCTGTCTACATGAAATTCCACTAAGAAATTGATTATACATCACATATGCCAAAAATTCAAAATATGATGAATTGCACTATTCACTTTGCATAATTGTCTATTTTAATCGATTACTATACATATTAATCGATTATTTGACGTTTAAAGAAAATTTAGAGTCGAAAACTCTCTGGAGTAATCGATTACCATGTGTATTAATCGGTTACTTGGTACTTAAAGTGTATTTCAAAATGGAAAACTCCCTGGAGTAATCGATTATCTTGCAGATTAATCGATTACTTGGTGTTCAAGTGCGTTTCAGAGACAAAAACTCTCTGAAGTAATCGATTACCCTGTATTTTAATCGATTAATTTATGCCTGAAAGCTATTTGCAAATTCAAAACTCTCTGGAGTAATCGATTACCCCTTCGTATTAATCGATTACACCATGTTCAGAGTCATATTTCATCTTGGAATAATCGATTATGAAGGATCTGTAATCCATTATCTATAGCATTTTTGCAAATCTGCACAATTTTCAAAAATCATAACTGACATCTTATATCTAATTCAAATTCAAAAATCTGGTTCAGTGAACCCAGACACTCTTGGGAATTCGAGATAGCTGTTGTGGGTTTTCAAAATTCAAATTTTAAATTAAAAAATTCTCTATAAATTTAGATTTTCTCAAGCTAAAATCTTCACACCTGAAAATCATTCTCTCCCTTAAGCCAAACTAAGATAAATATTTGTGCTCTGCCTCTTCCTCTCTTAACCAAACCTCTGCCCATTCATTTCTTCAAAAACTCACCATGTCTAACCTATCTCCCTCTAAGAAAATCAAAACCAGCAAGAGGAAAGTTGGACAAACCAATAATGCTGATATGAACAGGCTCAATACCTGGTTCACCTTTGAAGTTAAGATAAATAACTATATGCAGTTCAATGCAACCAAGCCTGTCATGCCTCCAAAATATATAGAGCTTGGCTGGTTTGTGAATAAGGGATTCAAATAGCTTGCAATGTTGCAAGCTCAACGGCTGAAAAATTTGTTGGAGATGAAGGATACTTTTTACCCTGAATCGGTAAAAGTGATTTACACTTGTGCCAAGGCAAGCATGGATGGTGTCCTCCGTTCGCAAGTGAATGGAGTTGCCATCGTGATTGATGACACAATGTGGAATGCTGTGGCTAGCATCACCTGTGATGGTGTTAGAAGGTTTGAAGAAGAAGTAGGAGGATACTCAAAGATGGACACATACAGGGGTATGTTGTTGAATCCACAGGCTCAGATAAAGAACAAATTGGGGGTTGGCAATATGACTGGTAAAGAAAGACTTCTTCACTATATCATTATACCAAGGTATACTAATCATGCATAGATAAAAAATGATGACCTACAGCTGGTGTATGGTATGAAGTTTGGAATTAAAATTAATTGGGTTCTAGTTCTTGAGGAGACCATGATGAAGTCTAAGAAGCTCCTTAGCTATCAATTCCCCTATGTTGTCTTAGTCTCAAGATTAATTGATTATTTTGGGATTGATGTGTTAAATGAGATTGTTGACAATACCACTGGCATCACCAACCAAAATCCTACAAAGCATCTTACCAAGCTTAGTTTGATGAAAACTCCAAATGGATGGATAATGGCTGGAGAACAAGCTCCATAAGAAGGATCAGCTGAGGAAGGAGATGCTGAAGCTAGCCCTGCTGAATAGCAGTAGAGCCCTTTTGAATCCTTGGTGATTCAAAAGATGGATGCAATGATAGCTCTACATCATGAACATTCAGTGATGTTCATTCCTCTTTAGATGAGATTACCACTAGGCTAGAAAATATAGAGAATAGAATGGCTATTAAAGATTTTGATAATCTTTAGAATAATAGATGTATTATCTTGCTTTTGGTTGTGTTGTTTGTTTTCTGTCATGTTCAACAACTTTTTTTGATGTTCACCTTATGTTTATGCATCTTTCTATTAATGAATAAAATTTTGTTTTATGTTGTTTGCATCTTTCTTGCTTATTTCATTACAACTGGAACATTTTATCTTTGATAAGCCAAAAGGGGGAGAAAAATAAACCTATATACAATGACATATGAAGGATGCTGAGTAATTAAAAGAAGGGAGAAGAATGAAGAATGAAGAATGATAAATGATAAAAGTTTAGAATGATAAATGATAAATGTTTACTCTATTTTAAATGAACATAAGCATTGCTCTAACTCTAACTTGATATGAAATTGCCAAAGACAGGGGAGCAATATAAATACTTGTGAATGTATGAACACACACAATAACCAAAGGGGGAGGGTGAATTGGTTTAAACTTGGTCTTTTAAAATCTTTAAAACAATTAGAGCATTAAGGATCATATCACAAAAACACCCTTTGATTCTGAAAAGATTATCCAAATGAATGACAATCAATGACAACAAGAAGATATAAATAGAAAGTAATCAATACCAAGAAATATACTAGTTCACTTCTCACCCATGAGAAGCTACATCCAGTTTCTTCTAACAAACTTAGTTAGAGTTCCACTATTCACAATATTCTTTTCTTACAAGCTTATAACAATCACCCTTAATCAAACCTAGATTAAGATCAGAAATCTAACTCCCTTAGACTCCTAGTGATCAAGACATAGAGAATCCCCTCTCTACTCTTCTCTCTAGAGAAACCTACTCTATACAAGCCTTAAGAAATCTATTGTACTAGTTACAAACAAACTAAAATTCTAAAACAAATTACAAACAAAGTTTAATGGAGAGAGACAACCTGATGATTCAATGTATATGAATGCATATGTTTTTACCAATCTTGATCCAGATTGATTGAAAACAAATTTCAGAGCAATCTCTCCAAGAACTTGTTTAGTATCTTGCCCAAGAAGAAATCTTTCAAAGTAACATGAAGATTTAGAATTTGTGGGGCAAATGCTTAGTAGCTCAAAGTATCTTTTCACTTTTCAGAAAGCTTTTGAAATCTATTAAATTTCGTTGTGTAATGAACTGTTTATTTTAAAAGACCCAACAACTATTTATAGAAAATGTTGTAATTAAATGTAATCGATTAATTTCAATTATGTAATCGATTAATAACATATTTAATCGATTAAAATGTTCTTGAACTTTCTAGAACAGATTCATGAGCAAAGTAATCAGTCAATTCACCATGTAATCGATTATCATAGGAATTCTTGTTTCAAAAATGTGTCAAGTAACCGATTACCACTAAATCATAATCGATTATCACATGAAGACTTATTTTGTGATTGTGCAATGTAATCGATTACGACATAGCTGTAATTGATTAAAGTGTTCATCAAAGCTTGAGAAATAGATTACCATAAGCTGGTAATTGATTAAAGCAGTGCGAAATAGTTTTTTTTTTTCAAAAATTGATTAAAGCAGTGCGAAATAGTTTTTCTTTCAAAACTTAAGCAATGAGCACTTGGCTTTTTATGCAATCATGAAAACTTAAAGCTTTTTTCACAAAACATGTGCTTTAATGAAAACCATGAATGCAATCCAATGAATGATGTTTATGTAGTGCAATGGATCATAAGATGGAACTCTTAGACATCTAAAGATTATATATGCCTTCAATTGAATGGCATGCAAAAGCTAAAACTTATCCAAGACTAAGAGCCTCAACATCTTGATCCTCTTCAAGCTCCCCTTGTATCTAACAATCTTCCCCTTTTTGGCTTTGGTCATGCCAAACTTTAATTGAACATCTTTATCCATTGTGTTCTTTAAGGAGATGATTTCCATGAGCTTATACTTGATATATACTTGATATCTGAAATAGATTCAGCTTCTTGCCAAGAATAGATGTCAAGTATACTTTGCATAAACAATATACATTCATAAGAATTTAGATTGCTCTCCCTATCTTAAGTAATTTCTCATCAGTTTAGATAAAGAGTAGTGCTTAATCATAGTAATTAGAGTAAAGGTTTACCAGTTATCTCATTTAATCATTTTTCATTTTTGTTCCCTCTTTTCTTTTCTCCCTCTTTTAATTGCACATCATATATATGTTCATTTTTCTCCCCTTTTTGGCTCATCAAAGACAAAATTATCCAGTTACAATGAGATAAGCAAGGAAGATGTAAAAAACATAAAATTAAATTTCATACCTTATTAAGGTGTAGTGCAAAAAGACATGAAAGTAAAGCAACCAAGATAATAATTGAGAATGAGAAAGCAGAAACAACACAACCAAAAGTAAGACATTACATCCACCAATCTAGAGATTATCAAAATCCTTAAGAGTCATCCTAGTCTCTATGTTCCCTAGCCTAGTGGTAATATCCTCCAAGGAACAATGAACATTAGTTGAATGTTCATGATGCAGAGCTATCATTGCATCCATCTTTTGAATCATTAGAGATTCAAAAGGAGTCCACTGCTGTTCAGTAGGACTAGCTTCAACAATTCTTCTTCAGCTCCTTGTCCTCCATCAGCACCACCTCGAGGAGCTTGAGCTCTAGCCATCAACCACCCATTTGGGTTTTCATCAAACCCAATTTGATGAGATGCTTTTCAGTGATGAGGTTGGTGATGTTCATGGTGTTTTCCACAATCTCATTTGACATATCAATTCCAAAATAGTCAATGAACCTTGAGACTAATACAACATACGGGAATTGGTAGCTTAGCAACCTTTTGGCCTTTAGCATTATTTCTACAAGGACAAGAACCCAATTAATCTGAGTTCCAATGTTCATACCAAACACCAGTTGCAGGTCATCATCTGTGATCTGAGCATGATTAGTAGACCTTGGTGTAATGATATAGGTTATGATACAGTGAAGAAGTTTGTCTTCACAAGTCATGTTGCCTACCCCCAGTCTGTTCTTTATTCTTGCTTGTGGATCCAACAACATTCCCCTATATGTGTCCGTCTTGGAATATCCTCATATCTCTTCTTCAAACTTTCTTACACCTACACAGGAGATTCCAGCCACTGCATTCCATACAGGGTCATAAATCTTCATATCAACTCTATTCACTTGGGAACGAAGGACACCATCCATACTTTCCTTGGCAGAATTATAAAACACTTTTACCAACTTAGGGTAGGAAGTACCCTTCATCTCAAGCAGCTTGTTCAGCCCTTGAGCTTCCAACATAGCAGGGAATTCGAATCCCTCATTCATAAACCAGTCAAGCTCAAGATACTTTAGAGGCATGACAAGTTTGGTTGCATTGAAATGCATATAGTTTTGTCTCTCAATTTCAGAGGTGAACCAAGTATTAAGCCTATTCACAACAGCATTAGAGGATTCTGCAGCTTCCCTTTTGCTGGTTTTAATTCTCTTAAACATGGTGAGTTTAGAACAAAAGTAGGGAGATGATTGGTGACAGAGAAGAAGAGACAAAGAAAAAGTGGTTCAGTTATTGATATATGTCTAAACCTATTAGACATTGATTTTCCCGATCTACCATGCAATGAAACCCACTCTTCAAGGTTCTTCTAAGAACTCAGGCTTTCCCTTAATTGCATACGGCACAAGGGCTGGAAGAAAGCTTCAAACTGCAGCAATGGAAGATGGAAGGAGGTAAGATAAGGAGATGCAAGACACCATGGAGAAGATCTCCAATAAGTCTAGGAAGAATCGACACAATAGCATATGGAAGTCATTGATAAGAAACAAGAGGTTCTTGCACAAGAACAAGAAAGAAATCTCTCACAAGCAATTCTGCTTTGCATTCATTTGTCATAATTTTCGATCCTTACATTCAGTCTTGGACAACTTTATATAGAAAAATGAAAGTAACTAAGTATAATCGATTAATACGTCCATGTAATCGATTAATTACTCTTAAGTAATCAATTAATTGTTTATTTAATCGACTAATTTTTTCTTTGAGTTATTTGGAAAACATGTATGAACAAAGTAATTGATTAATTCATTTTGTAATCGATTAACACAAAGTTTTTACATTTCACAAAGTGGTCAGTAATCGATTACAGATGGATGGTAATCGATTAACACAGACATAACTACTTAGTAATCGATTACAAAGAGCTGGTAATCGATTAACACAGTCAGGCCTTGTTCTGTGTTTGTTTTGAGTCGGTGTGCTTCTTCATGCTTGTCCAAAAGATACAAGTTAGCTTTGATGTGGTCCTGAAGGGCTTGAGTCCTAGCTTTTGTCATGGATCCTTTAAAGCTCATCAAAGAAAGTTCTTCAAATTCTCCTTCAAGTTCTCCTTCTTGACCTTGAGCTTGCAATGGACCTCCATTAGTTTTGCTAAAAAGAGAATGAAATTCAGGTGTGAGGATTTTAAATTTGAAAATATGATTTTATAGAGGTTTTGTTGTTTAAATTTGAATTTTAAAAAATTGGTAATAACTATTTCGAGTTTCAAGAAAGTCTGGATACACTGAATCAAATTTGAATTTTAAATAAGAGATAAGATTGTCATCTTAAAATTTTGCTGATTTCCAAAAACGCCATAGATAATCGATTACAGAACATTGGTAATCGATTATTTCAAGGCAAAGTTTTTCTCTGAGCATAGCATAATCGATTAATACGAGGAAGTATTTAGTTATTCTCGAGAGATTTGAATATTAAAGTAGCTCAAGCATTAAGTAATCGATTAAATACAGGGTAATCAATTACTCCAGAGATTTTCTTACTCAATAATAGCCCTAAGCAGCAAGTAATCGATTAATACTACAGTGTAATCGATTACTTTAGAGAGTTTTTGTTTCTGGATTGCATTTGAACATCAAGCAATCGATTAATACGATAGTTTAATCGATTACTCCAGAGAGTTTTTGGCTCTAAATTGTCTCTAAACCTCAAACAATCGATTAATACATACAATAATCGATTAAAGCAGACAATTATGTAGAGTGAACAATGTTTTTCATCAGAATTGCGAGTTTCTATCATATGTGATGCATAGTCAATTTTGAGTGGTGTTTCATGTAGTCAGACAAATCATAGGCATGCTATCATATATTAGATTCATCAAGAATTCCTAGCATGTTCCTAAGATCATAGAATATATCTCAAGAAAGGGATTTAGTAAAATATCAGCTAATTGATTGTTAGTATCAATAAATCCAACTTTGAGATTACCCTTTTGGATGTGATCCCTGAGAAAGTGATGTCTGATTTCTATATGTTTTGTCCTTGAATGCATGACTGGATTTTTTGACAAGTTGATAGCACTTATGTTGTCACATAGCAAAGGAATTTCTTTCAATTCTACACCAAAGTCTTGTAATTATTGCTTTAGCCACAAGCTTTGAAAAAAAAAATCCCAATAGATATGTACTCAGCTTCAGTAGTTGATAGAGCAACACAAGCTTGTTTCTTGCAATGCCATGAGATTAGTGAACTTCCCAATAAGTAAGTGGCATGTTCCACTAGTGCCTATTCTTGTCTAATTTGCATCCTACAAAATCAGAATCTGAGTATCCAATTAAATTTAATACTGCACCTTTGGGATACCAAAGACCAAATATTGGAGTTGATTTGAGGTATTTGATGATTTTCTTGACTGTAGTGAGTTGTGATTCTTTAGTATTAGCTTGATATCTAGTGCACAAGAATACACTCAATATTATGTCTAGCATACTTGTTGTCAAGTACAATAAAGACCAAATCATCCCTCTATACTTTAACTCATCAACCTTCTTGCCTTTTTCATCTGAATCAAGGTAAGTTGAGTTTGCCATTGGAGTTGCAACATTTTCTCCATGTCAAATTTCTTGATCAATTCATTTTTTACTTTGTTTGGCTGAGAAATGTCCCATTCTTCATTTGCTTCACTTGAAGTCCAAGAAAGAATGTTAATTCTCCCATCACAAACATTTCAAATTCATTCTGCATAGAGATTGAGAATTCTTTGCACAAGGATTGATTAGTTGAACCAAAAATAATATCATCAACATATATTTGAACCAATAAGATATCATTGACAGATTTCTTGATGAACAATGTTTTATCCACTTGTCCTTTTATGAAGGATTGGCTAAGCAAGAAGTTGCTCAATCTTTCATACCAGGACCTAGGAGCTTGCTTTAGTCCATGAAGAGCTTTCTTTAGTTTAAAACCATGGTTTGGATATTTAAAATCAACAAAGCCTAGAGGTTGACCAACATAGATTTCCTCCTCAATATATCCATTAAGAAAAACACTCTTTACATCCATTTGGAATAGCTTGAAATCCATTAAACATACAAATGCAAGCAGTAATCTAATTGCCTCTATCCTTCTAACTGGAGCATAGGTCTCTTCATAGTCAATACATTCCTCTTGGTTGTAACCTTTTGCAACAAATCTAACTGTGTTTCTGACTATGATGTCACTTTCATCAAGTTTGTTCCTAAAACCCACTTAGTGCCAATAGGCTTGTGAGAAGAAGTCTAGAAACAAGTTCCCAAAATTCATTTATCTTGAAATGATTAAGTTCATCATTCATGGCAAGCATCCAATGTTCATCAAGTAAAGCTTCATCAATGTTCTTAGGTTCTATTTAAGAAACTATAGCCATATCACAACATAAATTTTTGGATCTAATAGATACTCCCTTAGTAACTTCACCTATTATGTTGTCAAGAGAGAGGTTTTTTGTTGTTCTCCAGTCCTTAGGCTTTTGAGTAGGTGTTGACTGATCTATTTCTTCATTTGGTACATCCTTTTCCTTCTCACTTGGTCCATTGATTTTGACATAATCTTCTATAGGACCTGCATCATTATCACAACTTGTTTCCTCTTTTGAGAAGTTAGTTTCATCACAAATAGCATGAACTGATTCTTCCATGCATAAGGTTCTTTTATTAAAGACTTTATATGATTTGCTTTGTAATGAATATCCAAGAAAGATAGCTTCATCAGCCTTTGCGTCAAACTTGCCAAGTGACTCCAACAAAACATTTACAACCAAATGCTTTTAGGTGAGAAATGTTTGATTTTCTACCTTTATATATTTCATAAGAGTTTTCTTTAAAATAGGCCTTGTGAGTAATCTATTCAAAGTGTAGTAAACATTAGTCACAACATCAGCCCAAAAATGTTTTGGCAAATTTGTCTCATTAAGAAGAGTTCTTGCTCCTTCTTCAAAGGATCTATTTTTCCTCTCTACAACACCATTTTGCTGAGGTGTTCTTGGAACCGAAAAATTGTGGTTGATTTCATTTTCTTCACAGAACTTTTCAAAATGCTCATTTTGGAATTCACCACCATGATCACTTTTTATTGAGATAATTTTGCTTCCTTTTTCATTTTGAAAAAGCTTGACTAATTTTCTGAATGCAATGAAAACATCACTCTTGGATCTTAAAAACAAAGTCCATGAATCTAGAATAGCCATCAACTATTACAGGCCCATAATAATCGCCTCTTAAGCTCATAGTTCTAGAAGGACCAAACAAATCCATGTGAAGCAATTCAAGGGGTCTTGAGGTGGAAACAAAGTTTTTATTTTGAAAAGAGATCTTAGTTTGTTTCCCCTTTTGACAAGCATCACAGTTTGTCCTTTTCAAATTTAAGTTTAGGTAAACCAATGACTAAATCTTTTCTAATAAGCTTGTTCATGTGATGCATGTTAATGTGACTAGTTCTCCTGTGCCACAACTATGATTCATCAATCTTACTAACAAGGCAATTAATATTATGGATGAATGCATATTCTATAGAGAGTAAGTAGATGTTACCCTTTCTTTTTCCTACATGGATCATATCACTGGATTGACCATCACATATCAAGCAACAATTATTATTAAGTGATACCTTTAATCCTTTATCACATAGCTAACTTATGCTTAGAAGATTGTGCTTTAAACCTTCCTCATATAGTACATTTCTGATCTTGCTTTTAAAGTTCTCCTATATTGCCTTCTCCTATTATGTTGCCTTTATTGTTGTCTTCATAAATGACAAATCCTCCATCCTTTAAAGTCAGATTTGTATGCGTGGACTTGTCACTTGTCATGTGTCTAGAGTATCCACTGCCTAAGTACCACAATGATGATTTAGCTCTAAGACACACTTGCAACAATCAAATTAAGTAGCAAATAAAGGTACCCAATTAAGGTTGGGTCCATAGTGGTTAGCTATTTTTCTCTTTTTCTTTGGAACCCAAATGCAGTCTCTATTAGGCACATAGAAACCTTCTAGCATAACACTTATGAGATGTGTGACCTTTCTTCTGCAGTAATTGCAAGTTACAGATTTTGATGCTCTTTCAAAATTAGTCATTTAGGTATGCTTTGTTTTTGAAAAGCCTATTTGATTCATCTGTTAAGGAGGTACAAACTTGGTCTTTCCAAAAGGTTTTGTTCTATATTTGTAACCCAATCTAGATGTATATTCAGCATACTTTTGTACACTTAGCATTTGATCTAAACTGCATTTTCCTCTGTAAAGCCTTTTCAAAAGATCAACAAAGTAAGAATTTTCTAACAGCAATAACATATATTTTTTAGATTGACTCCTTTTGAAATCATCAAACTCTTTTTGTAAGGCTTTGCATTTATCTACATTTGATGAAGAAGATGCAAACATACACCCATTAGCTTTGTAGCTTGAAACAAGTTTCTCATTCTCTACTTTCAAGTTACAAAGTTCAGCTTGCATTGAATCAAGTTTAGTGGTATGTCATTTAATGTTACCTTTTAGCTTATTGTTGGAGATTGCAAGTGTTTTAGCCTCCTCACGCATCTCATTAAAAGCATCAATAAATTGATCAAGTTCAGGATTTACTTATGATTCAACACTTCTGAATTCTTCATTTTCATCAATTGTTGATGTTAGACATACATTTGCTTCTTCATTCTCACTAGAAGATTCAGAAGTTGTTGATGCATTTTCTTCCTATGCAATTAGGCTTTCTTTGGTTTTCCTTCTTTCTTTGCTTTCTTCTCATCTAACTGCTTCTTTAAAAATACAGGACACTCAAATTTAATATGATCTTGCTTACCACATTCAAAGCAATTGTCGTTGTTGTTTTTGTTGTTGTCACTCTTTTTGTTGAACTTTGTGAACTTTCTATTCTTGTTCTTCTTCATGAATTTGCTGAATCTTTTGACTATTAGGTTCAGATTCTCATCACCTTCATCTTCACTTAAGTCTTCTTCTTTTTTCACATTTGAGGATGAAGCTTTCAAGAAAATACTCTTTTTTTTTCTTGTCTGCATCTTCTGCATGTGTTAATTGAGACATTTCTAATTCATACTCAAGTAACTTACCAAATAGTGCAGCCATAGACATCTTTGATAAATCTTTAGACTCCTTGATTTCTGTAACCTTTGGTTGCCATGGTCTTGTTAGGCATTTCAAGATCTTGATGCTTAATTCTTTAGAATCAAATATCTTTCCAAGACCAAGAAAATGATTTACAATGTGTGTGAATCTTGTTTGGAGTTGAGATATGTTTTCAGTTGTGTTCATCTTGAACATCTTATACTCATAAATCAAGGCATGCTTCCTTGATCTTCTAACTTTATTTGTACCTTCATGAGTAATTTCCAACATTTCCCACATCTCTTTTGCACTCTTACACCTAACACTCCTGAAAAATTCATCAGATGATATTGCAGAAGTTATCATATTCTTTGGCTTGAAATCGTATTGAACTACTCTCTTTTTTGCATTTGTCATTTCATCTCTTTCTTTGGGAATCATTTAATTATCAAGGGTTTTTATTAGAATCGAATGACCTTTTTCTATTGCATTCCATGTACCAGGGTTATTTGATTGAATGAATATTTGCATTTTGTTTTTTCAAAAACTGAAATGCTCTCCTTCAAACATCGGAGGACGATTGAGGGAGGCACCTTCTTTGAAGGTAATTTGTGTGGTATTCATTTTCCTTGAAAAAAGATAGTGATGTTGAATAACACTCAAGAACTTGCTATTGATACCAATTGAAAACAGTATGAACACACACAATAACCAAGAGGGGGGTGAATTGGTTTAAACTTGGTCTTTTAAAATCTTTAAAACAATCAGAGTATTTTTGTTGATTCTGAAAAGATTATCTAAATGAATGACAATCAATGACAACAAGAAGATATAAAGAGAAAGTATTCAACACCAAGAAATATACTGGTTCACTTCTCACCCTTGAGAAGCTACATCCAATTTCTTCTAACAAACTTAGTTAGAGTTCCACTGTTCGCAATATTCTTTTCTTACAAGCTTATAACAATCACCCTTAATCAAACCTAGATTAAGATAAAAAATCTAACTCCCTTAGACTTCTACTGATCAAGACATAGAGAGCCACTCTCTACTCTTCCCTCTAGAGAAACCTACTCTAGACAAGCCTTAAGAAATCTATTGTACTAGTTACAAACAAACTGAAATTCTAAAACGAATTACAAATAAAGTTTAATGGAGATAGGCAACCTAATGATCCAATGTATATGAATGCATATGATTTACCAATCTTGATCCAGGTTGAATGTAAACAAATTTCAGAGCAATCTCTCCAAGAACTTTTTTAGTATCTTGCCCAAGAAGAAATCTTTCAAAGTAACACGAAGATTTAGAATTTGTAGGGAAAACGCTTAGTAGCTCAAAGTATCTCTTCACTCTTCAGAAAGCTTTTGAAATCTATTAAATTTCGTTGTGTAATGAACTGTTTATTTAAAAAGACCCAACAACTATTTATAGAAAACTATTGTAATTGAATGTAATCGATTAAATTGTCAATGTAATCGATTAATTTCACTTTTGTAATCAATTAATAACATATTTAATCGATTAAAGTGTTCTTGAATTTTTTGGAAAAGATTCATGAGCAAAGTAATTAATTAATTCACCATGTAATTGATTATCACAAGAAGTCTTGTTTCAAAAATGTGCCCTGTAATCAATTACCACTAAATCGTAATTGATTATCACAGGAAGACTTATTCTGTGATTATGTAGTGTAATCAATTACAACATAGATGTAATCGATTAAAGTGTTCATCAAAGCTTAAGTAATAGATTAGCATAAGCTGGTAATTGATTAAAGCAGTGCGAAATAGTTTTTTTCAAAACTTAAGCAATGAGCACTTGGCTTTTTATGCAATCATAAAAACTTGTGCTTTTATGAAAACCCTGAATGCCAAACCAATGAATGATGTTAATGCAATGCAATGGATCATAAGATGGAACTCTTAGACATCTAAAGATTACATATTCCTTCAATTGAATGGCATGTAAAAGCTAAAACGTATCCAAGACTAAGAGCCTCAGCATTTGTATCCTCTTCAAGCTCCCCCTGTATCTAACATACATTGTATAAACATCATTCGTAGTCTTGCATTCATGGTTTTCATAAAAGCATAAGTTTTGTGAAAAAGTTGTTCTTTCCATGATTGCATAAATAGCCAAGTGTTAAAAGTTTAAGTTTTGGAAAAACTATTTCGCACTGCTTTAATCGATTACCAGAATATGGTAATCTATTTTTTAAGCTTTGAAGAATATTTTAATCGATTACAGTAATATCGTAATCGATTACATTACACAATCACAGAATAAAGTCTTCCTGGGACAATCGATTACGATATGGTGATAATCGATTACTTGACACGTTTTTGAAACAAGACTTCCTGTGATAATTGATTGCATTGAGAATTAATCGATTACTTTGCTCATAAATCTTTTCTAGAAAGTTCAAGAACACTTTAATCGATTATTTGTGTTAATAATCAATTACATAAGAATATTTAATCGATTACTGACAGTTACAAAGTACATTCATTAGTTTTCTGAGCAAGAAAAGGTTTCAAGTTCTAAACACTGTAAAGTCCTAAAATCCTCAAGATTCAAAGATTTCAAAGGAGGGTTTATTCTTGGGCAAGCTTTCAAAAGAAATTTTGTAAAGAAGGTTCTGAAGTAACTTCTTCCACCTTTTAATCCAAGTTTGGTAAATCATTTGCATACTTCATTTACTGGATCACAGGTGGTTTCTTTCTTTACACTCTGCTGGGTATTCTTTTGAGTTACTTTTTGTGTTACTAACATAGGATTTCTTAGAGCTTTACTTGGATAGGTGTTCCTAGGGGATAAGAGTAGAGATAGGGGATCTCTATGTCTTGGATCACAGATTTTCTAAGATGTTAAAAGTCTCATTCTTAATCTAGGTTTAATTAAGAGTGGTTATGTAGAAATTTTGTAAGAACTATTTGTTATTAGTGGATCTCTAACCTTCGTGGTTGGAAGAACTGGATGTAACTTCTCAAGGGTGAGAAGTGAACAAGTATAAACCATTGTGTTGACTACTTATTTCTAATATTTTCTTGCTGTCATAATCTGTGATTCTTTGGTGCTATCTTTCTTATTCAACAAGTGACAGTTTTGTGATTACATTATTGAGCTGAGTGGTTTAATTGGTTGGAGCATTCTTGGTTTATTTGTGATACGATCTTGATTACTCTGATTCTTTAAAGTTTTTTTAAAAGATCAAGTTTAAACCAATTTGTTAGATACAAGGGGAGTTGGGAGTTGGAGCTACAAGTTTATCAAAGCAAGGATGAAGTATTTGGCTTGAAGTTTTAACTTTTTACATGCCTAATCAAATTGAAGGCATTTGTAATTTGTCTAAGTGGTTCAAGTACATTGCCTAGTGATCCTTGCATTGCATTTGCATAATTCATATTACATGCACTCATATCTAATAAATATAATTAACTGTTTGCATTTGAAAAGAAAATCTCATGGCTTATGGTTTTGGAAAAATCAGATTGTGCACTGCTTTGATCGATCACCATTCTTATGTAATCGATTACATGCTTGTGTTTATTTCTGGAAAAGTCATGAAGAACACTTTAATAGATTACCACTCTTCTGTAATCGATTACCAAGTGTATTTGATGAATTAAGCATGCCTGCTTTAATTGATTACCACTAATCTGTAATCGATTACCAAGGTTTATTTGGAAAATAGTCTGGCTGCTTTAATCGATTACTATTCTTATGTAATCGATTACATAGGCTTAATTCTCACCTGAGCTTGTCTACTTTAATCAATTACCAATCTTCTGTAATCGATTATCAAAGCTTACTTTCACATATCATTGACTGCTTTAATCAATTACATCATGTATTAATCTATTATCTTGTTCGTGAAAGATTTTCCAGAAAGCTTAAGAACAAATTAATCGATTATCTTATGGATTAATTGATTACATATGTTAAAATAATCGATTACGTTAACAGATTAATCGATTACATTATTTAAAATCAGTTTTCTATTTAAAAAGCTTTATGGGTCTGCACTTTAAAAAGATAGAAGAACAAGTTAAGAACGAACTACCCTTTGAGATTGAGATTTACAAAGAATTCTAAGTGGATTCAAAAGAGCAAGATACTGATTTACTAAGAGAGACACATCTTGTGCGAGATCAAAAGGTTATTGGCTTTAGAAATGATGTTTGTGAGAAAAAGAGTTTTCAAGAAAGATATGTCTGTGCATTAACATTCATACAACTTAGATTGATTGGTGACTTCATTCATTCATTCAATCATCTATTAAAGATCACAGGTTGTGTAGTTCTTGAATCTTTTCTTTTAGAATTTCTATTTACAAATTCTGAGGTGAAAATCATATAGTTTCTTTCAAGCTTTCTAGAGTAGTGTTCTCTAGGGAAAAAGATCTGAGTAGGGTTCTTAGGATCTTTTTGATTTGTTTTCTAATAGTGTTTTGGAATTCAGTTTCTTTATCAAGGGTTGATAAAAGGAAAAATCACTTGTAATTGCTTGTAAAAGAATACTTTTGATTTAGTGAAAACTCTAACCTAGCGTTGGTTGGAAATGTAGGCTCCATGTTAGTGAGGTGAACCAGTATAAATTATTGTGTCTAGTTTTCTATTCTGAATATCTTTCATTACTTATATTTGGGTGATCAATATATAATCAACAAGAAGTAGTTTAGACATTACATGCATTCCAAGGTGTATCTTGATTGAAAGAAAACTTCTGATTTTGATTAAGGGTGATTGAGTGATAGATCCAAATTTTAATTTTGCAAATTCTTTTACAGAAAATTTTTTTTATTTAAAAGACTGTTTTAACCAATTCACTCCCCTTTTGGTTTTTTGAAGTGTGTTCATTATATTTTCAATTGGTATCAGAGCTATTTCTTGAGATTTATTCAAGATCACTATCTTTTATAAAGAAAATTAATAGCACTCAGATTACTTTCGAAGTGGGTGCCTCCCGAAATCGTCCACCGATGTTTTAGGGAGAACATTTTAGCTTTTGAAAAAATAGAATGCAGATTTTCATTCAATCCAATGATCCCGGTGCATGGAATGCTATTGGAAAAGGTCCTTTGGTCCCAATGAAAACTGTTGATGATAAATTGATTCCCAAAGAATGGGATGAACTGACAAATGCTGAAAAAAGAATAATGCAATATGATTTTAAGGATAAAAATATGATCACCTCTGCACTTTCTTCTAATGAGTTTTTCAGGACTGTTAGGTGTAAAAGTGCTAAGGAGATGTGGGAAATGTTAGAGATTACTCATGAAGGCACAAATGATGTACGAAGATCAAGGAAGCATGCCTTGATTCATGAGTATGAGATGTTTGTGATGAACTCCACAGAAACCATATCTCAGATGCAAACAAGGTTAACTCACACAGTGAATCATCTTCTTGGTCTTAGAAAGACTTTTGATGCTAAAGAGTTAAACATCAAAATTCTGAAATGTCTTACAAGATCATGGCAACCAAAGGTTACAACTATTAAAGAATCAAAAGACCTCTCCAAGATGTCTATGGCTGCACTTTTCGGTAAGCTACTTGAATATGATTTAGAAATGTCTCAATTAACACATTGTAAGAATGCAGATAAAAAACAAAAGAGTATAGCTTTAAAAGCTGCATCATCAAATGTGGAGATACAAGAAGATTCAAGTGATGAAGATGAAAATGATAAAATCTTGAACCTAATAGTAAAAAAATTCAGCAAATTTATAAAGAAAAACAAAAACAAAAAGGACAACAACAACAACAAATCCACCAACTTCACATGCTTTGAATGTGGTAAGCCTGGCCCCAATAAATTTGATTGCCCAATTTTTCTGAAGAAGCAACAAGGTGAAAGGAGGAAAAAGAAAGAAGGAAAGCCAAAGAAGGCATATATTGCTTGGGCAGATAATGAATCAACAACATCCGAATCAGCTAGTGAGAATGACGAAGAAGCAAATGTTTGTCTCACTTCAACTATAAGTGATGATGAAGAATTCTCTAATGCTGAATCTGAGGTAAATTCTGAATACGATCAAATTGTTGATGCTTTTCATGATATGCATGATGAGGCTCAAAGGCTAGCAAAATCAAATAATAAGCTAAAAGGAGATCTAAGATGGCACATCACCAAACTTGTAGAAATGCAAAGTGAACTTTGTAAATTGAAAGAAGAAAATGAAAAACTTGTTTCAAGTTACAAGGCCAATAGGTGTATATGTCCCTCTTCCTCTTCCAAGATAGAAAAATACAAAGTGTTACAAGAAGAGTTTGATGATTTCAAAAGTCAAGGAGAAAAGTACATGTTACTACTTTCTAAAAATAACTAATTGATTGATCTTTTGAAAACACTTTATAAAGGAAAATGAAACTTAGCTGAAATATTAAGTGTGCAAAAATATGCCAGAGATACTTCTAGTTTGGGTTACAAACAAGGTTCAAAACATATTGGAAAAATCATATTTGTACCACCAAAACAAAAGAATCGAAGGATTGGCTTCTGTAGACAATAATTTTTGACTGATTTTTTCATGCAATTCTTCAATGGTTGAGTTGCGGTTGATATGTGTTCCTCTTTTCTCTCCTTCGAATACAATACCACGTCGGCTCTCAATTTTGCTACCATTATAATATAAAATGATACGAACAAATCACCATCTCTAGACATTTTTTTATATATGACCAACGACTACAAGATCACAATGATGATGAACATAGGACCACGGTCACGCCTGTAACACAGAAAAATCTATAAGCATATCATGATAATTTATTTCATTTGGAAGAAAAATTATTTGAAAAAGTTGATTATCTATGTCTTACGTAGGTCCTTAATGAAAACCTACCTCATAACCTACGTAAATAACTAATGAAAACCTAGGTCACCAACTAATTGTACCATAAACCCTAAACCTAGTTCATCACCTACATAACAAAGGTAATAACCTTCAGGCCGTACTTAATGATAACCTAAACCCTAAACTCATAATATTGTAAGTCAATAAACCTAGGTCTTAACCTACAAAACTAACTAATCAAAACCTAGGTCATAAAACCTAGGTCATAACATACGTAAATAACCAATCAAAACCTAGGTCACCCACTAATTGTACCCTAAACCCTAAACCTAGGTCATAAA
>PYAF01000452.1:291618-390095 GCA_007407185.1 Glycine tomentella | reverse complement strand
ACAACTAATCAAAACCTAGGTCATCAAACTTATGTTATAATAAGTAACTATTTCTAACCTAAGTCAATAACAATTTTCTACATCAATATCAATTATCTATGACAACAACACAATATATTTCATGTAATTTAAAATTAATACGTTTGACCAACACTTACTTGCTCGAACTAAAAGCCGAATCCAAAGAGAACTCACAAAACAAAAGCCTTCAGAGATAGCCAAGACCTTTGCAAATGCTGAAAATGGGTGCAAACGCTGAATGGGGGGCATATATAGGGAAGCAGAGTGATGTACCTCCCAATTTTGCTTTATGGTCCCTTTTTTGCTTGCTTTTTGTTTTTCGAAAGCCTCGGAAATCCTCGAATGCTAGCAAAATAAAAATAAAGCTTGGATGAATCTTCGAGAAACATAATTACTAAGTGTTTAACATAAACTAACTAGATTAGGGCAAATTTCTTAGTTAAAACACAAGATAAATGCTTCAAATGTAAACCGAATTTCACTAAGATATGGCATTTATCACAGAGTCATGTCCTGGGGCGACGTGACTGGTGCTGGGTCATGTCCTGCATGGACGTGATTGCATGCTGAATCACGTCATGGAGCGACGTGTTTAAACACATTTTGCTTGCACGTGACTAATTGTTATAGATTTGCAATTAGTTTCCAAACTGCTATGTATTGGTAATTTCTTATTTAAACTACAATAATTTAATTTTTTTGCCGCATTTCTTGTGCTCTCACTTAGATTCAATAAAATCTTTGGCTTATCCAAAAAAAATCTTTTATTTCTTGATTATACGAATCTCCTTCTATTTAATAAGTATAGCACAGTTAAAGGATATAACTCCTTTAGAGGGAAGCTTTTTTTAGAAGATAATGTACAATAATAAAGATTAATTAAAAAAATAATAGTTGAGATTCTAATTAATTTTTGAGTTTGTTCTTATAACAAAAAATTTGAGTTTGTTATATACTATAGAATTTTAATTTGTACAATGCACAAGATAAATGTTTATTTTATATGACATATATAAAAATTATATTATACCTAAAATTTGTAATAAATAATATTTTTAACACAAACTCTGTCAGAAATTTCTGATGAATAATTCATATTGTGATATGGTTTTAAATATTAATAATTTATGTTTAAAATATTAAAATTAAATTTAAAGATAAAGATGAAAATACAAATTAAAAGAAATGAGAGGTTAACAAATATATTTAGAAATGCTCTCGTTCAAGAAAACCCCCTAAAATGCTCATGTGGAAATAACCACTAGAAACACAATATGTAGAAGATGTATGGGATTTTATTACAATTTTCAATCTTTAATTTTCTGCTCAGTGATTGTAAATGCATTTTGTCCTCTAAAATAAAAGGGTACAATCTTTAAAAAAAAAAAAACAAGTAAAATCAAATATTATTTTGAAAATATTTTGATTAAAAAATCAATAAAAACAAAATATAGTAAATTATACCTTCTTATAGGGTGTCCTGATTTTGTTTATGGGTTTTAATATAGTCCTCCCATTTAGTGCCCTGTTTTCTAACCTTTTGCTTGATGATATTCGGTGTGTTTCCGGTTGGTTTTGCAAAGAGGTATAACATAGGTGGGATGTCTTTGCTTGCTATTAGCTCGCACTAATTTTATAAAAAAGAATTATAAATTAAATCAATGAAATGTATTTTATTTTATTTATTTTATATACTTAATTGTTAAAAATTATTTAAAAAATTATTTTTTATGTCACATTTTATTAATCATTCACGTAATTAAGTTTTTATTATTTCTTACAACTATTTCAAATTACTTATTATTTTAAAGATACAAAACTATAATAAATTTTATTATTTATTTTTGTAATTTAATATTGAATTAATATATATATATATATACACATGTTTAAAAAGTTGAAGAGGTTTTGTGTAATGAACTAAAATTTGTAATATTTTTTTCAGTTTCATACAAACTAAAAGTTTTAATTTGAGACACTTATGAGACATAAGAAAAAAAAGTAAAAAAGTATTTTTCAAAAAATATAAAATAAGAGAAAAATTATAATATTATACTCTAGCTTAAAAAAAAAAGAAAGAAAGAAAACTCCTCGAACTACATATTTATGACAAGAGTATGACATACACTTGGTGTCTAGAAACATAAGGTCCCACACTAGTCTATTCATATGCCATGCATGTACAATACTGGTCATCCAAACAATTTTAATTTTATCGGGCAGTGCCATTGCCGTATACCCTTCCGATGCGATGGCTTGCTTCCCCCTTCCAGATGGATCGTTTGATGAAATTCAGAAACTAATCCGTATGTGCTTTTGTGGGGACAAAGCGGAAGAATCTCTGGTTAAAGGAGGATTCGATTAAAAGATGCTAATTAAAGGCAAGAATATAGCTGTGCAATCACAACAAATTAAGTTGGATATTAATAATGGTGAAACTTGTTGAAAATGGAAAACAGAAGCACCTTTTCTATGTTGTCTTTTGTTTTACAACATTAATATAGCTTTTAAATTATTTTCTTTAAATACTCTTTATTAGTTAATTAAATCAGTTTTTTTAAAACATCTTCTTTATTAGCATTTGTTGAATACATTAAAATGCTTTTAGTGGTGATGCTAATTATAAGGGAGTAATGGAGCTGTTATAGAAAATGAGGGAAACAGCTTTTAGTCTATTTTTCTAGTTAAATAAGGATACACACGACTGAGAAAAAGAGGAGCAGAAAAACCAATCTATGTTGTTCTGGTTTTCCCATTCCTTTTCTGCTGTTTTTTTTTTCTGTTTCCTTTTCTATTCTTGACAAGTTAAAAAAATTGGGCAATTGTTCTGTGATTTCCATAGCCTAAGACCACGAGTGCACCTGTTCATAGGCTCGTTGTGTTAACCTTAGGAAGCAATCGGCAATTTGGATTGCACCGAGGTCTAGCTAAATTTTGCTTTCAGGGCAATGGTTTCCACGACACAACAAACTTTAAATTAGTTCTTTTCTTCTTGTTCTGTTTTGTGCTATTCTCTATTTTTCTAACAATCTGAAAGCAAAATTGTTACAGCACTGAACAGGGAAATGGCGATGAATGTACCAAGAATAATTTTGGATATGTCGAAATTGGAACCTTTAGATGGCACAAATTACACGAGATGGTCACAAAAAATGTTAATTTTGTTGGAAGCCTTAGAGGTTGATTATGTGTTATCTGAAGAACCTCCTACTGAGACTGTTTCTCCTGCTAACCCTTCTCCTGCTACTCCTGTTAAGAAAGTTGACGAAGAGGCTAAAAAGAAATATGAAAAGGACAACAAGACTATTAGGGGTCATTTACTTACTCATATGGCAAATAATCTGTTTGATTTGTTCATCAATTAGAAATCTGCAAAGGTGATATGGGACACTCTGCTGAAACGCTATGGTGATGATGATGTTGGAAAAAGGAAGTATGTGGTAGGAAATTGGCTGCGTTTTCAGATGCTAGATGATAAGTCAATCATGGAACAGGTTCATGAATATGAAAATCTGGTTGGTGACATACTAAATGAAGGAATGAAGATCTGTGAGATATTACAAGCTAATGTGCTTTTGGAGAAATTCCAACCATCGTGAAGTGACTACTGCAACCAATTGAAACACAAGAAGAAAGATTTTTCACTTCAAGAGTTGATCAATCGTATGAAGACTGAAGAGGCCAATAGACTTAAAGATAAGCATGTTTTATTTTCTAAAAATTCGGTTAATGCTAATGTTGTTGAGATTTCTGATCAAAACAGGTTCAAAGGGAAAGGAAAAGAGAAAAAATTCCAGAAAAATGGACTACATAAAAATCATATTGTATCAACAGAGGTGATAACAAGATTCGGAAAAAGTAACTTATCTGCTATGTTTGTGGCAAAACAGGTCACAAAGCATATCAATGCTACATGAGACAGGGACAACAAAATCAGAACCAAAAGCCTGTTGTACCATTTGCACCTCAAGCACATCTAGCAGAAAATGAAGAAGTGATAGCTGCTATGGTAGTGAAGGCAAACTTGGTGGATAACAAGGTGGACTGGATTCTAGATACCGGTGCTTCTAAACACCAATGTGCCAACAAAAAGCTTTTTCACCACTTTGAGGATGGTGCTGATGGAGAGTGTGTCTTCATGGGAAATTCTGCTACAGCCAGAGTGCTTGGTAAAGGAAAGATTTTCCTCAAACTTACTTCTGGAAAAACTTTATCTTTGAGTGATATTTTGTATGTTCCCTCATTACGTAGGAACATAATTTCTGGTAGTTTACTTAATAGGGTTGGACTGAAATTGCTTTTTGAAGCTGATAAGGTAGTAATAACTAAGAATGGGAATTTTGTGCGGAAGGGATATCTCGCTGATGGATTGTTTGTATTAAATACCATTTATGTTGTTTCTAATGCTAATTCTTTGGTTGGTTGTGCTTATATTGTTGAATCTGTTGATTTGTGGCATGGTAGGCTAGGACATGTGAATGTAGCTTCTATTAAGAAACTTAAAAATATGCATTTGATTAATGTACCATATGTAAATAACATTTCTAAGTGTCCTATATGTGTGAAAGCAAAATATGCAAAGAAGCCTTTTAAACCTGTCACAGACAAAACTACTAAACTACTTGAATTAATACACACCAATTTGGATGATTTTAAAAACACTGTTAGTAGAGGAGGTAAAAGGTATTATGTGACATTTATAGATGATTTTTCTAGATATACCAAAGTTTATCTTCTAAGGTCAAAAGATGAAGCTGGAGAAATGTTTTTAAAATATAAGGCAGAAGTTGAAAACCAATTGGACCGTAAAATTAAAAGGCTTAGGTCTGATAAAGGTGGTGAATATGGGACAATTTTTCTTAAGGTTTTTTGTGAAAAGAATGGAATTGTCCATGAGACTAGTGTCCCTTGCTGAAAGAAAAAATAGAACATTAAAAGAAATGATGAATGTTATGCTATTAAGTTCTGGTGTGTCTAACCAAATGTGGGGGAAAGCTGTATTGTCCGCTTGTTATATACTAAATAGAGTTCCTCATAAACGGCTAGATAAGACTCCTTATGAATTATGGAAGGGCTTTGGACCTAACTTATTATTTTTGAAAGTGTGGGGTGTTTAGCTAAGGTAGGTCTACCAGATTACAAGAGGACAAACATAGGAACAAAAACTTTTGATTGTGTATTTATTGGATATCCTCAAAATAGTGTTGCCTATAGATTCTTGTGTTTGAATGATAATTCTATTTGTGAATCTAGAAATGCAGAATTTTTTGAGCAAGAATTTCCATTAAAGAAATATGTTAATGATGTGGTTGGTTCTTCTAATATTACTTCAGCTACTTTATCTTAGCCTGCTGCTTCCTCTGCTCTATATGAACATGTTAATGAACCTAGAAGGAGTAAAAGACAAAGAATAGAAAGTAGTTTTGGACTAGATTTTGTTACTACGTTCTTGGTTGAAAACAATGATAATGATAAAATAAATGATGTGTTTGTATCAGCTTTCTTGATTGAGGAAGAGCCTAAAACTTATTTTGAGGCAGTAACTTCTATTGATGCTAACTTTTGGAAAGAGGCAATTAATAGTGAATTAGATTCTATCATGTCTAATCATACCTGGGATTTGGTTGATTTGCCTAAGGGAAGTAAAACAATTAGGTGTAAATGGATCTTTAGAAAAAAATTAAGGACTGATGGAACTATCGATAGATTTAAGGCTAGACTGGTAGTTGTGGGTTATACACAAAACAAAGACATTAACTTTTTTGATACATTTTCTCCTGTTACTAAGATTGCCACAATTCGTTCTCTAGTTGCTTTGGCTGCTATTCATGGACTTGTAGTACATAAAATGGATGTAAAAACAGCTTTTCTCAATGGTGATTTGAGAGAAGAAATTTATGTGGAACACCCGAGGGGTTTGTGGTTCAGGGTCAAGAGAACAAAGTGCGTAAATTGAGAAAATCATTATATGGCCTTAAACAAGCTCCTAAACAATGGTATGAGAAATTTGATCAAACTTTAGTGATGATGGTTATGTTGTGAATTCTTCTGATACTTGTGTTTACTCGAAATTGATTGGACTAGAATGTGTGATAATATGTCCATATGTTGATGACATGTTAATTTTTGGGACAAACTTAACTGTGGTGAATGAGACAAAATTGTTTTTATTCTCTCATTTTGATATGAAAGATATAAGAGAAGCTGATATGATTGTATCAGTCACATTATATTGAAAAGATACTGAAAAAATTTAATTGTTATGATGAATTGTCGGTGAAAACTCCCTATGATCCTAGCATACATCTTAAGAAAAACAAAGGTTCTAGTGTTTCACAAGCTGAATATGCTAAAATCATAGGTAGTGTTTTGTTTCTCATGAATTGTACTAGACCTGACATAGCATATGTTGTGAGCAGACTAAGTAAATATACTCATAACCCAGGTAATGAACATCGGACTGCACTTCGTTGTTTACTTAAGTACCTTAAGGGTACTATGGATTGGTGTTTGTATTTTTGTAAATTTCCTACTGTGTTAGAAGGATTTTGTGACGCAAAATGGGTTACGGATAATGATGAGGTCAGTTATACAAGTGGGTATGTTTTTACTTTGGGTGGAGGTGCTATATCTTGGAAGTCTACTAAGCAAACTTGTATAGCACGTTCCACTATGGAATCAGAATTCATTGCTCTTGATTTAGCAAGACAAGAAGCAGAATGGTTAAGGAACATGTTGACAGATGTGCCATTGTGGGGAAAACGGTCTATACCAGTTTCTCTTCATTGTGATTCTCAGGCAGTTATTGGAATTGCCATGAATAGTGTGTATAATGGAAAGAGGAGACACATACGCATTAGACACGGTTCAATTAGAGAATTGTTGAAAAATGGTGTGATCTCTATAGAATTTGTAAGATCTGAGAGGAACTTGGTGGATCCTCTTACTAAAGGTCTAACAAGGAAATTAGTCCTTGAATCATCAAGGGAGATGGGGCTTAAGCCTTTGTGTTGAGGAAACTATGGTGGATACCATTCGTGGTGAAACGAAGCCATATGAACACTCTATAGCACTACACTTCTCATCTCTAAAACATGTGGTAGTGAATTGTGGATAGGTTGATCTTTTAATGAGTTCATAGCCTTAATTGTTGGGTGGTCCTTATGAGATGGACTTGATGGATCACCACTTGTTATATTATGAGGCTGAGCATTTTTGTGCTCTTAATGAATCCATAGCCGATTATGGTGGTGCTTTTGAGACGCACTTGATGGATTCACCTACGTGAGTGTAAAGGTGGGTTGCCTTCTGTGGAAGACTTGGACAGTCTTTCTGGAGCAATCATGAGTACCCAAGGTGTGCGCATGGCCATTAAAGCGCTTGTTATGACTATCGCGGATATCACAAATTTTAAGTCAATACATGTGTTGTGGGGTCTCAATTGAAGTCATGGTAGTTCAAGAGTAATTCACTGTCTAGACACAATTGTTGCCTTACTTCACTACGTATCAATTCAATCATTATGATATTGGTACTTAAGTGTTAATCCTTCTTTGCCCAATTTTTTTCTCTTTTCTTCTTCCTGTTTTACCATTTGTGGGGGATTGTTGAAAATGGAAAACAGAAGCACGTTTTTTCTGTTGTCTTTTGTTGTTCGACATTAGTATAGCTTTTAAATTATTTTCTTTAAATACTCTTTATTAGTTAATCAAATCAGTTTTTTGAAACATCCTCTTTATTAGCATTTGTTGAATGCATTAAAAGGCTTTTAGTGGTGATGCTAATTTTAAGGGAGTAACGAAGCTGTTATAGAAAATGAGGGGAACAACTTTTAGCCTATTTTTCTATTTAAATAAGGATACACACGGTTGAGAAAAATAGGAGCAGAAAAACCAATCTCTACTATTCTGGTTTTCCCATTCCTTTTCTGTTGTTCTGTTTTTTTTTTCTGTTCTTGACAAGTTAAAAAAACTGGTCAATTGTTCTTTGATTTCCATAGCCTAAGGCCACGAGTGCACGTGTTCATAGGCTCGTTGTGTTAACCTTGGGAAGCAATCGACAATTTGGATTGCACTGAGGTCTAGCCGAATTTTGCTTTCAGGGCAGTGGTTTCCACGGAACAACAAACTTTAAATTAGTTATTTTCTTCTTGTTATGTTCTGTGCTATTCTTTATTTTTCTAACAATTTGAAAGCAAAATTGTTACGGCATTGAACAGGGAAATGGCGATGAATGTACCAATAATAATTCCGAAACAGAATATATAGCTTGCTCTTGACTAGAGTGTTCAAAGGAAAATGTGAGAGAAAATGAGCGAATCAGAAATATGTAACCAATAAAAAGTAGAGGAATAAGGTCAAGTTAGCAATGACTTGTATATACAATGGAAGAAGGTAAACACATGTGATTACTAGCTCAGTCTCTAAACATAAGGTTTTTGTTTAAAACAAATTGTTTGAATTTTTTATTAAAATTTTTAAAATTTATTTTTTGCATTAATTATGATTTGGTCAAAATATCCTTAACTACAGTAATAAAGACTAGAGGGAGTAAGATAAATCCATTCTCTCCCTTACAAGGATTGGAGAATAAAACTATCAAGTTTGAATTAGATAAAAAGTAATTAAGTGGAAATAGAGAGATGATGAGTCAATAATTTTAAGAATAATTTTAAAAAGTAATACAAATTACTATAAAAATAATTCTACTAATTAAATTAACCAGCTTTTTTAAAGGGTGTAAGTTAGTTAAAAGAGACTTATATTTAAAAACAAATGTAGTAGTTTATAAGTTGTTGGAAATGTCATGTCAATTAGATTAGAGATGTAACTAAAATAGAGTACATAAGTTAGTTAAGTTTTGTAAGATTGAGTTCGGCCAAACATAAATTCTAAGATAGTATCTAAGCATATCCAAACAATGATTATTAAGGTTTTAAAAGAATGGTCCCACTATCATAATTGGGACTGCATTGGTCACATTTGTCCTCAATTTGCTACTATATCAACAAATACGATAAAATTGCAATGCGGCCGCGATAAATATTTAAAACCTTAATTAGGAATATCAAGCCATCCGCTTTCAGAGTTATCGGACCCCCACAAATTGAGTCATTGGCAAAGCATACTTAACAACAATAACTTGCTGGGGAGAAAAAAAAAAAACTAATTAACCAAATAACCTATTTCTCTAATACAATTCGAGTGGCAACAATAGAGGTTCAAGGTTGCGGAGGAAATTATGTATGGAAGTTGAAGGTTCCACCTAAGATCTAGATCTTTTTGTCTTGTCTTGCACGGGGCTACTGCTTTCAAAACCAACTTGCAGACACATGGTGTTGTCTTTCCTGACACTGTACTCCTCCTTGTGCTCAACTTGTTTGAAAGTGAACTTGGGTTAATATGCATCGATTATATCTGGGATTGTCTCCTTAGTTTCATTTTGATGGATGAATTTCAATCTGATTAAAAATTGAAAATAAAAAATTAAAATGTAAATGTGTGTGAAACTTCTCAAACATTGCACTTCGTGCCAAAAAGACCTTCAGTTAGTGAAAATGTTAAAACTATTTGACATAATTCACATGTGAGTTCCAAGTGAAATCACAAGAATAATGGTCTTAGAATTTGAGTTTAGATTTAACCCTCAAAAGCTAACTCAAGAGATAAAAGTTATCTATCTCTTATATATAGTGTTTTAATCATATCACCAACTAGTTAATGTGAGATTTCATCATATTTCTCTCACGTGCCAAGGATTAGATATGTGCGGGTGGTTTTATAATGGGCTAATGGGGGTGACTGATAAGTTTAACAACAATAACTAAGTAAACTTTCATATCATCTTAGAATTTAGGTGAGTCTAACTCTGTCTTCAAAAGCTAACTTAAGAGGTGAGGACTGCTCTTAGTCTTCACTTGTATACATTAATTTAGTCATATCAGTAGGGGAATGTTGTTGAATGTAAAATAAACTTGATTTGTAATAATTATTTGGGCTTAAGAAAATTCTTAGAATCATATGCCCAATTAGCCTATTTTCTAGAGTGTGAAGCCCATTTGGCCCATGTTCTAGAAATGTGTTCTAGAAATATCTTTAAAAGTAGAATGATATGGATAAGTATGGAAGTGTGTAGAAGATAGATATTTAGGTGGAATTGTGTAGAAGTTAAATTATAGCCATTGGATCAAAGTTGTGTTGGAGAAATCTTAGCCATTGGATGAGAAGTTGACCAAGTATAAATAGGTGTAGGATTTGCTCATTTGGATCAAGCCATAAAATCAAGTTCAAGTAATAAAATCTCTCTTCTCCAAAATCTTTCTACTCTTCCAGAAATCCTTTAGCCTAAAAGCCTCTCTCCAAATATTAATAGCAATCCTCTTCCAACAAATGTGAGATCTTCCACAAATGAAAAAAAAAAAAAAAAATCTACAGAGATCAATTGGTTTTCAGCTAGATTCAAATGCTTAAAGCTTAATGTTGCAGCAGACGACCGCAATGTTTCACTTTTTATGATTACAAGGCATGCATGCACCAGGAGGATGAGGAAATGGAAAGTGATAATGGATATGGAGAAGCAAAAGAAGAGTTGGAGGAAGAAAAAGAAACATCAAATGCTGGAAGCAGAGACAGGACCGCGGAAGGAAATGGTGATGGTTCAGTTGGAGAGCCGATGTACCATTTTGACTGAAGAGGGGGTATTCTATTTTTTTTGTAGGTAAGTTCCATTTCCATCTTTTTTAAATGAATTCTCTAGTTCTCCAATTGCACAAAAAATCATCTTCGTAACAGCATGGTGTTAAGTGTATTAAAAGGTTTTTTTTTTTTTTTTGAATTTTTGCATTTATTTTTATATGTCGTGCAACTTTCGTGTGAAATCTGTTAACAGTTAAGCCATTTTAAAACAGACATTTTGATATAATTTGTGGAGTTTAAGGGGTTATATGCACATTTACAAACCTAAAGTCTAACTCGCACGTGAGCCAAGCCCAAAGTTCTGAGCTCTAACCATTGGAGGTCATTCATTTTTTTTCTTTTTTGGATAAAGTTTGATTAGAGACCCTTCTCATTAGAAGCTAATGTGGGAAGATTTCGAGTATTTCGAGTATAAATCACTTCACTAACATTTCGTTTAGTCCATGGTTTTAGAAGACCCCTGCTATTTGTTATCAATATCTATAGTATAGCTACCTTACATGTGCTGCTTGTGTAACATCCTTAAAAATTATATTTAAATTGAAAATAATAATAATAACAATAGATCATATATATATATATATATATATATATATATATAATTTGTGTAATAACCTCCAAAGTATATTTTGTTTAAATTATAGAATAAGGACAAATTTTAGCTGAAATAAAAATCTTCAACAACTTAAAATTTTAGTCTAGGATAAGTCCAAATCTTTAGAAAAATCTTTATGTCCACTTTATGTCCAGGTGACAAACAACCCAAATTTAAGCCTTTAGCAGCCTTCCACGTGATGGCATGCATTAATAAAAGGGATAATGCAATGATTAATTAGGATAAAAATCTTCAAAAACTAGTTACTTAGTAACCAAACTAAATTTTAAACAGGTTATAACTCAATTAACTTGTTTAAAATCCAACTAAATAAATTAGTATAAATAATCCCTACAAGCCAGAAAACCTACACACAGAAAACTCTCAACTTTCACTCTTCACAAACTTTCTTTACCACTTTTTTTTACGTAAAAACCTCCTATCTTAAAACTATTCCAGCAGTTCTCTAAGCAATCCATCAAATTTATCAAAGGTAGGCTAGGCTTCAATCTTAAAATTAGAAATTAAGTAAGTTTAATTTATGTATTTATTAGGCCATATTTAACCTTTAATTTAGTTAAATTTAAGTTTTACAATAATTAATTTATAAATAGGATACTGTGATTCTTTTATAAAAACATATAGGGACATATAATATATATATATATATATATATATATATATATATATAAGTAAGAACATTGAAATTACGTACATTTTTAGTTTATATACATTGTTAAGAATAAATTGTGGAACTAAAAGATGAATGGCATAAAGGCACAATACGTGAATATTAAATGCTGCACTACGGTGATTATACCTAGTATGCCAACATCTCGGCACCTTTACTCAGCATCTCGGCCATAAACTATTCCCGGCAAATACACTCACAAGCTCATGAATCCCCAGCCCATGGATTAAATATTCTGTACACTACAACATATCTGATCTTAGCTCTATATGCCATATTTTTCCACGTAAGTATATTCCGGCCGGCTGAGGTAAAGTTATATTCATTACATAAACCTAGGCTATGCTCCCTTATTGTATTTATACCCCTCGGCATCACCTCCATTACCTGCTGTTCCGGATTAAACATAGACCGGTAACCATATAAAACCGAGAACACACCCCGGCACCCATAGCTATATGACATCTTGGCACTTATACACTACCAGAATTATACCTTAGCATATAGCCATCTCGGCCCTTAGCAAAACCGGGCTCTACTCATTCCCCCTACCCACTTCTGCACCTTGCACCTGCCGGATTCCACTCATCATACACACTTTTGCATCTTTAACTTACCTCGGAACTTCTAACTTGCCGACTTATTCTCACTTATCTACCTCGGCACCTCAGCACACCAAACCCAGTTTTCAGCATCAAATGTCTCGTTCTTGACTTAAACATGCAGGCCGACTTGGATGTGTTATATATAATTCATACCAGCAAGCCGAATTCAGCTTTTAGCATAGAATGTGTCGTTCTTAACGTAAGCATGCATACCGTTTTGGGTTAGCTATATATATATATATATATATATATATATATATATACACATATATATACACACTTCCTCCACACCTATTAGGATTATCTCGGCAACTCGGCACTTTCAGCTACACCATCACTCACACCCCGCATCACCTCGGCATCTCGGAAACTAAGATTATAAGCACTCATGGTACCCCAGATTATCATCTTTCCTTTCCAACATAACCACTCGGAATGAGTATATAAGCCCCGACTAATCATCCTAGCTAACCACGTTAGCCTAAGCACCTATTACCCTTACACCACTATTCCCGGATGGAGACATCCAATCTAAATAAATGGTTATTCCATAATCCTTATTATTATTATTATATATAATATGTAACTTACCATATTAACTAACCAAATGGTATGAAAACAGTTTTTACGGCTACAAATATTCCAAGGATAGTTATCCCGGTCAATCCCGGATACTATATTTCATGATAATCAGCTATGATATATTCCTCACTATGGTAAATATACATGGTGAAATCATTTCGAATTATTTCACTAAACCGGTCTTTGCTACAAATATTATATCACTAAAATTGGCAGCTCTTAAATATTAAATTTATTTTAGTTGGTACAATTTTACGTGGACCATATATGAAATGTTACTTTATGAAAGAAGAGCAATATCTTCCTTGTATTATGGATTTTTGAGATATGAATAAGATTGATCCGAATTTTAAATGTTGGAAACCGGACCTATGATGTTACAAGAGATCAGGTGCTAATACATGAAATTTCATGCATGATTAGCATAAGACGGCTGCAGCATTACATACTGTACATGTGTAGAGGCCATATGCACCTGTGACCATTTCATTTCATGCATTCATTCCATCATTAAAGCATTTTATGTATTTATTCAAATATGCTGATTTAATTACTAACCTTTCTAACATGCTTGATGGTTTAGATTTGTCTACTGAGAAATTTATTTTTCACTAGATTTATTTAATGTTTTATTTTAGATGGCTTCAATCATACTATTTCTTGACGCACTGGATATTGCATGGTATGTGGATGAAGTCAAAAACTGTTATGTAGTAACTATGCAGCCTGTTTTGCGTGCTCATATTTACTTCGGCGCCCATTTTTCAATCTCTGTGTTTAGCGAAGGTTTTAATCCAGCCGATCCGTTCTTTCAATTTACTCCTATGTATCCGAATCCGGTCACAAACCCCATAATCGTACTCAGTGAAGAGGATTGTACCGAAGACTATGTTTGAATGAGGGGTTGTGAACTTTGTAAATAAATAAAAATGTTTGAAGCACTATGATGTTGGAATAGAGCTAGTATGAATATGATGATGTAAAATATATAGAAGGGGCATGTAATATGATGTATGTATATATCTAGTTCATTTTGTTTTTAATTTCTTTTGTTTCTACCTCAATTTCTATTTTTAATTGAAAGACAAAAGAATAAAATAAAAATAAAATAAAATAAATAATCAATTAATTAATTATTTAGGATGTTACAGCTTCAGCTAGCTACTCAACATTAGAAATTTAGAACCTACCAAAGTAACGTAGTTAGCATCATTATAGATGAGAAACTTAATCAACATGGTGTGACATGATTAACAAATTACCTTGTCTTTTAAGCATGTGATAAGAGGTTTGATTCTTAGATCTGTATATAAGAAAAAAAATATTGGAAGAGATCAGTCCTAAGTAGATTTCAATATCTCAAAAGATTAGTTTTTGACTTTTGGTTGAAGGATATCCGGGATTCTCCCAATAAAAAATGATAAGAAACCTAGAGTTCTAAAAACACCTTCCATTCAACTCAGAAGCAATGCAATGGATTGAGTTTGCATTTCATACCATGTTAGAATATTAAGAGTAACCATCTAACAACAATCACAAAAACATTATCACCTGCACCTTAAACACGCTACAGCTTTACAGTGGAAAACATAAATGCCTGTAGAAGCAAGTTTGAATCCTGCTCCAAGTGTAGAAGAAGAGCTCCAGTATAAAACGAGGGACAGAAACCCGGATGATTTATGTTGAGCATAATCCAACAGTGGCAAAGGCCCTTTGATATATGATATAGAACTGTGATGTGTGGACCAGAATTTCATTGGCCAGATTATCACAAGTATAATTGAGCATGCTTGGATCTTCCAAACTCCTAGTGAGGTTTTGCAAGACTTCGAGATGGACCATGCAATAATTTAACAAACCCAAGGAAGCTCAACTTTCCATCAGTGTGCCTAATCCAGTCGTGAAGAACAGCATGAACAGGAACAGATGGACCAAGGCCAAGCTCCTGAATATTTAGATAGCATCACACATGAGAAATGTATTTTCCTTACTATAAAAATTGATTGATAAATTCAAATCCAAACTTCTTATTACACAACTGCTAATAAATAAGCAACATAGATAAACCCATAAGCTTTGCATCACATGAATAAACTAGGGGCCATTTGGTTTCAGAAAATGTTCATGTTTCATTTTTAATTATAAAAGCGTCACATTCTTTTCACTTTGTTTCTTGTTTTCAAATGCTTGTATGAGAACAAAAAACAATGAAATAAAAAACAATGTTTTCTGCGTTTCCTTTACACACTTTTGAAATAAATAAAGAAATGAAAACAAGACAACACTTTTGTAATTAGGAATGAAAACATGAAGTGAAAATTAAAAATAAAAATAAAAAAAACTAAACAAAACAAAAAAAAAAAAAAAATTAAACCAAAGGCCACCTAGTTTCTTGCAATATCTCCAGTACAATGTTGAAATTTATGCTTCACCAATTTAGAGAATTCTAGGCTGCTAGAAATTGTAACACTACCATTTGAAAAATTTGTCAGATATCTTCATTTACAAAACAGTTGACAAAGTAATATTATGCATAAATTATTTAAAGTTGTAGTCAAATCAAACATACCGAAGCTAGTTCCTCAATGACTATGGGCCTATTTCCATCCTTTTCAAAAAGTTCATAGGCACAGCGTGCATGTTGCTCCCACCGATCGAGTGCTTCAAGTTGATGAACACTAAGTGCAGCTGCACAGAACTCATCAAAAGCCATCCTTCTATATTGCAATGCATTAAGCTGCCACCCAAAATCATTGGTATCAATAACCAGTCTATGTATAAAACATCATTTGAATCATATGTAGAGACATTCCAAAGTTAAATGAAACCACTCACTGATGCAAGAAAATCAGGAATGCGCGATTCCTTCATAGCATCTGTTGCATTCTTCATCAAGCCCTGCCCAGCTTAAATTATGAGATTTCAAACACCATTCTCTAAAATATTGTATAGAAAGAGTTGGAAAGAAACCAACCGTTTTGATATTTTCCAAGCTAATAGTGTTAGTTTTGTTTGGCTCTAAAAGTGCAAACTGCTCCTTCAAATATTGCAGCTCTTCAATAGCTAATGTCTTAGACAAAGCCTGTTCCAATGCTCATGAAATATAATGCTATTAAGTTATTGGGAAACAAACAGCAAATGTGACCAACAAAATGAATGAGGAACACAGTAGCAAACATAACTAGAGGGGAAAAAAGTACTTGAAAAACAATGCTCAAGTCACACCTAACGGTTCTAAAGAGAAACTATGCATATGTAGAAATTTTTGCCAGCTCTAACCGCAAACCTCAAAATAGCATTTCATCAGTTGACTAAATTTGATCCTGTCTAGTTAGAAATGCTAAAAAAAGTTCTACTGGTTTCTTAATTGGATTATTCATGCAATGGTCAACTCAACCTGATTTTAATCATTCTGTAAACTCAACTCTTGGATGAGTGGTACACCTATTAATAAGGTGAAGAATATAAAACCAATTGAAAGTAAAGTTTCAGTAGTAGAAATGAAAAAGGGAGATACCTAAAGTTATATAGTTTACCAAAAGGCTCCTTTCATTCAATTTTGAGATTTTTAAAACAACTTCTAAAGAAATACACATACCCTTAAAGCTTCTTTTCGTAGAGAAGAGGAGCGCATGTATGTCTTCATGAGCTTGAACACTAGAATATCCAAGGGTACTTTTACATCCTTATAGTTTTTAATCCATGGATGACCTGCAGTATGCACCTGTAGGCTGTAAGGAACAGAATAGAATAGAAGAAAAACCAATACCCTCAAATGATAGATGAGAAAGTCACCTAATGCTTGTGCTGCAGTCATTCTTTTCCTTGGATCTTTATTTAGAAGTCTCTTAACAAAATCCTTTGCCTCATCAGATAGAGAAGGCCAAGGTGGTTCATCAAAACTTGGATCAGCTTTCAACACAGCACGAAAGATCCCGGATTCAGTCCGTGCCCAAAATGGACGGCTGCCACATAGTAAAATATATGCAATCACACCAACACTCCACACATCAGCCTCTGTGCTGTAAGCTCTATGCAGAACTTCAGGAGCCACATAGTATGCACTACCAACAATATCATTAAGCCTTTCATCTGTAAAGTACAATGAAAAATCAAAATTGTAACCCAAACCGAAGAGGAATCAAAACATTCAGCATGCATAAAGGGGCTCAAAGCATACCTGGTTTAACAAAATCTGACAATCCAAAGTCAATGGCCTTCAGCACAGAGTTCTCATCTTTGGATGTGAATAAGAAATTCTGATCCAGAAATTACCATCCTTAGAAGTCATACTTTATAAGAATGATAAGACAAAACCAATGAACCAAACCAAACATAACCACAACCATTTAATTAAATAGGATATCAAAAAACCATCCCCTAATAGATGATGACATGCCCCTATGTTATCCTCTACCAATCCACTTCCCCTTTTTCTTTCCCCGCACTTTTTTCAGGGAGGAGATGAATTTCAATATTACTATACAGACAAAAATAATAAAAAAGAAATTACAGATACACTTCACCTCAGGTTTAAGATCACGATGCACAACACCCTGTAGATGGCAAAATGCAACAACATTCAATATCTGTATCATGACAGCTTTTGCATCTTCCTCCGTGTATTTTTCACCTCTGCAAAATTAAACAGACGTCTCACCTCCACAAATAATCACACATTTCCATTTTCAAGTTTCAATCTTTTACATCCATCCCCTTTCTTTCCATCAGAATCTAAACAGCACACATCCAAAAGAACAAACATTTGACAAATACCTCGACAATATTCTGTCCAAAAGCTCTCCTCCTTCGCACAACCTGAGGCACACCAGAGAACAAGGAAAAGAAAAACAGTTACAACATGAACCTCACAAAAAAGGGAAGCACCAAAAAGATGAAAAACAACACATAAATTAAACCTACTCCATTACTATGTAGACATTGTCACTATCCTCATATGCATCATGGAACTGAATCAGATTCTTATGTCCAGTCAAAGCCCTCAATATTTTCACCTCCCTCCTCACATCCTCAATCGCAATTGCAGTGGTCATCTACAACACAATTCAAACCAACTCATTACTCACTTCAAGATATTTACAGATCCACATTGACTAGTAATATGACCAAAGGATACATATTGTTACACTTCATTTTAAAATCAATTAACATTAAGTGAAGTTGTCCAACACCCCAAGAATTGAGGCAGGCGATGTGGGACTTCCCAACACCTCCCTCCACAAATGCATGTCAGAAAAGGCAAGTCCACCAAAATAGGCGATTTACCAAGACGAGTAATAAGCTCCAAATTCTGATACCATGTTAGATTTCATCTTAAAACTAATTAACATTAAGTGAAGTTGCTTGACAAATATATAAGATGCACTACAAGATTTAAGACAGGCGATGTGGGACTTCCCAGCATATATAATCCCTTGCTTCATAACTAACTGTTGCTTGTCCAAACCCAAATTCTAATAAAGATTTCAAATCAGAAATCAGAAATACAAAATGGTTATGTGATGGTTTCATGGAGAAGAAGGGTTGGACTTGAATTTCACCTTGGCTTTGGGGATGACTTTGACAGCGACGTGTTGGCCTTTGAGATTACCCTTAAGGAACTTAGCAACACAAGTGTAACCAAAGTGTCCTCTTCCAACCTCGTCCCCAACCTCAAACTTGTGCTCGAACTGTTTCGAGAATCCGAAGTTCTTGTCCAGAGTAACCACTTCATCTTCCGGGATGGTGGCCTCGTTGGGCTTCACCGAGCCGTGGCGCCGGGCCAGCACGGCCCGGATGTGCTTCGCCGGTGACGGCGGCCTAAAGAACCGTCGGGGATTCGCCGGTGCCGGAGACTTGCCAGAGAAAAGGTGGTGGGCCGGGCTCGGAGTGTAGAACGGGAAAAGGGGTGATTTTTTGGGAGTGGGAGTGTGGTTTTTTCGTAAATTTTCATCGGCATTGGTGTCTGTGAAGTGGGTGTGGGAATTTAGAGAAGAGTTAGCGGGGTTTGCGTTTTTTGCAAGAGGCTTTGAAGTGCAGAGACCCATCGTGATATGAATATGATCCCAGTTTAAAAGTCAAAGGAGTTGAAGTTGAAGAAGCAGATTTCGAAGATGAATAGGTTTGTTTAGTGGGAACTTAAGGTTGGGTTTGGTTGCTTTGGTGACAATGTTTAAGAATGGTTTCAGGAGAAGAAAGAAACATGAGTTAAGAGAGAGATCTGAGGAAAGTGATAACAAGGAAACGACGAGGGTTTCGCCTTTTTGTGTTGCACCCAACGGAAACACCCAAATTAAATTTGTTTCTTATTGTTAGTATGGCCAGTGACGTAGTTACATCGAGTCATCGATAACTATTCTTTTTAACTTCTTTTGGATACGGAGTAGTAGAATAGAACTGCAAGAAAAAAAAAATGTACTGCTAAATACTAATAATGTTTAAGGGTATTATTAATGAGTGTACTTATAATATTAGTTAAAAAAATATTTATTGTGAAAATTATTATAAACATAAAAAAGTTATAAATAATATAATTTTATGTTTTTCAATAAAAATATTTTTTAAATATTTTAACCAATGAAACCTTTGTTAGCATTTGTGAATGTTTAATGGTGAACAAGTGAATAAATAATGTTAATTATTTTCAGCGATTTTAATGAATATTGTACCAAGCATCATCGAAATATTTATTGCTGTACAGGTACTTTTAAAGCATTTATTGGTGTTTTAATCAATTTACTGAGGGCTTTTTTAAGACAGCCACAATTATTTTACTGATAAAATTAAGAAAGGCCGGGTTGAGATTAATGGTGTCGTGGAGTTTAAGTTGTAAGAAATAGAACATGTGGGGACATTGAGTGGTCCTCAGTTTAACGTAACGTCCATGTGGAGAGGATCAAGTTGAAGCTCACTGCGATGATTTCACTAATCAAATTTTATTATTATTCAATTTTTATCTTCCTATTAGTATTTCAATTTGGAATTGGTGAGACCGTTAGAGGTAAAACCGTAAAACCATTTTAACAACAGAAAGTTCCTGTAAATGACTAGAAAAATATGAATACTATTTTTTGAGGTAGTGATTTCGTTTATTTGTTATAAGAATACTTCAATTTTTCTCCATATTATTATTATTATTATTATTATTATTATTATTATTATTATTAATTATAAGATTTAGGTTTAATTACATTTTTACCTCTAAAATTTTACAATATTGCCAATTTTTCCTCACTAATTTTTTTTTTTTTTTTGCAAATCTTAGCCCCTAATTTACAAAGCATCGCAAATTTTTGCCCCACATAGAAAACCTGTCACAATTAAAATATTTGGTGTCAATTTTTCCTTTAAATTCACAACTAAGATAATTTTGTGACGATTTTTCATAAATTGTACTCATTTATCAATGTGGGAGCAAAATTCAAGATGTTTTATAAATTGGGATACAAAATTTGTGACATTGAAAGACTTTGAGGTCAAAAAGTGTAATTAAAGCCTATGATTAAACAATTTTTTGTTATTTATAAAACATGCGATATTTTTTTGTATTTGTTTGAATTTTATTTTTAAAAAAATATGGTGGTTCTTAATGTGACACTCAAAACATTTATAAAATTATATATATATATATATATATATATATATATATATATATATATAAGTCTCTCATAATAGAATGCCTTCGTTTTGGTATTTCTTATTTAGGTAACATCAAGTTTGTTTCCTAACATTTCTTAAACATATTTAGTCATGACAATGCTAAATAGGATAATAAATATGAGACAAGTTTGGCCCTGTCTTCCTCCATCCTAGCTAAAGACGAAGCCGAGTTTATGTTTAAAACTTTTAAATTCAATCCTATTTTTGTTGGATTTGATTGGATTCAAGAAAATGCATGAGAAACCGCTTACAACTTAAAAAAAAAAATACTTATACATTTTAAAATGAATTATATATTTAGTTATTAATTACATTTAGAGTCAAACAATATATAAAAATTAACAAATAACAAATAACCTAAAAAAAAACTAAATTACATTTTTAGATAAATGTAAAATTTTAAGTTTTAAAATAATTATTATAATTAAAATTATTTAATTATCAAGATGATTAATTTATATTTCTAATAATTATAAAAATTGAAAGTATAAAAAAGTAAAAACTTAACTCGTATATGTGTGTATGAAAAATTCCCAGGTTAAAATAGAATTCTATTTTCCTTTAATAAATTCAAAACAATAAAAAAGTTTTTTTTAAGTAGTTATAAGATTGAGTTGATGATTAAGAGAGAATGAGGGAAGAAAAAAGATTGTGGGTTCTCTTCCACTAACCAAAAAAAAAAAAAACAAGCTTTAATATTGGTGGTAAGATAAAAGGTTACCTTTGACTCCATTTGACTTAGTTTTGGTCAGTTATGTGGTTGAATCGAAGAATCATTTTTTAAGAATACCAGCCTTTAAGAAAAATACAACAAAAATGACACACTCAATAATCGAACTTAAAACCTAAATTTTTTTCAATAATTCAACTTACAACTAGACTAAACCATCATTAATTAATAAACTTATGTTACAAATAATATATGTTTATATTTTATGTTGCTTACACTGAGTCATTTAATTCAACTATTGATCTACTGGTTTAACCAGTGATCCATTAATCTAATACCTTGATTAAGTTGCCAATTAGTATGGTTTTTCTCATCTTATGGTCTGTGTGTGTAAAACCATTTATGTCTTGAGATGAATCAAAACCCTTAATTATTTTGATTAGATAAAAATAAATACAAAAGATTAAAAGTTACATCTTGTGGGTGTGTGCGTGCATGTGTGTGTTAGACATTTTGCAAGCGTACCAATTGTCGTTGCAGGTTATAGAATTTATAAGAGATCATCTCCACATGAACTTGAGTTACTCAGTTGTTTTAAATAAAAGTAACAGTTTAATAGTTTATGTACAATGAGTATGAGCAGAATTTCATGAGTTTGTGACAATAACAGAAATAACGGAAACAAAGAAATTAAGGAAATAATGGAAACTAATAAAATGAATTTAATTAATTGAAGAGAACATAGAATTGCATTTCATCATTCATACCTTTAGTATTCAATTAATATTACCATGTATAAATCATTTTCTATCATTACTGATGCACACATTAGTTCACCTCGAATCGATCCCTCGCATTCGAGAATCCTAAGGATATTTATCGAATATCGATTCCTCGCATATGAAGTAAATAACCCAGCATTACAATCATAATCTCGTACTATTTGCAATCTAAACGTTATGCTCTATTTCTAGCAACATAACATAAAGAGTAAAATCGTTCAGTTCAAATCCTAAGGGCACTTTCCAGTCAAGCTTAGAATCTAATTTCATGAAACTAGTGATCAAGTAGAATCACGAATTAAGAACAGAATGAAATCACCAGAATGAGTAGAAACGATTCATACATCTATCAAATGTTAAAAGAGATATATAATGGTACAAAAGATTACATCCAATCCTTAGGAGAAACTAACCGATCATGGTGCAGAGCAAGAGATCAACAGAAAACATGACGAAGGTAGTGATCCCCCAGCCTTTTCTTGCAGAGTTTCCACTCTTTTTCTCTCTTCTCTCACCTCTCTCTAAGCCTTTGGTGTGTTTCTCATGTTCCAAGCTTCCAAAATTATTTTTCTCTCCTTCATTTGCATGCCATTTTATAGGAAATGGTGTGCTACTTACGTCCACTTGCCCAGGCGAGTGTTTTAGCCTGTTTTCACTCGCTTGGGCGAGTTAAAACTTAGTGGACAGGAAAGCTATTCGCCCAGGCGAGCTATTTGTGTTGATTCCAGGGGAAGCTTCATGAAGTTTGGAAGTCTTTGATACAAGAAGAGTTTTGTGCTTTCAACATGCTTGAAGACTTGAAATTTTATGTAAAAGGAAAGCAATCTGATTGATCCATGCATTCACATATTTAATCATTCATTCATTGATTTAACGAAGTGGTTTTTATAAAAATCAAATAAAGCTTTTTATATTTTACTAAGGTTTTTTTTTTACTCAAAGGTTTTTTGAAAAATTGTTTTATACTGTTGTAATCGATTACATTAAAGATATAATCGATTAAATTGTTCTTAGTTCATTCTGGAAAAACCTTCAAGAACAAAGTAATCGATTACCTATCGGAATAATCGATTATTTAACATTTGTTTTCACATACACTGCTTTGTTGAAACACTTTAATCGATTACCAATAAATAGTAATAGATTACAAAGCTTTACATTGCTACTCATGGTTTTAAGACTTTCTGGAAGAATCGATTACCAATAGGTAGTAATCAATTACACAGGCTTAAATTGAAAAAGCTATCTTCCTGTTTTAATCGATTACCATTTCTAGTAATCGATTACACCTTGTGTCTGTATATTGTAAGTTTGCATTAGATAATCGATTACCACATTTCGTAATCGATTACACAATGTATTTTGGAATGCCACAAGCTCCTGCCTTAATAGATTACCAAAGATAGTAATCGATTACACAGTGCATTTTATATTTTGCAAGTTCCTGTCTTAATCGATTACAAAGACGGAATAATCGATTATTTTGCTAGTTGCTCATGCCCAGAAACTTTGTTAAACACTTTAATCGATTACAAGGTTTATCTAATCAATTACATGAGCATCTTAATCGATTATTAGGTGTGTTTAATCAATTACAGGCAGTTACAAAAAGTTGTTATAAATAGAACCTTGACTCAGCTGCTTTTCAAACTGTGTGAAACATTACCCATTCGTATTTTCTGAGCTTAAACAGTCTTGTGAGCATTCTTAAGTGTTTTCCAAGGGATAAAGTATTTTCTTGCTCCATTATGTCTTAATCATGAGTGTTTGAATCATGCTTAGAGTTTGAAACCTGTTCAAGATTAAGGAAAGCTATGCTTTTTGATTTGTAATCATTCAACCTAAGTTGGTAACTTCATGTTGCATTGCATCATTGGATCATCAGGTTGTCTCTCTCCTTAATCTGGTTATAATTTTTGTTTTCTATTTTCTTTGTGAATTGGCTATTGTATTTGGGTTCTTGCTTGTAACTAGAGAAGGGGTTCTCCAGGTGAAAGAACTGAGTAGTGTTCTTAGGTTCTTGTCTCTTAGAATCTAATAGGGTCTTAAATTTCTATACTTTATCTAGGGTTGATAAAGGGAGACTTTGTAATTGCTTGTAAGAACAGAAAATTATAATAGTAGAACTCTAACCTAGTGTTGGTTGGAAGAAAACAGGATGTAGCTTCTAGTGTTAAAGTAAACCAGTATAAATCTGATTGTCTTGTTTCTCTAATCCTTACCTCTTATATTCATTGTGTTCTTGTTTAAATTGCTTGATCAATTATATCAGTTTTGATTCATTGAATTCCTTGGGGCTGAAATACTTGATTGAATAAAGTTATTGGCTTTTGAAAAATGATAAAGATCCTAGGAACTCTGATTTTGATTAAAGAATTTTTTAAAATACCAAGGCTTAACCAATTCACCCCCCTTTTGGTTAAGTGTGAGATATTCATATTTTTTACAATTTGTACATGAATCACTCGCCTAGGTGAGTTAAAGTCTTAATGCTGAAGAAAGGTGTTAGCCTGGGCGAGTTCTGGGTGAATTTGATTGATTTTTATTCCCAAAATATTCCTCTTTTGACCTTTGTATGTGTGTAAAGACATTTATGTCTTAAGATGAATCAAGACCATTAATTATTTTGTGTGCGTTAAGTCAAAAGACATTTATGTCTTAAGACGAATTAGAACCATTAATTATTTTGATTAGATGAAAATAAACACAAAGGTGAAAAGTTGGGTCTTATGTGATATTAGACTATGTCTCATACATTTATGTTTGAATTATTGGATGATAGAAGAGTCATGACATGGTCTGATACAACATTAAATTAATAGCATTTAAGAATTTATTTATTACCAATTCTAAGATTTGTTTTGCAGAAATATTCTCTTAGGATCTATTGAATCCTATGAAGAATAAATGATGTTTAAGATTTGGAAGTTGTCAAACACCATCAAAAGACACACATTGTTCTCCGATTGCATGCTTGATCGGGGTGAGTTAAAGTCACCGCTTTTATTTCATGTACTCGGAGACCAATGCGAAATGCTGCCAAAATTTGATATAATTTAACAAACCATAGTTAACTTTCACATGCATCATTCATGTATAAAATATAACTTCCTAAATGGGATATGATTACACCTTTAAAACATCAAGTTGACATTTTTATTCATATGGAATTGACAATATCATAATCCCAGTTTAGTCAAGGTCATGGATCGTAGTTGGATGAAATCCCCTCATATTAGTGACCAGTACGAAAATGGGGTTAAACAATTCCTAAATTTTACGACATAGAATGCACAATCCCTGCATGGAAATTATTTTTGTCCATGTGTCAAATGTGGGAATGGAAGGTGTCAGTTAGTCAACGACATCAGATCACATCTCATATGTCACGACATCATTCCAAACTACACAAAATGGATATGGCATGGTGAATTGCTAGAAATGCCAACTATCCAAACCACTACGCAGGTTGATTTATACACAGATGATCGTATAGAAGACATGCTATGTGATATTGGAGAAACCAGTTTTCAGCAAGCACATACACATATGTATGAGAAACTACAAAGTGAATCAAAGATCCCTTTGTATTCGACGTGCACAACCTTCACACGATTGTCAGCAGTGTTAGCAATGGTTTATTTGAAGGCAAGATTTGGGTGGATTGACAAAAGCTTCACTGAATTGCTTGTTTTGTTGAAGAAATTTCTTCCTGAAGATAACACATTGTCGAAAAATCATTGCAAAGCGAAGAAAATTTTATGTCCCATGGGCATGCAATACCAGAAAATACATGCATGCCCTAATGATTGTGTTTTGTATAGAAATGACTTTGCTGAAATGCATAAATGCCCCACATGTGGGGTATCACGATACAAAGTGAACGATGACGAAGGTAGTGTTGAGCCATGTAGATATGGGTTGTCCAGCAAAGGTCTGTTGGTATCTTATTCCAAGGTTTAAGCGATTGTTTGCTAACCTAGATGACGCAAAAAACCTTTCTTGGCATGCAAATGGCAGGAAAACTGATGGGTTTTTGAGACATCCTGCTGATTCTTCTCAATAGGCAACAATAGATCGTTTGTATCCAAATTTTGGTCACGACCCAAGGAACCTACGGCTAGGACTTGCATCTGACAGAATAAATCCTTTCGGTAACCTTTCCACAAACCACAGTTTGTGGCTTGTGTTGTTGATGATTTACAACCTCCCTCCTTGGTTATGCATAAAGCGGAAATACATCATGTTGTCTATGATGATAGCGGGTCCAAGACAGCCAGGAAATGATATTGATGGGTACCTGGCGCCACTCATTGAAGACTTGAAAACATTATGGGTTGACAGGGTGGAAGTGTTTGACGCACATCTGCAAGAGACATTTACCTTCCATGCAATCGTATTTTGTACCATTAATAACTTTCTAGCATACGAGAATTTGAGTGGATATAGTGTCAAAGGCCATTATGCATGTCCTGCATGTGAAAAAAACACATCATTTGTCCAACTGAAGCATGGAAATAAGATAGTATACACTAGGCATCTAAGATTTCTCTCACTATATCACCCATATCGACGATTGAAAAAAGCTTTCTATGGACTTTAGAAGAAACAATGTGCACCTATTCCTTTAATTGGGCATCAAGTTTATGATCGTGTTCAGGACATTGTCACTACATTTGGAAAGACCCAAAAGAAGGATCCTAATGACAAAAACATTTGGAAGAAAAGGTCAATATTTTTTTATCTTCCATACTGGTCGGATTTCGATGTTAGACATTGTATTCATGTAATTCATGTTGAGAAAATTGTATGTGAAAGTTTTATTGGCACCCTGCTTAACATTAAAGACAAGACAAAGGATAATTTAAAATCTCGCCAAGATCTTGTTAAAATGGGTATACGTGAGCAGTTGCATCTGATTAGTAAAGGTCGACAAACCATATTGCCCCCTGCTTGTCACACATTGTCAACAAAGGAGAAAAAAGCTTTTTGTCAATGTCTATGGAGTATTAAAGTCCCACAAGGATACTCTTCTAATATCAAGAGCCTTGTATCGGTGAATGATCTCAAATCGGTTGGGTTGAAGTCTCATGATTGTCACATCTTAATGCAACAGTTACTGCCTGTAGCAATTCGGGGAATATTGCTTAACAAAGTTAGGGTTGCCATTACTAGGTTGTGATTTTTCTTTAATGTCATTTGCAGGAAAGTTATTGACCCGATTTAGTTGAATGATTTAGAGAATGAGGCAGCTATTGTGCTATGTCAATTGGAAATGTTCTTCCCTCCTTCGTTTTTTGACATAATAGTCCACTAATTGTCCATCTAGTGAGGGAGATCAATTTATGTGGTCCTGTTTTTTTATGTTTGATGTATCCAATTGAAAGGTACATGAAAGTCTTAAAATCTTATACTAAGATCAATACAGACCAGAAGCATCCATTGTTGAAAGGTATGTTGTCGAAGAATGTATTGAGTTCTGTTTTGATTATCTTGACATAGTTAAACCAGTTGGAATTCTTGAAAGTCGTCATGAATGGTCACAATGTGGTAAGGGTACACGGGGATTCAATGTTGTCACTATGACTAGAGCTGAAGTTTCACAAGCACATTTATATGTTTTGAATAACATGCCTGAGGTTATGCCATACATTGAAACTCACAAACAATATCTGACCAATTGTCATCCTAAATTAAACATGATGAAAGTGTTGCAAGAACACAATAGAACTTTCGTAACCTGGTTTAAGTCAAAAATCTTAAATGATGAGAATGCTTCTTCAACATTAAGGTTGTTAGTTGTTGGCCCGAATTTGAATGTACCCACTTGGAAGAGATATGACATCAACAACTTTTCCTTCTACGCAAAGTCACAAGATGATAAAAGTTCCGTGCAAAATAGTGGGGTTATTGTGGACGCCGACTCGGAACACTTTTATGGTGCATCAGATAACAACCCTATTTGAGCATCCATGCCTTACTTTGAGAGGAAATCTGGGAGCTTGATTATGTTGCATTCAGAGTTTCTGTTTTTAAATGTAAGTGGGTTAATGGAAACACTGGTGTTTTTCAAGATCGTATGGGATTCACGCTAGTAGAACTTGATAAGGTGGGTTACAAGGATGAGTCATTCATCATAGCAAAACAAGCAAAATAAGTGTTTTGCATCCAAGATTTGTGTGACGCAAGATTTTCAGCGGTTCTACAAGGAAATACATCTATTGTCAATCATGATGTAAGTGATGATGCAACACTTGATATTTGTGAAATGCCTGTTTCTGCACCCGAATGTCGTCCATTGTTGAAGATAACGACGTTGATGATGAACATGCAATTCGAAATGATCACGATGAAGGTTTATGAGAGAACACTAATAAGTAACTGCTTACCATCAATGTAATGTCAATAACAATTTGTTTGCTTGTTCAATTATTTTAAATCATTTTGGTTTACAAAATTCAATTATTTTACCATAAACATGTGACTAATGTGCAAACCTTACTTGTTTTTTCTTTGTAGAGTCATGGGCACACCCCATTCGTCCCCTCCACATTCATAAGCAGAGTATTAAGAATCGACGACAACTAGGAAAACTAGAAAGGCCACCTGACTAAGAAGCTTGACTGTTAGAAACTACGATCAACCAAGGCCAACAATTACTGTAAATCATGCAAGTGGAAGGGCATCAGGCACCCACAAGGAAAAATTTCACAGTTATCTGGGGGTTGTGGCAAGAGAGAAAATCCCTATTATGAATTCAACTTGGAAAGACGTGCCTGAATCTTTGAAGGACCTAGTATAGGATGATATTTTGGTAAAAAATTTATAACAACTGTTGATCAAATAGTAATTCTAGTGTGGTTGTCTGTGTCATTTTATAAATGTAAATTTTTCTATTGAAATGCAGGCAAAATTTGATATCCCAGAAGCTGCGAAAGCCAAGAAGAAGATATTGTCATCGGTTAGCACAAGATGGAGACAATTCAAGTCTTCCCTAACCAGTAAATACGTACATGCTAACAAAGATGGTTAAAGAAAAGGGATGCTTCTGCTAGATATGGACTAGATCCAAAGACTTGGGACGAATTTGTTGCTAGTCAACAAACCCCAAATTGGTATGTTAGATGTGAAAGTGTTAATTAAGTAATAACAGTTGAATAAATTACATTATATTCAAGTATGTAAATGGTTCTTTTTTATATATACACAGAGGGAATAAGGAAAAAAGCCCAGGAAATCCAAAAAAAGAATGAGCGCCCCCACATACTGTCTTGTGGGGGATACGATTTGCTTGAAAAAAAGTGGATGGACGAAAAAATGAAGAAAAGACGAGAAGACGCAATAAATACTGAGAATTCGTCAACAGTTGATTACACTCCTCCAATTCCAAGACATGTGAAGTGGAAATTGGCCCACACAAAGAAATATGGTCACATGACATCTAACACCGTTGAAGAAATATCTTCTAAAATTGTGAGTGCTATAAAATGTTACATCTATTCTTTTGTTTGATAATCCAATAATGAAATGCTATTTTGAACTCCCATGGTTGCAGGACGAGTTAGAAGAACAGATGACACAAGAGAGCTTTGTCCCTAAGGGACAACAAGACATCCTAAATGCTGCAATTGGCAAACAAGAGCGTCCTGGTCGAGATCGTGTTGCAGGTACTGGTGTAACTATAAGTAAATACTTTTGACACGCGTCACGTGCATCCAATACTTCGTCTGCATCCATCAATCCCGAAAAGCTGGCTGATATCATTAAAAACCTTAAGGAAGAATGGAGGAGGGAAGTGGAGGAGGAAAACAAACTCACTATCCAAAAAATGAAAAAAGAATTTGACGAGAGAATAAAAAACTAATTGAAGGAAGCCATAAAAATGGAGTTAAGTCAGATGGCAACACAACAACCACCCCCAGTGGACTCACAACTACAATAATTAGTTTCACGTGTTATCACAAAGGGTAGTTGTGCTGGAACTGCAGCCAATCCATCGAGGGATGAAAGTGCTAATGATGTGGTGCAATTAATGGGATTGTACGTTCAATGTTGTGGGCTACCTAAGCTTGTTGCGTTGGGAAAAGTTTTGGACGGCAACTCCACAATTCACAATACGCAGATGATGTTGTAAGGGTATGTGTAGAAAAAGTTTATGACGGGGACACTGAAGTGTCATTTCCTACGTCAGAGATCAAACTTGTTAGAGATACCATCCAGAAATTCGTGGCATGGCCCACACACTTGGTGAAACCATTCTTACGTGAGGTATAAATTTGTTTTACCTTCCATACAAGTTATTCCTTTGTTAAATTTTATTTGTTAACAATACACTCTTTTTTCCCCCAAACACATAGGATTCACACATTGCTCAAACAAAAATAACAAAATCAGTTATTAGGGCAAATAATGTAGGAAGTGTTGATCCGTTGGATGAATTAATCAAGCACCTGTATGAAGTTTACCACATTCCTGTACAATTGTCATGGGATGGGTTCAAGTTTGGCATTGCAAATATAGAAACATCGTTCTTCATTACATATTCTGATGTTAATGAAGTTATATCAGGTGACAAATATTTGAACATTTTGATACTATAACTGTGGATTATATAAGTAAAAAGGCATTGAATGTCTCAATTCATAAAGTCTTTATTTATATTTCCTTACAATATATGTCATTTACTTTTTGTTATTTGATGTAAAAATATTATGATAGGTTTCTTGATCAGTGGAGTTCAAAGTTGGGCCATGGTGTAGTGTATGGTTTCTTTGAGCCTCAAATGATACACAATGCAAAGGATAGGCATGCTGAAGCTCAACAATACATTGAAACATGGATTAAGGAATCACAAAGACAACTGTATCTAGGAGCTTATTTGCACCAATAAGTAAGCTACATATGGGAGAAGAACTTGAAATAAATGTCATTAATTGTTAGCTGATTTAATTTAAATGCAGGGTCCATTGGCAGCTGTTTGTTCTATGTCCTACGAGTAACACAGTTATATGATTTTGTTCATTGCGTAAGAAACCAAACATTCACATAAAAGTCGCACTCAACAAGTTAGTGCTAAGAAAGATTAATTTTTTGTGTCTATTACGAAGTAAGATTACGAAAAATAAGGTAATGTTTCAGTCATCATGTGTGTTGTTTTTTCAATGAACTAGTGCACTGAAGACATTGAGTACCGATGTTGATGCTAAATGTAATGCAACGTCACCAACCTAGATTGAAATGAAGGTTACTTTATTGTTGGACCCTACATCTACATTGTTTTGAATGATTGTTTTTGTAATTGTGACATTTATGTCTATGTATTCCTCAAATTAGAGCCATGTGCAAAAAGGAGACTTTGCATGTGGGTATTACGTGATGAATTAGATGTGGAACATAGTAAGCGGGGGTTTGCACAATGACTGGAACAAGGTGCATTAAGTTGAACACTATTGTGGTAATAATTTATTCTTTCTATGTATCTATTTGTCACAAGTAGTTGATTCAATGTTTGTATAAATTTTTATTGTTGCAATGATTTAGTGATGGCACACCATTAGACATGGAGGGCATGACTACTATTAGGAAAAAAATGGGCAACATTTTTGTTCGAATGTAAAAACAAATTGTTGTAGACAAGTTAACATGAATACTAACAGACCTGAACCATGATGGATTATTTGTTAATGGTTTGGGATTAAACATTGTTACAAACTTTGTTACATTTCTGATTGTCTTTGGAGGATATGATTAGAAATGTAAATTATTTTATGGTTAATACAATCCCCCCAACCCCCCTCCCCTCACCCCCCCAATATATATGCATTGTATTGTGTCTAGAAAATGTCGCCAATTTGCAGGTAATTGAATACAACTACTGCCCTTTTATCCATAGACAGGAAAATGGATGAAGCAAAGACATAAATTGAATCCAATGGATGAAGTAGAGACCATAATTGAATCCAATGGCATCTCCAATGTATAACGAAGGCAAGTAACAATTGTTGTGAAGTCGTTACTGCATTTTGTTTTTGCATGTAAAAGTGAAACAATTATTGTCATGTGTTGTTTAAAAAAAAATAGGGTAGGAAGTGTGATTCATACTTAAAGTAGCATAGTTGATTAGGAAATAAAATTGTATAAGTAGTAGACAGAAAATGATTAAAAAAAGATGCAGGATAACAACTCTTACAACTGATAAACAAAACCAAAAAAAAGACACAAAAGTTCAACTCCTATAACTATAAAACTAGTTAGTGTAGAAAATAGATGTCAAATATGCAGGATAAGAACTCTTAAAACTGATAACAACTCTTTGTATATACTAGATATTGATTCCAAGAGATATCTCATGTGCTGAAGACCAAATCCAAGCCACATACACACTTCTATCTATAGCAAATTTAGAGGATATGATGCTTCATTGTTAATTTAAGCAATCATTTACAGTCACATAAACTGTACGACATCAGACCACACAGGGCCATATTGTTTTGATTTATCTTAAATGTTATTTCCAAACCCTTGAAAGTGGGCATGAAGAAACAAATTCAACTAACTAGGACATGTCCAGCCTGAAAAAAATTGACTCTAGAACAAGATTTGCATTTCCAAACACAATACATGTAGGGAAGTAGGAAAATAATTGTTCAATTAAACATTTGCATGAAAATTTTAACTAAACCAGAAGAATCTAATGACAAATTCCATATCTTGATTACAAGTAAAATCAACATAATCAAGTAAAGCAAAGAGGGATTGAATTTGACTAGTTTTTTTTATAGTCCAAACAATCAATTTTAGCATGATCCTACATGACACTGTTAAGTCAATTTATAACTTCCTTTATTCGTAACCATTTGTTACAACACATATCAATCAACCCAGACCGGAAGCTTAGGAATCTTGTTGGAGATAACCCAGGTGGACTGCTAGGGATCCTCAAAATGGAAAAGTATGTGGTTCCTCTGATCATGCGTGTATTGGCATTGCAAATTTCATGTAAATTTTATACTCATTATACCTAAATTTGAACATTATGTTGCTATCTTTGGTTTACTTCATGCATTTGCTAATGGATAAATTCCTTTAATTTTTTTACCTAACTCAACTACCTAAAATACTAAAATATGGCAGAGAATGATGCATATGGTTGTCAAGCTGGAAAAGTTGTGATTGATTTGTATGTAGATTTGTAAGTTTTAGAGAAAACTATTGTTTGTTATTCACAATGAAGCTTTGTTTCAATTTATATAAAGCTTAGTGGGTTATATATGTACTTAGTTTACACATATTTTTGTGCAGGTTTGTATGAACTTAGCTTTTGCCCAAGGTCTGAGGTAAGGCAATGTCCTTTAAAAGTCATTTATTTCAAAGTTTATCTTTTACTGGTCATAACCATGATCTCCATTTTTAAATAATGCAAATTGCTCAATCAGAAGAATATGTTTGCTGTCAAAAATATAAATTAATGTCTGTTATTGTCCAGGTTATTTTGGCACAAGAAACTCTTAAAGGGATACTTGCTAATTAGTGGAGAATTCTGAAAAAAAAAAAAAAAACATATGGGATCTGCAACACCCACCTAATGGACAGTTATTATCTGGAAAGGAAAAATATTTCTAGAATTAAGAACCCATTCAAGAATTGAGGTTCATGTCCTGATTTTGATTATACCAAACATGAATCATTATGTTGGGTTCCCTACTTGTTATTGGCATTTTATGTCATGCATGTATCATTTTCTATTGTATTTTCACAGTTCAACACACATTTTATGAATAAGTATATACTTAATTAGGGAAAAAAATGTTCTTTCCTTCTCCTTTTATAGATGTTGTCACATTTTTTGGCATTTAAACGTCATATGGGCATTTTAGTTGTATTCTTGAATGATACATAATATAATTTTAGTAAAAAAGTCAATCCATCACATTTATTATGAAATTTTTTTGTTACTATATGGTATGGTATTAAAGTAGTTTGATTTATTTATTAAATAATAAATTAATTCTATGATTGATTGGTCACACTGAACATAATTTTATTGCCATTAAATATCAATAATTTTATTATAAAATTAATATTATATTTAGTAAAAAATACAGGTTACAATGACGGTTAAAATGTATTATAATCGTCTTAGATGTGTTTAAAAAAACAAAAAAGCAAACATTCAAAGACTATTCTTAGTCAAACCTGTCTTATAATGGTCACATTCTAAGACAATTGTGACCAAGAATCGTCTTTGAATGTGTGTGAAACAAAAAAAAATGAAAAACTTGAAAATTTTTTAAAATCACAATTCAATTATCCTTCTTGTGATATTTGCATTTATATGAGTAAGATATTTTATATGAGTGAGATAATTAAATTTAGATCATATAATTATACATGAATTAAGATTTAATATAAAAATCACATAATTTAATCATCTCTTTTTCTCATATAAGATATTTCATCTATCTCGTATATATAAAGATTACTATCTAGCAAATATATATATATTTGCTATATGGCAATCTTTACTTTCTTGTTTTGATTTTGAGATTGAACATATTAAAGGAGAAAAGAATTTCCTTCCATATTTTTTAACAAGAGAGTTTTTACATGGTTCAGAATGAGCTGAAAGCCTGATAAAAAGCCCATTTCCAAAGATCAATACGGATCCCCCTTGGATTCAAATAAAGAGCAAAAATCAATACAACCATTGGCGAATACTGGAAATTCCAGATTACTCACAAATCCTAATATTAAACCTAATATTTTGTCTCATGTGATGAAAGGAACAACCCCTAGTCAGACTAATAAATATACCCCTCTTCAATACTTAAATACTTTAGTAGGACCCAGAGATTTCGAGAGAGCTAATACTTCAAAACCCAAAATTTCCCATACCTTCCAGACTGATACTGAGAATGACCCATATTATATAAAGAAAGATACCTATTACCTATAATAGTAGCATAAAAACATTGGCATAAGCTACCTTTCGTAGATTTAGCAAATAAAATTTTCCCCCAAGATCTTCCATATCCTAGCCCTGATATCCATAAAACTAGAATTTTCTATGAATTTATTCTAGTTGATACAGATTCCATAGAACTATTCCATAATGAAGATGACAATAGGATAGTGCAATTCTCAAAACTCAAAATCCTTAGAATCTTGTCAAATATAGATTGGGGTCAACCTTTGTATAAATCCAAGAGATTTTCCAGAATGTCTACCCCTCTAGAATATAATTATTATGATTATATGACTGTCTGGATCAATATGTTATACCTTCAACTAGATAAGCACTCTTGGTTTATTTGGTTTAAAAAGGATTATCATTAAAGTTTCCAAAATGGTTTATCATATGGTTTTTCAAGTTTGGACCCATGAGAGAGATTTTTCCTCCCGAAGTTGAGAATTTATACCAATTTTTCAGAGACAATACTTATAGAAGGATATAAATTTCTGTCATTTATAGCTTCGCAAGTAATAACATGGATTATGTGTTGGACCTATACCTACGCCAAAACAGATAACGTGACAGATGTTTATTCTTTATCAAGACAAATAAAAATAAAATGGTGGAAAAATTTGATACAAAACTGATTAGCAAAGAAAAAATAGTTCAATGGGCCAATACTAATAAAGTTCCAAGAAGCCAAGTAGATATTGATGCAGATAAAGAAGCGTTGTTCTTAGCCCAGAAAAGTCAGATAATGGCTGAGCTATCTACAGCAACTTTGGAAGAAGAGTTCGAAGAAAGACTGCAAAAAATGAGAGCCATAAATAATAAAGGACAACAATTGATCAAAGATGAAGTGAGCAGTTCCAGCACAAACCCCTATCACATGAATAGAGACATGCTGGACTATTTCACAAAAGAAGAGTTTACAAAATAAAGCAAGAAAATTCAAATAGCCAATGAAAAGTGTCGGCAAGAGACAAAGTTCTGTTGACAAGATATCAATAGCCTGAACATAAGCATGCGTCTGCTTTAAGTTTGGATGTTTGTATTTAGTACTATTTTCTTTTTATCGTTTAACTGTTCATAAGTGTACGTTATATTGTCTCTAAACTGTTTTTACAATAGAGTTAAGTCCGAGATAGAATCCGGAGCCTTGTAATGCTATAAATAGCCATGTAAAATGAAGAAGAAGGCATCAACTTTTATCATCCAAAAACCTATCCCTCTATTTTCTCATTTGCAACAATTTTTCGAATTCTGATCATCGTTCTCATTTTCTTACTTGCGTTCCTTCAAGACTTCTAAGTAAGTTTTCTATGACATGATTAATAGTTATTTCCATATTGATTATAATCCAGACTTTATACATACTTGTTTGATCTATGAGTTTAATAATTACTATTTAATATATACAAAAGATTTTCATTACCTTGACGCTCATATTGTCTATCAACTAGAAAGAATTTACCATTCTTGGCCTTAGTGGTATCAGAGCCACTAAGTGTCACAGTTTTTCTATAGTTATCTGTGATATCTTTTTGCTTCTCAATATTTCATAAAGAACTCTATCTATACTAGTTGTTCTAGTTCTTGAGAAAGTTGGGTGTAGCACTGAAAAGTGTGTATACGTTGGTTAGCTTCTTGAGTCTAGGTGGTCCCGTCAGTAGTGAAATTGTAAGTCCGTTGGTTTAGCTTAGAGATGGAAAAAGGTGGTCTCGTAATAACAACAACTCCATCAAGAAATAGAATAGCCAATATAGTTATAAGTCTGAGTGAGATAAGAAGAAGTAATAAAGATAAACAAATAGCTATAAGAACTCCCCAATAGACAGTGGATAATGATAACGAAGAATCCTTAGAATCATTAGAAAATACAACAATAATACCTGTATCAGAGATAGAAAAATCTTTACATAACTGGTCAATACCTATAGTAAAAAAGGAGTGAAATATATATAAAAAAAACATAGTATATTTTCTACAAATAAAGATGAAATACATGTAGTAGAATATAGCTATCCGGGAACATATGCAAATAAAATAATAAATGTGTTAGAACAAGATATATTAGATCAACATATTAGAAAAGGATTTTATTTTATCCATCTAGGATTAATACAAGTTGCAACAAAATCTAATTATAAATTAGGGGTAAATAGTCCAGTATTAATGTGATTATGAGATACAAGATTTATACAATTTAAAGATTCAGTAATAGCAATACTAGAAAGTAATTTACATGATGGTCCAACATTTTTTAATTTTTATCCTAATTTTGCCATGAATTTACGTAATAAAATACAGGAACCTCAATAAAATTACATGTAAAATTATCAAATAATATTGTTAAAGAAGCAACAGGTCCTATATAGATAATATTAAGATTATATTATAAAGTAACAAAAATATATTATAATTTTGGAGCTTTAGGAGAATCAAATAAAAATGAGACTATTCTAGTAGAAGCAAATTTATAGAAATCTTTAATACAAGTACCTAGAAGATTAGAACATGAAGAAGTTATACAAAATATTCCTGAAGAATGGAAAATTGAAGATGTATTAGAAACCCCCAAAATATATAATACATAGATTAGAGAAATTATACAAGATGGAATAGATATAAGATTAAAAATGAATAGATTACAATCCTTGAGAATAGAGAAACCCCATATGATTTATAAAGGACAATCATCAAGACATTTTATTAGTGGATCTACTACAGATTTAGATCTACAGGATTAGATAATAGCAACCCAAGAGTGTTTATACCTGTGTATCAAGATAATAATTCATTTCCTCAATATTCTCCAACTAAATCACAAGTATTAAATGTCTTAACTAAAGAAATAGAACTTTTTAAAATAGATAAAGATTGGATTAAGCAAGATTTTTTAGTGGAATATAATAAAGATTATAGAAAATGATTTTTTTCAGAAATATACTGATGAAGAAAGAGAAAAAAATAGAGAAAAATTATTATAATTATCTAGAAGAAAATTTATTAATATTCAAGTTATTAAAAAGAGGATCAAATTATTATCCTAAACATAGAAATTATTATTCAAGACCATCTCCTGCATATGTTCAATTTGAGGAATGAGGAGATATGCGTCAAAATGTTTATTCGGGAACTGAGATAGCATAATGGAATATAGATGGGATGAGTGAACAACAGATTTTAGATTTAACTTTTCAAATGAATATGGCAGCCACTGCCTATAAAACTAAAGTTATAACTGATAGGAATATTGTTGTTATAGCAATAATACAAGGATTTACTTGACAGTTAAAGGGATGGTGGGATAACTTGTGTACAGATAATGAGAGGAATATGATACTAAGTAGTGTAAAACTTGAAACTCAAGATCAAGATGTTGTAGCAACTCTTATTTTCACAATAATACAAAATTTTATAGGTGATCCAAATGCGTTTAAAGAAAGAATAGCTAATCAATTAAATAATTTATATTGTCCAACTATATCTGATTATCGATGGTATAAAGATACATTTTTCTCTAAGATAACCTTAAGAGAAGATGGTTATGCAGGATATTGGAAAGAAAAATTTATATGTGGATTACCCAAGCTTTTTGCTAAGAAAGTTAGAATTAATTTGGAAAGACATTTTCAACCTGTACCATATAATGATTTAACCTTTGGACAAATTCATAATATCATAATAGAAACAGGAATTCAAGTTTGTACTAATTTCAAACTTCAGAATAAGATGAGAAAAGAAAATATGACAAATAGAAGAAAATTAAGAACCTTTTGTGACCAATATGGTATAGAAGTCATTAGAGCCCCTAGTGCCCATAATAGAAGGAAACATAAGAAATCTCTTTGCCATAACACCCATTCTGGGACGAGTTGGAAGATGAATTCCTCATTCTTACACGGATGCTATGAGAGAATACAAATATCATCCTAAAAGAAGATTTAATAAAAATAGAGATGATTATCAAAAGTACAATAATCAAAATTATCAAAAGAAACCTTATAAGAAGATTTATAGAAAATCTTATAAAAAGAAATAAATAAATATTTAGAGAAAGGATTAATTAGACCATCTAAATCCCCTTGGAGTTGTGCAAGATTTTATGTTATGAAAGCTTCTGAGCTAGAAAGAGGTGCTCCAAGACTAGTTATTAATTATAAGCCTCTTAATAAAGTTTTAAAATGAATAAGATACCCATTACCTAATAAAACTGATTTAATTAAAAGATTAAATAATTCTTCTATTTTTTTCAAATTTGATATGAAATCGGGGTATTATCAAATTTCGGTCTGGGAGGAAGATAAATATAAAACTGCCTTTGTAGTACCTTTTGGGCATTATGAATGGAATGTGATGCCTCGAGGTTTAAAAAATGCACCAAGCGAATATCAAAATATTATGAATGATATATTTTATAAATATTCGGACTTTGCAATAGTTTATTTAGATGATATATTAGTTTATTCAAAAAATATTAATCAACATATAGAACATTTAGAAAATTTTATAGAAGTCATAAAAGACAATGGATTAGTTGTTTCAGAAAGGAAAATAAAAATATTTGAAACTAAAATTAGATTTTTAGGATATGAAATATATTAGGGAACTATTATACCAATCCAAAGGTCAATAGAATTTACAAAAAAAAGATGAAATTAAAGATAAAAAACAGTTGTAGAGATTTTTAGGATGTATAAATTATATAGCCGATTTTAATCCTAATATTAGAATTAAGTGTGCACCATTATATGAGAGACTTAGAAAAACTCCTTCAAATTGGTTGATTTGAAGAGATTACCCAAGCTGTTAAAGAAATTAAACAAATAACTAAAAAACTCCCGTGTTTAGGTATCTCATATCCTTCAGCATTTTTTTTATAGGAGAAACATATGTTTCAAAAATAAGATATGGTGATATTCTTAAATAGAGAGTCTCTCCTACTTTAAGAGAACATATAGTCAGATATCATTTAGGTATTTGACATTTTTCTCAGAAAAAATATTCTACCGTTAAAAAAGAAATAATTTCAATAGTTTTATGTTTCTAAAAATTTCAACATGATTTATCTAATTAGGAGGAGCCTGTGCTCAAAAAGAAAATGCAAATAGGGCCGTAAAATCTACTATCAGATTACACTAATTTTATTTGGGTTGTTGGTCAAGATGTCTAAAGTTTTCTTACGTATTAATTGGCAACATCGTAGTCTTTCGGTGTATTATCTAAAATATATTTTGTTGTTTATTTTTAATTAATTAATAATTATAAAAATAACATATTCATTGAATGGTAGTGAAAACAAAAATAACAGTTGTAGATTTTAGACCACCTTTTTCTGTAGAATTTTAAAATGCAGGGAGGATTTATTGAAAAAAATAGAAAGTTTAACATGGATATGAATAAATTACTTGCTTTATACTGTATTTTTATGATTATTATATTTTAAAATTATAAAAAACTAAAAAAATATATAATCAAATTGAACTTTATATAAGTGTATATGCACTCTCATTTACTACTTGTGTAATTAACTTAATAATTAGTCACTATGTGTCATAGTTATTTACCAACTACCATAGTACTTGTGATAATAATAGACTAATTATACCCATAATTTGGATACATTGTTTCCTTTTACCAAAAAAAAAAAAAAATTACTTTGACAAGAGTGGAAATAAATACAATATTATCCCTTGAAAAATGGCCCCCTGTCTGATACCACAATGTAGTCCCTATTTTTTTGGATGGTATGGTGTGGAGGAGACAAAGAAAACTCATTGTCGTCTTATGTCATTATCGGTTAATCATTTTGATAATTTTTTGTTTTTATGTAAATTTTAATTCTTATTTTATCAAACTGAAAGTGAGTTGAGTATGTCACAAGCTTTTTTCCACATAAAAGTTAATTCAAACAAAATAAAATTGATATAGTTGTGAACACTTCTAGGGTGAAAAAGTTTATCAAATGATCTATGAGTGAAGTACCATTATTAATCCTTAGATTTATTATATAAATATTTCGATGGTTCAAATTAAAATTGAATAATTTTTAAACAAATAAATAACTGTATTCCTATCTTCTTCATTCTCACCTCACCCCCAACATCTCAAAGATGTTCAATCTTCCACAGGAATATGGGAAATCTTAAAAAATAAAAATTGTTCGTACATGAAAAATTGATAAAACAATAAATACATTTTGTCCATAAAGAAATGCTCCCATGTGTGTGCCTGTAAATCATTTTCATCACGAGAAGAACAAAATAATCTAAGTAAAATGAACATATACCAATATTCATTATTTTTTTTATCTGAAAACTTTCCTATCATAAACTGAACATAAATTGCTGTCGAGGACACCCAACGCAAGCCCATCACCCAGAACATATACAAGCTACAAAATAAATCAACACCACACGAACTAGTCAAAGCACACAACATGTATTTACAAAGAACAACACCCAAACCTTGCAATTAAAAATGGCAGAGAGCGATGAGGGAGAAAGGACCCCCCTAAAAAAGAAAAAAATATATAACTATGTTGGCCTCCACAAGCTCCTTCTCATCTCACCTTCAGATTCTCTTTAGTAAGGGTCTGTTTAGATAAAAAAATTTAAAAGCACTTATAAGAAAATAATAAAAATGAGATGAATTTTTCTATAAATTAAAATAAATTTTTTATTAGTTACTCCATTAATTAATTATAAGTTAATTTATAGAAATTCTCTCATATATTTTTTTTAAAAGATGAGATGACATCTATAAATTAATTAATTAATGACTCATTTGAGTTTGAGCTTACGAAGAAATTTATATTATTTTTTTTCTTATTTTTTTCTCTTAAAAGTACTTATAGAGAAATTTACCCAAATAAATCTTAACCCCTCTACAACACTTCTGCCATCACCCATGCACTCCCATCACAACAACCACCATAGAAGGTTGAAGTATATGTCGTCTCAGTTCTCACAACCATGTATCGACGGTGCATTCGATGGGGAAGATGCGTTCCATAATTCTATCCTAGAACATGTCTAGTGTATTGGTCATTGGTTAAGGATGATGTAACACTTTGATCGAATCACATTAAAATGAGAAAAATTTAGAGGTTGTGCAAATATAAAACTGAATAATTAAAAATGATTTAAAGGAATTAATTAATATTATCTATACCAATAAAATATATCTATTTTTTGATAATTCATCATTTAATAATTTCAAAATAATGCAGGTATCAGTAAAATTGAGGTGATGTGGTAGTATGAAAGGTGAGACTAAAATGGACTTTTGACAAATAAAAATAAATAAAAACTAGTGGTTCACGGGTGTACCACCTAATTGATGGTACAAGCAAGAATTTGTCTATGAAATGAAAAGTTAGCTCATTATTATTGACCAGGCAACACGGTTAGGTTCGTATAAATCAAAATTAATAATCAGTTCTGAATTGTTGAAAATCATGCATTATACTGTAACAGGACGTAGAACGAAAACAATTTATGTGTTGCGATTCTTTTTCACGAAGGTCATTAACATAACGAAATTATATGTAACACCTTAAATCCTTAATTATAGACTTTTTATTGCATCATTAATTTTATTTTTATATTTTCTCTCTTTTTTTCATTTCTCTCTTATTTGTCAAAAAAGTATAAAATTTTTATGGATAGATTATTTTTTATTTGTAAAAAATATAATATATATATATATATATAAGTTTTAATTAAAAAAAATTCACCAATAGTTACGACTTATGGTAAGAGTTTTCTGAAGCATGTCTTTCATTTTAAATGTTGTTATATATTTTCTTTATGGTATCAAATTACCAATAACATTCTATATTTTTTTGTATGTGATTATTTATTTTTTTAATTATCAGAACAAATAAAAACGATCATATTCCAAACGATAGTAGCAGTGTTATATTGATTTTTTAATGCATGAGAATTTAATGTGAGATTATCCAATTGTGAGTAAGCCACGTGATATGGAACCTTCCCTTCCCATTAAGCCTCTTGAATTGTCAAATGACAGAAAGGATATTAAGGACAGGCCCCTTGTGTCCCCCGTCTTCCTCACCTGCCTTTTCCTTTTCATTCAACTGTAATATATATAGAATTTGGATTTGCTAACAAAAAATTTATTTTTTTAGAAGGTTTATGATAGTAAATTATAATTATAGTTGTTTTCAAAATACACTCAGATACAAGTTCCTAACATATTTCTTAAAAAACAAGTAAATATACGTAAGTAAATTCCTATATATATATATATATATATTCATTTGTTTTCATAATTTACTAACTTAAGCTAGTACTTTAATTTTTCAACTTCAATTCACGAATTCTGTATTATTCATATAACTATTAATTGAGATTCTCATCTGTTAATGCACCAACATCCTCTTGTTTTTACCGAATACAAAAAAAAAATGAAAATCAAATATATGTGATTAATTGTTTTAAAGTTTTCATGTATTTATTTATTACTACATACGAGACTTCTGGTGAATTGCCTTTTCAGTATCTGGCCACTACTAGCTATATCATTTTTGCACGTTTATTAAGCTAAAAGCTTTTTTGTTATTTATAAGGTGAAAAATGTTTTTTATCACATCTTGTTGGAGGAGAGCAGAAATTTAAACTCACTCTTGTAGAACCAAAGGAAACTTGAATTTTGATTCTCGGTTCAGTATATGAGACATAAATAAACGTATTGAGAATAATAAAAAAGCAACAGTTACTAAAAGTAATGAACGAGGAAAGCGCTTTCTTTCATGATGGAACTTAACATATACTAATTAATTGGAATTTATTTAGACTTTTCTTGTTGTCTGAATCTGATATTACATGGAATGGATCATCCTTTTGATAGGAATTGGCAAACAGAAGAATCCATTGGTTCCCACTAACACTCTCCGAATTTCAAGATATAATTAACAATATGTATCCACCGAATAGAAAAGGAATTGGTATATATTATTACTTGGATTGATGTAACTCTCCCTGGTATGTTTTTATTTATTTATTTTTTTCATGAATCTAAGTGTCTTTTAATTTATTGATCATTTGTAACGAGTGTTATCATTAGTTCAATATAATTTAGTATAAGGAAAAAATTAAATATAAATTTTTGTTGGGAGGAACACACCTTCTCTACCAATGAACAGAGAGTCACAACAGACTCAACCCTCAAACAATCAAATCAGAATAATGCGGAAATGTGAACAATCAAAAAAATGCGAGAAAGAACAGGAGAGAAAAATACACAAACGCAAATAGCTTTACGTGGGAGAAAACCTTCTTCAACACGAATAGGAAAACCCACGAGACCTAGTCCAGAATCAATCCACTATTATCAATACTTGTTACAATCACTCTCAACAGTCTTTTGCTGGAGACACTCAACATCACCAACAATGGTGGAACCTCTCTCTACAAGGGTTGCTCACTCAACCTCTCGGAGACTCACTCACATAAAAGCTCTTTCTTCTCTGCGCTCAAACGAGAATTCTCTCTACTCTCTGGAATTCTGAATTCTACAGCCTCCATCTATTAATGGTGTATTTATAGAGAGGAATTAGGTTTAGGGATTTCAGCACCCTAAACTGGAATGGGCCGGGGTCAGCCCCTCGGGAATTGGGCCCAAGTTAACAGATCCTTTTTTCAACGCATTGGGATTTGGGCCAAGCATTAAAACGGAAATATCCAACAAATCTTCCCCTTCCGTTTTCAATGCGACACATCGGCAACCCGGAATCCTTTCCAGTCTTCTACTAAAGTCGGGGTCTTCACCTCACAACCGACCTTCCTTTTTGGCTTCAATGTACCGAATTCATCAGCCCGACTCCTTCACAGTAATCTTCAAATTTCATTTCTTGTACCGACTTCGTCATCATGTCAAACCAATTCTGACTGGTGTGCACTTTGTCAAGTGTGAGCTTTCCATCCTCCACCGCATCTCATATCCAGTGATACCTCACATCAATGTGCTTGGTGCGAGAGTGATACGTTGAGTTCCTCGCAAGATGAATTGCGCTCTAACTATCTCACTTCAGCTCATACACATCTTGGTCATGGTCGAGTTCCTGGAGAAATTTCTTCATCCATAGCAACTCTTTGCACGCTTCCGTTGCGGCAATATACTCGGCCTCCGTGGTTGAAAGTGCCACACACTTCTGCAGTCTTAACTGCCACGAGATTGCCCCTCCATCAAACATCATCAAATATCCCATCGTCGACTTCCTCGAGTCGGAATCTCCCCCTAAATCAGCATCCGAGTAGCGTTGCAACCCGGCCTCACCTTCTCCAAATCGAAGATATAACTTGGTTGTACCCCGGAGGTACCTGAAGATCCACTTCACTATTTTCCAGTGCTTTCTGTCGGGATTTGAAAGATACCGACTCACCATTCCAACTGCATATGCCAGATCGGGTCTAGTGCAAACTATTGCGTACATCAAAATTCCGACTGCAGATTGGTACGGGATCTTGTCCATCTTCTCTTTGTCTTCATCTGATCTCGAACATTGCCTCTCATTCAGCTTCAAATGTCTGGCCAAGGGGGTGCTCATTGTTCTAGCTTTGTCCATGTTGAATCTCTTCAAGATCTTCTCAATATATTTCTCCTAACATAGCCACATTAGCTTCTTCTTTCTATCCTGGATAATCTTCATTCTGAGAATTTGCTTTGCTGGACCAAGGTCCTTCATTGCAAAGGACGAGTTCAGTGCCTTCTTCAAGGCAGCAATCTTTACCTTGTCTTGCCCTACTATCAGCATGTTATCCACATACAGCAGCAAGATCAAGAAATCACCAGTCTCATACCTCTTTACAAATACATAGTGGTCGACATCTGTCTTCATGAATCTATGTTCTGTCATGAAGGAATCAAACTTCCTGTACCACTGCCGAGGTGCTTGCTTCAAGCCATAGAGACTCTTCTTCAGTTGGCATACCATGCCTTCACATCCCGGAGCTCGGAACCCTTTAGGTTGCTCCATATATATTTCCTCTTCCAACTCAGCATGAAGAAATGTCGTCTTTACATCCATTTGCTCTACCTCCAGGTCCATTCTAGCTGTCATGGATAACACAGTCCGGACCGAGGTCATCTTCACAACAAGAAAGAAAATCTCATCAAAATCAATCCCATTCTTCTGATTGCAGCCTTTTACTAGAATCCGGGCTTTGTATCTCGGCCTTTTGCCATTCTCCTCTTGTTTGATCTTATACACCCACTTGTTCCTCAAAGCTCGCCTTCCTCTAGGTAGCTTGGTCAGCTCATAAGTATGATTCTCATGCAAGGATCTCATCTCATCCTGCATCGTCTTCTCCCATTCATCTCTTTCTGGGCTTTCCACCGCATCATCATAACTCAGAGGTTCACCATCTTCAGCAATTATGGTATATTCATCAGGTGGATACCTTGTAGAAGGTCTTTTTTCTCTAGTGGGGTATCTCGGCTGTTCTTCTTCAGCCTCTTCAGAACCCAGTTCTTCATTCTCAACCCGGATCCCGATGTCATCAGCTTCTTGCTGGTCATCATCTTCAACATCGTTTCCAGCTATTTCTCCGCTGGTTTCTCCCCCTGCTTCAGCATGCACACGAGGGACGAGTACTTCACTTCGAACAATAACCCGAACTTAGGGCTTTGAGATGTCATGGATGGTTTCATCCTCATGAAACATTACATCTTGGCTTCTCACAATCCTCTTATTGATTGGATCCCACAGTCTGAAACCAAACTCAATTTTCAGCGAACTGAGGTATATGCACTCCTTTGTCTTAGCATTGAGCTTCGCCCTTTCATCTTTAGGAATGTGCACGAAGGCTTGGCATCCTAACACCCTCAGGTGATCATAAGTCGCTTTCCGGCATTTCCAGACTTCTTCTAGAATCTCTCCTTCCAGCGGTCGTGATGGTGAGAGATTTATCAAATTAACCATTATTCTAACTGCCTCTCCCTAATATACTTTCGACAACCCGATGTTGGATAACATACATCGGACCTTCTCCTCAATAGTCCGGTTCATCCTCTCAGCGAGTCCATTCAGCTAAGGAATCTTTGGGGACGTCCTCTCAAATCGGATCCCAACTTCTCTACAGTAAGCTTCAAAGGGACCACGATACTCACCACCATTATCAGATCTGACCACCTTCAACCTCTTGCCAGTCCCCCTTTCCACCATGGCATGGAATTCCTTAAATGATTGGAGAATCTGGTCCTTGGTCTTTAACAGGTAAACTCACACCTTGCAGGAATGGTCATTAATGAAAGAGACAAAGTACTGCGCTCCTCCAAGCGATCTTTCTGACATGGAGCAAACGTTAGTATGGACGAGGTCAAATATACACCTCCGTCTCCTGCGTTGATCTGGTCTCACAAACGAAACCCGGTGCTGCTTTCTAGCTAGACAGTGCGAGCAACTCTCCAGCACTTGACCCTTCAACCCGATTAATAGCTCTTTATTCTCCAAAATCTCAAGCCCTATCTCACTCATGTGACCAAGACGTTTGTGCCACAGCTTCAGGCTTGATCCATCAAAAACAGTATTGGTTCACTGCCAATTATCCTCTCTTACATCACATACAAGAAGCCTTGCTTCTTTCCTCTGGCCATCACCAAGTTTCTTTTGGCCAGCTTCTGTCTACAGCCTTCAAAGTTGTTCACTAACCCGACATCATCAAGCTTTCCCACCGAGATTAGATTCAACACAAGTCGGCACCCTACGTTCGAGGTCAGGGTTACATCACCAACACCAACAATCTTGCTGGTCACCTGATTCCCCATCTTCACAGCTCCAAAATCTCCACTCCTGTAGGAGGAGAAAAACCTTCTGTGAGGGGTCACATGGAAAGAGGCACTTGAGTCAACTATCCAAGCGCAGTCATTGAAGGCAACATTAAAAAAATCATCTCCAAGAAGAAATATCTCGGCTCCAGCACTGGCAACCACAGCCGTGGTGCTCACCTCTTTCTTCTTCTGCATGGTCTGGTCTGACTTCACAGAGTCATTCTGCTAATCTCTATGCAAAGTCCAGCAATCAGTCCTCTTGTGTCCAGACTTTCCGCAATAGAAGCACTTCAGTTCACTCTTCGTTCTCGGGACCTATCCCGTCTCTCACAACCCCGATTCTTGCCACAAACCCAAAAATCGGACTTACTCCTACTCTCAGCAATGTTGGCATTAGACGTGCTGGTTACACCCCATTCTGTTCTCCTGGCTTCTTTATTCAGGAGGCTGTCAGTCATGACATCCATCTCCAGTTTTTATTTAGGAGCCGAATTACTCAACGTCACCACCAGAGTATCCCAGCTCTCCGGCAATGAACTTACCAACAACAAAGCCTGCATCTCGTTGTCAATTCTCATCTCGGCCTTGGACAACTGGTTCACAATACCTTTGTAGTGTTGAGGTGTTCAATCATGCTCATCTCGTCCTTGTACTCCAGCTTCACAAACCGGCGAACGAAATATGCCTTGTTTCTAGGAGTCTTCTTCTAAATCATGGACTCTAGCTTATTCCACAATTCGTACGCATTAATGAACTCAGACACATGCTCAAAGAGGCTTTTATCAATATACTTCCTTATCGTAGCCACTACCTTACGACTCAGGATCTCCCAGTCCTTGTTAGTCTTCCCGGTCGGCTTCATTTCAAGAACAATGGGGTCATATAAATCTTTGCAATACAGATGATCTTCCATCATCGGTCTCTAGTAGGTAAAGTTGTCTGCGATCAACTTGAACATATCCCCGTCATGGGTAATATCACCACTGATCTCCATCTCGTCTCTTTCTCCTTTAAAACCCTTTGACCTGGGCTCTGATACCACTTTTGTTGGGAGGAACACACCTTCTCTACCAACGAATAGGGAGTCACAACAGACTCAACCCTCAAACAATCAAATTAGAATAATGCGGAAACGTGAATGATCAAAAAATGCGAGAAAGAACAGGAAAGAAAAACACACAAATGCAAATAGCTTTACATGGGAGAAAACCTTCTTCAACACGAAGAGGAAAACCCACGGGACCTAGTCCAAAATCAATCCACTATTATCAATAATGGTTATAATCACTCTCAACAGCCTTTCGCTGGAGACACTCAACCTCACCAACAATGGTGGAAGTTCTCTCTACAAGGATTGCTCACTCAACCTTTCGGAGACTCACTCACAGAAAAACTTTCTCTTCTCTATGCTCAAAAGAGAATTCTCTCTACTCTCTGGAATTCTGAATTCTACAGCCTCCATCTATAAATGGTGTATTTATAGAGAGGAATTAGGTTTAGGAATTTCAGTACCCTAAACTGGAATGGGTCAGAGTCAGCCCCTCGAGAATTGGGCCCAAATCAACAAATTCATTTTCAATACATTGAGATTTGGGCCAAACATTGAAGCAGAAATATCCAACAATTTTTTCATTAAATAAATCGTTTCTTATATTACTTCGTTAATTTTATTAATTAATTTATTGTTTAATTAATTTGTGGCAGTATTTTCCATATAAAAAAATTTGTGGTGGTATGATTATTATTTGTTCCTTTGTTTTGAATTGAAACTTCATCTTGAGTTCATTGTGTATTCTCTTGCTACCCACTTGCCATGTCATTACCATAATTTTGCTCCCCACGGAAATGTGGCTATGCATTTCATTTTTACTTTACACTATGAACATTGATTGTTTAAAAGGATAAAAGTAACACAGGACACGTATCTGACCCTAATGTTGCAGTACTTGATGACCAACTTAGTCAGCGCTTGATCATTTGTTTTTTTAGTTGCTAGTTGGCTCCCTCTGATGACACGATTTGTTTTAGTTTTTGAAAATAGACTACTAATGGTTGGTTGAATTAATATGAAGTGAGACCATGCTATTTAAACAAAAGCTTTGCTTCAACACTCTCTAATTAATTTCTTCTATGTTAGCCATGTAATATAGTGATATTTCACCTTCTAATCAGCACCTTGACAATGTTGCCATAGGTCTATAGGAAACTCAAATTAACCTTTTTAAAAAATGCACAAGTAATTTATTACCAAAAAAATTCACAAATAATTACTCCCTCAATTTTTTTTATTTATCTTTTATTTCTATTTCACAATAAATATATGTGTATAATATCTCTTTTTTTTTTAAATTGTGTCTTGATGACTTGTTGGTTACGTCCAATATTCTTTCATCTTACCTGCGTATAGCGTGAAGCTTCCGGGTAATGAGATATGTAGATTTTTTTTATAATAAATATATGTGTAAATTAATTAAAAATTAAATGAAAAGCAAGATTATAACTAAAAAATTAATGTTATCTTAAAATTTAAAAATGATAAATAAATAGAAATGTTTTTTTTTATAAATCTGACCATTAAAAAGAAACGGACGAAATAGTAATAACATGTTTTAAATATTTAAATCGTTGCATAGTTAATTAAAAAATCCTGAGACCCATACAATCATGTTAAACACTAAGCACAATTCACTTTAAAAATTATAATCCATTACTCACAGCTATGGCTATAATTCGAATCAAATACCAACGGATGCCAATGTTGTCAGTTGTTGATTTGATTTTTAAATAAAAAAAAAATTGTCACTGATATCAGAAACCCAAAAAGTTTATCCACTGATAAAGCAGCGATTATTATTTATTACTATCATACTTAATTGCTAAAGTCCTGTACAATATGATTATGTTATTTGCTGCACTTGATTTCTAGTTTTGACTTGTGTTTTATAATGATGATTAATGATGCTGACAATGACTAGCGGAAAGAGTTGTGTCGTATAGTATTTGGACTTTGGAGCCATACATAAATTGTCACTTTTGCCCTGTTCACTCCTGTATATATAAATATCCTGTCAAATATTGTTTGGAACTCAACTGGGGTGTAAATTTAATAAAATCATATAGACTTTTTATTTATTTATCATATCGACTTTGTAAATGGTCTTGAGCGAAAAATTAGTAAACTATTAATATTAGATGAAAATAATTGACTTCAAACATGCTTTACTATTAAATTTGATCGGACGAATTGAGTTATTCTAATTCGGTTTGATTTAGTTTAGATTTAAATTTAGTTTGATTGGATTGAATTAGTCTAATTTGACAAAATTTACATAATTTAGGTAGGAGTTGGTTGAGTTTTATTCATGTATATCCAATTTAATGTATGATTTAATTTGGGTTGGTTTTTTTGGTTCGTCCAATGAATATGTACAAAAATATTATCAAGTGAAATGTCACTTGTGAAAAAAATGATCTTTGCAGAGGAGATGAATTAGTACAAATCCTTACATGATTATTTTTTAAGCAAAAGAATAAAAAAATACATAAATAAGTTAAGTTTTGATTCAATTTAATTTGATTCTAGTAAATTGAATTTAGTTCAATTCAATTAATTAGGTTTTGCTTTGATTTGATTCTATTGAATTAATTTTACTTTGATTAGTTGAATTTAAGTTTGGTTCGGTTAAATTTGATTTGTTATAATTTAATTTAGTTGCATTTAATTGGTTGGATTTATTTTCTTTTGTTAATTTGGTTAAGTTAGAACAAATTTTATTTGGTTTGGATTGATAGATGAGTTTAGTATTATTTTTTCTAATTACTAAAATTAGGGTCTTTGACTCCTCAGTGAAATTCTAAAGTATTCTTACAAGTTTCGACTACTTGGATCGACTATGAGACTATATATGATTTTTAATTTGAAGTGTAGTCACACTTAAATATCTGTCTCCTTTTTCCACCAAAAATGTATTTTGTGATAATCGAACACAAGTTCTTTTTTTTACAAACTTAGCATGTGTTATGAGTTTAGTATTATTGAATTATTTTGATTGGAAATAAAAAAAATTAAATTAATTAACTTAGTGACATAAAATAATAGAAGACTATAAGACTAAGGAATTCAAAGGCCAAGCTTTTATATATTCGTTTATGACTACGCCCTAAGGCACATTTCATGATTAAAATTGATGTTGTGAAATTACAACTTGAAGAATTAATTTCTTATGAATAATATAATAATGTTGAAGATTTAGTATGACACCAGCATTTAATTTCAACTTTCATCTCTCATTTTATTCTTTTTCAATAAAAATTCGAGAGTAATTAGATGTCTGGTAGAGACATTCCAATTATGTTGGCACTCCATTGACAATCACCACCACCACTCTCCGAATAACATTAATGAAAAGAAGCAAGAAGCAATACAAAGCAAAATGGAGGGACTAAGCCAAAACCCAACAAAAGAACTATATAAACCTATCCCTATTTCGAAGGAACTCATGCTAAACAAAATTAGGAACATTGTCCCACCAAGTAAAACTATAAGTAAAGTTTGCCCCATGGTTAGCTAATGAATCTGCACAAGAATCCTTTTTCTAAAAATATGAGATGAAAGAAAAAATATACTATGATCTATACAAGCCAAAACATAGTTTTCCCAATGTTGTTAAATGCTCCAAGGGACAAGAGAATGGTCTTTGATGCCTTAAACGACAATCAAAGAATTAGATTCTATCCAAATAAGCTTCCAATTACACTCAATGGCAATCTCAATGCCCATGATAATGGCAAAGGACTCATCATAGACGTGTGACAGACCCCTACATAAGAGGAGAAGCAACCCAAGAAGCTACCATGAGAACTCAAAAGATGCCCCCACTCCTAGCATGACCGAGAGCACCTTTAGCCGAGTCATCCTCATTGCATTTAATGGTGCCTGCAAGAGGAGGATACCAGTCCACCCTTTTAATCATATGAGGTTTAGGGGGGTGAATGTCCACATCAAAAGATTTCAGGAAGGAGAATTTGGCCATAGAGATTTGAATGAGAGCAGAATGGAAGTCAGCAGGCTTATTGCGAAACCTAACTTGAACAATAAGCAAAAGAATGATGTCTTTCTCTTGGCCACTATGCATAATCGATAAAATGTTTAGGACAAAGAAGCAAGAAGTACTATCAAGAGAAGCATTAATTTTAGATTGAACCCAAAACCAATGTTTTTTAGCAGAAGAACATTGGAGGAATAGATGGGAGGAAGACTCCTCAGAGTTTCCATATAAGGGGCATTGGTGGTCATTCTGTAATGGCATATCCTCCACACTAAGAAATATTTAGAGGGAGGAATGGTAGGGAACCAAATCAACTTTTCCCGTACAGGGGGTGGTCGACATGTGGAGATGGTTGTAAGGCTCCAAATGGGGATGTCTTTGTGATTGTGAGGAGAGAAAACCACATTATTGATGGCCTCCTGAATGGGAGGAAGCTTGGCTAAAATAATAGGTGGGATATTCCAACTTCCTTCTAATATAAAATCTTGTATCGAGGAGGATAACAATTTGCTAACCGAGGGGGGGCAAGTTAAAGGGCTGCAAACAAAGGAGAGAACGAGCACCAATAATTGTTCCAAAAGTTAATTGAAGCTTCTTCACCAATGAACCAACCAATATTGGAACAAACCTCCTCAAAGTGACTATTGAGGGAAGGCCAAAAGGAGGATTTCTTGTAGAACGATAGATAGTTTATGTTTCTAAGAAATCTGGCTTGAGGAAAATGCTCCCATTCCTCATCTGCATGGACAAACTTTTAGCAAAGTTTAAGGGAGGCCGCGTTGTTGATAAGAACAATAAACTTGACCCCAAGACCTCCTTATTTAATGGGACGACAGAAAGAATCCCATTCAATAGTGACGAGCTTCTGATTATCAGGATCACCAACCCAAACAAAATTACAAAGCCAAAAATACACATCTTTAAGAAGCTTTCATGGCGAAGAATATATCATTATACCATTAATGATCGAGTTGATCAATTGAACTTCCCCATGAAGGAAAGAAGGGTAGGTTTCTAGGAATAAATTTTAGATTTGATTTTATCCTTGGAATAAATGGTAGAGTCTAGGCTTACCAACAAAAATTGAGACTCCCAAGTAGGAAAAATGGAGGCTCCACACCAAGCGAGTAGGAGTAGGGTAGTTCCTGGGACTAGTCATAGGGGGAGAGCTTGTTGGAGCACAAGCGACAAATGCCCCTACTAAGAATGTCTTCAGCAAGATAGAAAACTAACGGGGAGAGCGGATCACCCTATCTCATCCCCCTTTTGCAAGTAAGGTAACCATGGAGAAAGCCATTGATAGAGAAAGAAAGATGAGCTAAACGTAGGATGGTAGAAATCCAACCACAAAACTTGGGGTCAAAGCCAAATAAAGATAGAACCTTCAAGATAAATTTCAAGAGTGTCAAAAACTTTCTTGACATCAAACTTTTTTGCAACATTAACCCCAAAAAGATCTATTGTTGATCATGTTGAATGCTTCACATGCAACACTGATACAATAAAAAATGGACCTTCTTATAATGAATCCCCTATGCTGAGTGGAGATGATTTTAAGGGCAATCGTCGCAAGCTTGTCAACCAAGATTTTGGTGATAACCTTAAAGTAGCAGTTTGCCATTGCGATAGGTCTAAAGTGCTCAATTTTACCAGCAACAAAGAACTAGGGGATAAGCGTGACAATGTTGTAGTTGAGCCCAAACAGGATCTAGTCTTCTAAAAAAGAATTAAACTCATCAAAGGCAATAATGTCTCAGTAACTGTGATAGCGATGTCCCCTGAAGCCATCATGCCCTAAAGAGTTGGAACTACTCATGGAAAAGACTGCCAATTTAACTTCTTCAGAAGAGAGGAGGTTGGTAAGAGAAAAATTGTCTTCAAAGGAGATTGTTGTCATTATGCCAAGAAAACACCCATGTGCAGAAGAACAAAAAGCTAACAGAAACAAAGTGTAAGGACATGAACAAGCAAGAGAGAAAGGAGAAGAGAAACACCAAAGGATTTACGTGGTTCACTCAATTGAGCTACATCCACGGGCAGCTTATTCTATTCAGCTTTATTAATCTGTTTTTCAACCAACTACAAGGAGAAGCTATGGACTTATATATATCTTAAGTTCCATGAATCAGAATATACAAAATACCAATAGATTTAGTAAAACATCTCTAACATAAGTGATAAATCACTTATCAATCTTGCTTAAGATCCAAGGCAAACTCTATAATTCTCCACCTTGCATTGGTATCTTAGATTCTGATCTGATATAGTATAGCTGCTACCATTCTTAGAAAACTTATTTCCACTTATCAACATTGAGCAAGTCCAAATAGTGCATGAACTTGCTTCTTGGGACTGGTTTTGTCAACATATCTGCAGGATTATGCTTTGTATCAATCTTTTGGACTTTAATCCTCTTTTTTGATCGAATGAAATGGTATCTAACATCTATATGCTTGGTCCTTTCATGGTGAACCTGATCCTTGGCCAAGCAAATAGCACTCAAACTGTCACAGTAGATCAAGGCATGATCTTGAGGGAATCCAAGATTAGTGATCAAACCTTTTAACCATATTCCTTCTTTTGCAGCTTCAGTTAAGGCCATGTATTCTGCTTCTGTTGTTGATAGAGCAACAGATGATTGAAGAGTTGCTTTCCAACTTACCGGTGCACTTCCCAATGTAAAAGCATAACCAGTTACATAATCTGCATCTGAACAACCATCCAGACAACCATTTGTGTCAGCTCCATAAACAAGACCAACATCTGAAGTACCTCTCAGATATCTGAAGATACGCTTGGTTGCTTGCCAGTGTTCCTTCTGTGGTTGATTTAAGTATCTGTTGACCACACTGACAGCATGAGCTAAGTCAGGTCTGGTACAGACCATAGCGTACATAAGACTTCCAACTGCACTTGCATAGGGAACTTGAGACATGAACTCCTGATCTGCTTTAAAGTGACACTGAACCATGGCCGACAAACGATCTTTGGTAGACAAAGGTGTGCTCAATGGTTTAGCTTTACTCATTCCAAAGCGTTGCAATATTTATGTACTCTTCTTGTGATACAAATAACTTCTTCTCTGAGCGATCCCTATGTATTTTCATTCCAAGAATCTTCTTAGCTGGTCCTAGGTCCTTCATGTCGAATTCTTCACTTAGAAGAGTTTTCAACTTTTGGATTTCAGATTTATCTTGGGATGCAATAAGCATGTCATCTACATACAGCAGTAGATAGATCATTGTTCTAACCTCCACCTTCTTATGATAAACACAACAATCATAAGGGCTTTTGTTATAACCCATACTAATCATGAAACTGTCAAATCTCTTATATCATTGCCTTGGAGACTGTTTCAACCCATACAAGGACCTTTGTAGCTTGCAGACATAGTCTTCTTTTCCTTCTGTAATGAATCCCTCAAGTTGAGTCATTAAGATGTCTTCTTCAAGTGTTCCATGTAGGAAAGCAGTCTTTACATCTAATTTCTCAAGCTCAAGGTCTTTACATGCTACAAGAGCAAGTAGGACCCTAATGGAGGTTGTCTCACTACAGGTGAAAAAATCTCATTATAGTCCACTCCTTCTTTTTGATTAAAACCTTTTGCAGCCAAACGTGCCTTATATCTAACAGATTCAGCTCCTGGGATTCCAGCTTTCCTTTTGAAAATCCATTTGCATCCAATTACATGTCTTCCTTCAGGCTTCTTGATCAGTTTCCAGGTTTGATTTTTATAAAGTGATTCTAATTCTTCTTTCACAGCAAGTATCCATTTATCAACTTCAATATTATTGATAGCTTCCTTGTAGGTGGTAGGTTCAGAATTGTCTATTTCTTCTACAACATGAAGAGCAAAAGTTGTCATATCTTCAAAACCATATCTCACAGGAGGCTTACGTATCCTTTTTGGTCTCTGATATGAAGAATAATCTGGTTGTGTACTGTTCTGGTCTGTTGCTGATTTGGTGAGTCAGTTTCCTTTTCATCTTCTGATGAATCTAATTGAACAGTTTCTGAAGGTGTGCTTACTGATTTTTCTTGGTAATTGTTATCAGCAGTAATAGGAAACTCCACCTGTTTGGGAACTTCAGTTTTTGTTTCTGAAACAACTTGCTTGGCAATTTGATCAGTCATAACATATTCATCAAAAATGACATCCCTGCTGAGTATTACTCTTCTTTCAGATGGTGACCAAATCTTGTATCCTTTTACTCCTTCTCCATAACCCACAAAGACCCCTTTCTTAGATATGGGTTCAAGCTTGCTTCTCTAACATGATAATAAGCTGGACAACCAAAGATTTTAAGTTTAGTGTAGTTTGCAGGTTTGCTTGACTATACCTCTATAGGAGTCTTACACTTTAAGGCAGTGGAAGGGGATCTATTGATCAAATAGCATGTTGTATTGATAGCTTCTGCCCAGTAGGTTTTGTCTAGGCCAGCATTTGACAGCATACATTTAGCTCCTTCAAGTAGTGTTCTGTTCATTTTTTCTGCTATTCCATTCTGTTGAGGAGTGTTCCTAACAGTAAATTGTCTTACAATACCTTCTTCATTGCATAAATTATTAAATTCTGCTGAATAAAACTCAAGACCATTATCTGTTCTTAGACACTTGACCTTTTTGCCTGTGCTATTTTCAATTAGAGCTTTCCAGTTCTTAAATTTCTTAAAAGCCTAATTCTTATGCTTCATTATGAAAATCCATGTCATCCTGGAATAATCATCAATGATTGATAGGAAATACCTTGCACCTCCAAGTGATGGAACCTTTGAAGGTCCCCAACAATCTGCATGTACATAATCCAATATTGCTTTGGTGGTGTGCAGTGCTTTTGTGAATTTTTTTCTATGTTGTTTTCCAAATACACAGTGCTCACAAAACTTGAGTTTCTATAGCTCCTTGTTTCCCAGCAAACTTTCTTTGCTTAGGATCATCATCCCATTCTCACTCATATGCCCCAGGCGCATATGCCATAAGTGTGCATGATCAGGTTCTTGTTTAACTGATCTAGACACCAAGGATACTGAATCTGTTTCTTTAACAGTTGATCCTTGAAGCAAATATAAAGTACCTCTCCTAGTTCCCTTTATAACAGTGGTGGAGCCTTTTCTAATATGCATGATTCCCTTTTCAACATCCTATCTGAATCCCTTTGAATCCAAGGTTCCCATTGAAATCAGGTTTTTACTTAGCTCAGGAACATGTCTGACTTCTGTGAGTGTTTTGACTATTGATTTATGCATCTTTATCCTGATAGTTCCTATTCCAGCAATCTTGCAGGGCATGTCATTTCCCATGAACACTTGTTTTCCATGCTTATCTTCATATGTATGGAACTAGCTTCTGTTTGGGCATATGTGGTATGAACAAGCCGAATCCAAGAGCCACTGTTCTTCAGATTGTTGAGGGTGATTGACAATGGAAAGCAGTAGATCATCATCAGATAAGTGGTTCTCCTGTACATTTGCAACAGTTGGCTTTTGGTTCTTCTTTTTCGAGCAGTCCTTTTTCCAGTGTCGAGGTTCTTTGCAGTAGTTACAAATGTCCTTGGGATCAATCTTGCCTTTTTTCTTCCATTTATCCTTCTTCTTCTTCCCATTCTTAAATGAATTCGAAACCACAAGGCCTACAGCACTGTTGTCTTCACTGTTCCCAGAAGCCTTGTTTCTCAATTCCTTAGAGTGCATGTTAGATTTAACTTCCTCCATGGTTATGCAATCTTTGCCAACACTCAGCGAATTAACAAAGCTTTCATACGAAGGTGGTAAAGAAGCTAACAGAATCATTGTTGCATCTTCATCTTCTACCTTTACTTCTATGTCTCTGAGTTCCATTAGGATAAAGTTCAATTCATCTAGATGATCCTTTAGAGGCGTACCTTCCTTCATTTGAAGGCTGAAAAAATGGCGTTTTAGAAGTAGTTTATTGCAGACAGACCTTGTCATGTAAAGCCTTGCAAGCTTTAACCATAAATCGCTTGTCGTTACTTGGTCTCCTACCTCATACAGAACTTCATCAGACAGTGATAACAGGATCAATGAATGGGCCTTCTCTTCCTGTTCAGCAAGGTATCTCTTCATTTCTTTGGTGAGTTCCTCTTTCGGAGTTGAAGAAGATTCTTTCTTCACAAAGACAGATGTTAGAGGAGCCCAGACTCCTTGTTCCTTCAGTAGAGCATGCATCTTGATGCGCCAAAGGTTGAAGCTATTCTTGCCATTAAATTTCTCGATTCTCAGAGAGGTAGCCATTGTTCTTGATGGTTTCTTGCTTTCTTGCACAATCTTGCAGTGAAAACAGAATGAATAGAGTGATGAAGGATAGAACCTTTAAAGACACCAGATGAGGTGGTAGAATCCCTTTTTGGATATCCCTTGGATTGCAACCCGAGCTCTGATACCAGTTGTTGTGATTATGCCAAGAAAACACCCATGTGCAGAAGAACAAAAAGCTAACAGAAACAGAGTGTAATGGACATGAACAAGCAAGAGAGAAAGGAGAAGAGAAACACCAAAGGATTTACGTGGTTCACTCAATTGAGCTACATCCACGGGCAGCTTATTTTATTCAGCTTTATTAATCTGTTTTTCAACCAACTACAAGGAGAAGCTATGGACTTATATATATCTTTAAGTTCCATGAATCAGAATATACAAAATACCAACAGATTTAGAAAAACATCTCTAATATAAGTGATAAATCACTTATCAATCTTGCTTAAGATCCAAGGCAAACTCTACAGAGACCAAAGAAGGGATTAACTCGTGCACTAATTAAGTCACAAAAAATGTAGTGATTTTCAGAGCAAAAACAGAAGAATAAAAGCTTAGAACATGTTGCTAAATTTGATCCTTAGACTGAAGAATTTGATCCCTCTCTTTAAGGAGAGAGATGTTGAAAGTGACTCTTCTCTGCTTAGCCACTCTATGGAAGTATGCAGTGTTACGATTCCCCTCAAGAAAGAATTTGATATTTGCTTTGATTTTGTCTATCATTATATTAACAAAAAGAAAAAATAGGAACAAGTTACGGGGAATCAAACCAAACCTAAATAAAAATAAATAAGAAATATTATATATAGTTTATATTTAATATTTAGTTTTAAAATTAAAGAAATTATAAAAAAATTAAAAAATTAAAATAAAATAACTGATTTAATTTTTAAAGCTTAAAATTAACAATCATATTTATATTACGAAATCATTAATCCAATAATATTTTATCAGTATAATGTTAGTTTAATTTATACCAATAATCAATATAATCGATAGATTATATATACAATACTAAAATTAGTATTGGCTTTATAATATTTTAATTCACTTTAGCTTAGTTGAATAGAAAGGTTGACTTTTTAAACCACAATGATGCAAGCATAAAACAAAAAAGTTGTTGTAATCATGAGGCAAAGATCCAACTCAGAAATCTTGGATGAAATTAAAAGATGACAAGAATTAGGTAACCTAAAGGGAAACTGAAGTGAGTATATATGAAGTAGACCATGCCCTCCATGCAACTCACACCTTCATGCTAATGCCTATGGCCATTTGCAACTTGGCAATGGCCAAAATTGCCACCTATGAAACACCCCACTATTAAAGATCATGTCCCCAACAACACACCAAGATAGAAACATAATAATAAATATTGCACCCGCAACCACAACCACCATTTCTTTTTCTTCTTCTTCTTCTCTCTCCATATATCCTGCATTAGACAAAAGTGACAAAATGTATATTTGAGATGTTAAATGGAGAAAACTGAAAGCATGATCAATATCATTCTCTGTCATTATTCATTTTAGATTTAAAATTCTTTCTTTCTTATGACCAATCAGCATCAATAATCGAAAAGTATATGTACGCTTGAGATTGATTTAAATACGATTCTAAATTTAGACTTATCGTATTTAGTTCTTAATATATAAAAAGATTATTAGTCGCGTCATAATAATTTATCATTATAAAAAGCACAAGTGGTTATCTTTGTATTTTTCAAGCGAGTTCTTAATATATGTTTTTAATTCCTGCAGTTTGTAATTTTTTTGGTTTTAGTCCTATATTTTACCATCGAAACATTTTGTTTCCTAAATTTTAAAAATTAGTGCTTTTAATTCTTGAGAATAAATGCCATGTAGGAAAACGGAGTTAACCATTGCCTCTTCTTAAGAACTAAAAACAATTATTTCATGGATCAAAATGTTCCATAGTGAAGTAGAAAGACAAATCAATTTCTTTTATAAAGTATATAACTAAAAACGTATTTTTTGCTTTATTTTTTTTTAGTAACGCGAGGTTACCAATTTGGCATAATGAGTGCTTCAAGACTTATTTTTTTGGTGCATAGTACTTCAAGACTTCACGATTTTGTTTTTGGTTGAAATCAGCATATAGACCTTATTTGCTTGGGTCCTTGCATATGACTTCTCCTCGTTGACTTTTCATACATGAAGAGATTGGACCCACTTGAGCTTTCCCAGTTCGTACACTAGCTAGATCCTTTTTTTCAGTCTAACAAGCTTATCAGTGAGCTTTGTCCAGAATTATAAAAACTTAGTAGGAATTTAACATGCAAAGTTAAGACTACTGGGAATTGTTTACTATAATTTTTGCATAATATTATACGTATATATTTTTCACGCACTTATGACCAGGGATTACTAATTTATTCAATGAATCATTACAAAAGTAATAGCTTGCAAATTATATTTTAAAATTAGTTCATCCCACCAAAAGTGGTACATTGAACGTAATCTATGAACACTCCCTTCTCAATCCACCAATACGTCTTTTAAAAGGAAAAAAACCCTGAAAGTTCGTGAAAGCCAAATCAGAAACCTCAAATGAATGAGCCTAACAATGCAATAAACATAGGCAGAACATGAACCCTAGAATTTAAAACTAAACCTAAGCCACACATTAGGCTGTAAGACCCTCTGGTCCCTTAGCCTCCATTGAGAGCTATTGTTCCATTCCACAAAAAATCTCACATAGACTATTCTCTTTTCCATTTAGACGCTTTTTAAAGGATAAAGTCATGAAAACCCATGAGAATCAAAATAGACAATACCTTGTATATGACATTGACGAGCCTTGTACTTAGGGTAGAACAGAAATGTAAAACCTTCAGATTTCCATCGTTTACACTAGTCATCCATGCTATGGATGTTTAAAAGGCTTACCGGTATATACAAATTAAAAATACTAACATGAAAAGTGTATCATTACATTCATCACTACATGAAAGCTTCGAAAATATTTTAAAAGAAACAATTCTATAATGGAGATTGATGCATCACCGCCACAAAATTAAATAGTTTAGGCATATCCTTACATGGTGACCATATGTTTGCATGCTAAGATACAAAACATAAATAAGGGCCAAAATCATATTTAGCACCACTGCTTAATATCCATTTTCTGCTCTTTCTCTAATCTTTTATTAACTTCGGATGGGAAACAATCAAACCTTTATTACATTCAATAGGAAACAATGGCCTAACCAGAATTTCTATCACCTCCAAAACCAGACTCTAGAAATCCAGTTTCGCTCAGATGACTGACATTACCCCACACTGTTAAGGTCCATTTGTCCTCACCATACAAGTGAAAAACACTAACACATGTATTGAGTACCTTCCCAGGCTTACCATTTGGGCATGCCCACTTGTAAAGGGCTCTGATGAATCCTCCATGAGAGACAACAATTACTTGCTCCCCTGCAATTAACACGGCTAACATCAGCCTAATCTTGCTGTGAGTGGACTTTGAAAAGAGATACAATATCTAAAAAAAAAAAAAAAAAAACACGTTATGCCTATGTTATGGAAACAGATCCTCTCCATTTTTTCCATTACCATGCTTTCGGGAAATAAATGATACTCTCCATAATTATGTGTGACATATCTCCATTTCATTTATTTTCCCAAAACTATAGTAATGTAAGAAATGGAGAGGATCTTGACCCCTATGTTATCTAAATGAGATTATTACATGAGCTAAAAAGATCTCAGATCTAACCAATGATAAATTAGGAAAACATAACGTTCATGATATGTCATGATGGAAAGACTTTCACTCTGTGTTGTTAAAATCGCGATCTACATCGTGAAATCGCACGATTTTACGGTCCTACCGGCGTCAAGCGATCTGGATCGGAGGTGGGATCGTCCGCGAGCAAGATCGGAGTGGAATCGCGAGTATGATTGTGGGATTTGTGATCCCGAACTATCCAAGCTCGACGACCAAATTTAAAACCCTAAAATTTACCTTCGTTTCGAAAATGCTACGCGACTTGCCTTGCGGCTGCTGCGCCGCAAGCCCGCGACCTTGCCCCTCTGCTCGAACTGCCCTGTTGCGCCGCGACGTTGACCCTCTGCGCGACCCAGCTCCTGTTCGCCGATGACCTCCCCTGCGCGACCCAGCTGCTCTGTCTGTGTGCCGACGACCTCCTCTGCGCAACCTAGCTGCTCTGCTGTCTGTTCATTCCTGTGATGGAGGGAGGGGGTGAGACAAAGAGAGACTACGTGAAGAAGAGAAGCCACAGAAGAAGCAACTGCGATGATGGTGGCCGTGAGACCAACAGGAATTGTGGCATGATAGACAGAAAAACAAAGAGCGGAGGGCAGAGAAAGGAAAATGAAGAACAAAGGAGAAGATGATTTTAATGTTAGTTTCATCTTGGTCCCTCTCTTTCGTTAGTCAATAGAGAAAAAATAATGTTTGGACCAATTTGAATCCCTCTCTTTCGTTAGTCAATGGAGAAAAAATAATGTTTGGACCAATTTGAATAACATACAATAATTTAAGGGATTTTTTCATTTAATTTTAATAAAATTTAGAGACTAAAGTGAGAGTGAATGACAAATTTAAGGATCAATTTATTCATTTATTCTTGAATTAACAGAATTAATGCTAAATTTAAAGTACCTTATTCTAATTATTTCTTTTGAATATTTTAACTTATATGACACTTTAAATGATAAAAAATAATAATGTATAATGATCTAAAACATAAAAGAGTAATGTTATTTTTATTCTATAATTTTCTAAAAATTTCTTCGGCAAAAAAATTGGAAGAGCATGGAAAAATATAATATAAAATGTAATATTTGATGATAAGAGATTCAGAGTTAAAGAAAAAATTATGCAAAGTATTATTAGAATATCAAATATAAATATATTATTCAAAATAATAACCTGTTTTTCTTGTTGCTGAATATTAAGAGACGAGATTAATATTTATAATGGTTGAAGGAATCAGTTCCTTATCCTATGTTTGGTTGGAGAAAATATTAAAAAAAAAATATAGATAACAAAATATTTATTGAGTTTTTTATGCATATAGATTATAAATCATTTGAGTTTTTTGGACATATAGATTATATATGAGAATTTTAGGTATTGACATAGGATCTTACGATCCTCAAGTTACGATATTCCATCCCCACTCCCAATCCTAGGTAAAATCTCAATTTTAACAACCTTACTTTCACTGGTAGCCAACCTTTATGCTTTAAGCCAATTCTAAGCAATGCAGATGTGCTGCGATCGTAAAGTTGAACAAGACTTTCTCCACCACCCTGCACATTTGTATATGGATCAATGTTATGTATATGCAAAATTTAAGGCATTCAATATATTTATAAAGTATCTGTTTGCATCAGGAGTCAAACGAAGTTTGCCCACTGGAGGGAATTTTTGCTTTTGGAAAGATTGACTTGGAAATTGACTCTACCTTGTGAAGTGTGAAAACTCCATTAAGCAAAGAAAACAAACAGAGCCAAAGTCATAAACTGAATGACAAACATCAAGACTCAAAGATAGTATCTACATATATGTATCTCTGTTTCTGGATTAAGCAGCAGGTATTAGCCCATATTTAGTGATTAATTTAGAGAAATAATCGCTTCTTTTTTAAAGAGGAATGTTAAGAACATACTATCTAACACACTCCTTCCAATTCAAACTTTCTGATTGGTAATAATTTATTGAAATTACAAAATCATACGAGAAAATCATTAAATATGACATGAGATCCACAAATTTTTATCATTTTAATTCCAACCAATAAGAAAATGTGTTAAAAAAAAATGTGTTCCTAGCATTTCTCTTTTTTAAAACCTCTCTTAGAGAGTTGATAAAAATAAGTGATTATTTCTCTAAAATAAACTGAACCTAGTCTTTACCTTTATAATCTCAATTCTCTCTATTCGTAACTCATAACTTAGTTCATGACACATCTGTACAGGAAAACGTCCGTGATGAAAGGCCATTCCAAGATACAACTATACAAGCAAGACTACTTGTGAAAGATATACTTACGATATGAAACAAATAAGGCAACTAGAACATGAATAAATAAGCTAGTCCTACATCTAAATATAAAAGCAAACTTCACAAGATTTCCTAGCATGTCTAGAGTTTTTAAAATGGATGAGCTAACCATTATTTAAACAATCATTGCTTGAGTTCTCTACCCCAAGTATCTCTTGTTCTTATTTTACTATGCCATATGACATCTTTCGGCTGCTTTTTCAAGTTCCATATGCAGCCAAAATATATGCAATTTCAGGGAGCCATCAGTTATACTCGTCTTCTTCTACATTCTTTGGACAAGCCCAACTGAACTTGAAGAATTTTCCTAGGTAGCCAACTCCAAATTTACAATCTTTACATTAGTACTTTATTGTCAAGGAATTCCATGCTTACAAGTTGGTTTCTATGAAACTTACTGGTATTTCTTGATCTTCATTCTTAGACACAAAAGCCTTTTAAGCTGTGGGATTAGTTTTTGCTATTTCATGAAAAACATGGCCTTGAAGATCCCCCCCTAGGTGTCTCTCCCGTAGGTCAGAATCCTTGACAACCTAAAATTTCAACCAAAGGAAATATTGTTAGGAAAAAAAATAGGTGATAGGTCACAAATGCTATAATGAGTAGAATTAGGAAATGGATGAACACCAGAACCAGTAGAATAGAAAAAAAATGAATTTTATTCAAGAGCCCAATTGCAGTTCAGAGTTGTATCAGAACTTGGAGAAGAATGAATACTGAATACAGAAATTGCCTAGGGGAGTTTTGAGAGCCCTGCGATATCTCCCTTTCTCTCAGTTCAACAAAATGAGATATTCTTTCCCTCTCTCTACCAAATATTAAATTACAGTAAGAATAGAAAAAAATGAGAGCTCCAAGATCTCTTCCTTTTACTCAGTTCTAAAAAATGAGATACTCTTTCCCTCTCTCTCCCAAATATTCAATTACAGTATGAATTAAGTATTTTTGTTGCTATCAGTACGAATGTCTACAAAATACCTCAGCATTTCCTTAGTATATATCAAAGAATCAAAGAATATTTTAAAATATCTTTAGAGTATGCAACATCTTAGCAGATCTTTGTATAGTGGAATCAATTAGTAATCTGATTGACATGGCAACTTTAGGGGTTGTTCCCTATTCATTATGTTTCCTGACCTATTTTCTTATTTATTTAAGATTTGCAACCTTACTGTATTAGTGAGTTTGGTCATTTACTAGTAATACTACAGCAAGACTTGATCAAACTATGAGTAAAAACAGAACCACCAGAATAGTATTTTATATCATATCATAACACACTATGTCTCAATCACACATCCTATTATTCATAATCATTATTCACTTTTCCTCCTTTCCTATCTAGGATTTAACTTTTTTAAAGTGAGAAAATGTGCAATGTGAAAAAGGGAATATTCACCCTTGATTTGAACTAAAGTACCACACAAATTTAATCCACTTCAAATCAAGGTGGATATGCCCTTACTTTCTCGCATTACACAATCTCACTATAGAGAAGTCAAATTCAGTTATCTCAACCCAATAATTTCAACATTATCTAAGGAAAAGGAATAACTCATCTTTGTGTACTACTTCATAGTTACTAAGCAACAACAAGGTTACTTCAAGCATATTCAACCTCTAGTTCAGTTAGTGATCAACATCAACATCAATTTCAACAATACCTTTAACCCAAGTTAATTGGAGCTGGTGGTAGATGAACCCAATGATTGATATGAGGAAGTTGAAAAAAAAAAGGAAAGGGAGAAGGGAAGAAAAAGGAGAAATAAGACAAAAGAAAGAAAGGTGAAAGGAGGGAAAAATGAAGAGGAAAAGAACTAAAAAGGGACTGTCTAGAACATAGAGATAATAATGGGTCTAACCCTCCATCAAGTTTATAGTTTTTCTCCACTCCGTCCTAAGACACACCGTCTGTCAATCAATATCCCACTCCATTAAGTCTTGTTTAATTACCTTTCCCCAGGTAAGTTTTGGTCTACCTCTACCTCTACCTCTACCTCTCTTTGTGTCGAACTCTTGGTAACAAACTCTTGTTCTTATAGGAACATCCAAGAGTCATCTCATTACGTGTCCAAACCACCTCAATCTATGTTCCCTCATCTTTTCACTCACCGGTACTACTGCTACCTTTCATTGAATATCTTTATTTCTTATCTTATCAATCTTCATATAACCACACATCTACCTTAACATCCTCATTTCTGATACCCCTATTTTATGTTCATGTTGCTTATGTGCTGACTAACATTTAACTCCATATAACATTGCAAGTCTTACAATTATTCTATAGAATTTTCCTTTTAACTTAAGGGAAATTTTGCGGTCACACAAAAACCCAGATGCATTCCGCCATTTCATCCACCCTGCTCTGATTCTATGATTTACATTTTCATCAATCTCTCTACCTTTTTGCAAAATTGATCCCAAGTATCTAAAAACATCTTTCTTGGGTACCTCTTGACCAAGTAGATACACGGGATCTTGATCATCATCTCTTACCAACGAAAACTCACACTTCATATACTCAGTCTTGCTTTGATTTATCGTGAATCCTTTGGACTCCAAAGTGTTTCTCTATAATTCCAATTTTCTATTAACACCATCTTTGGTCTCATCAATAAGCACAATATCATCTGCAAAAAGCATACACCACGACACTTCCTCTTGAATATTTTTTGTTAGTTCATTCATCACTAAAGCAAAGAGATAAGGACTAAAAGTCGAACCTTGGTGTACACCTACCGTGATAGGAAAATACCTTGATGTTCCATTATAAGCTTTCACACATGTAGTAGTCCCATCATACATATCCTTGATTGTATTAACATACTTTAATGGTACTTTTTTCTTCTCAAGAGTCCACCATAAAATTTTTCTTGGGATCCTATCATATGCTTTCTCAAGATCTATAAACACCATATGTAAGTCTTTCTTCTTTTCTCGATACCTTTCCATTAATTGTCACATCAAGAAAATAACTTCCATGGTACATCTTCCAAGCATAAATCCAAATTGATTTACAGAAACCTTGGTCTGCTTCTTCAAGCGATGTTCAATAACTCTCTCCCACAACTTCATAGTATGACTCATGAATTTAATGTCTCTATAGTTAGAACAATTCTGGATATCTCCCTAGTTTTTGTAAATAGGCACAAACATATTTTTCCTCCAAACATCAAGCATCTTATTTGTTTGAAGAATCTTATTAAAAAGATTGATAATGACTTTAAGCTATGAACATGTTAAAAGGAAAATCATTAATATGCTCTTAACTTATTTCAGTTGAATCAATAATATGCAACATGAAGAAGGATTTAAGTTCAAACCTCAATCCCTCCACACTTGGATGCAACTGTCTGTACTGTTTCAAAAGCCCGTTTCAAGTCAGAAGAATATATACCAGAAGCCTTAGGTTCCCTGGATAGTCTATCAGCCACCTCAATTGTAAAATTTACAGAAATCAGGATCACAAGGGCATAAATAGAAATGTAATGTAAATAAAAACAAAAAATGTAATGTCTGGCTACTGTCTGGAATCGTATATAGAAATGAAAGAATGCAAAAGGCACAACTAACTACAGCTGCTTGCTGTCTTCCATTTTCATTTGATTCAACATCCAGGTTCCCCTGTTTACATATGAGCGAAATTTGAACATACCAAGGCCGAAAACTCCAAAAGGAGCCACACCACAGATAAGAAATAATGCACAAGAAAAAAATTTATGAAATATAAACACATAGGTGAAAGATATTTATATCACTGTAGAAGGATTAGGAGCCTTAGAAAGCATATTGTCACGCACAATACTTGTTCAAAAAGTTATAATTTTATCTTAAAAAGTTATTTACAGGCATGTAACTTTGATTGTTCCTTACAAATGCAGAAGTTCGTAACTTTAGGATATAAACACTGTATCTTTGTTTTTATGTGCAAAAGACAAAGCTCACATAATTTTCAGGACAAAAAAAAAAACATACAAGAACTTTTTGTTAAACACCAGAAGTTTATAATTTGTTTGGAATTTGGATAATGTTTTCAATAAGCTACCCATATAGCACCTTCTCAATAATGTACCGCAGTAAGCCCCTATACGAGAATCTTAATCATGCAAAACTAAGCCTAGAAGGAGTCTTAAAGCTAAGTGATGGAAATTACAGGAAGATAGTACGGGCAATTAGATTACAGCAAAGATAGATTTTTTATTCCTTCAATTTAAAGTATTTTTACTCCATGTATACCATAAAAGTGAATGAGCTGTGGTAGTGTGAAGCCAGGTACACCCCGTTTCAATTTCACCAACGCTTTTAGAAATGGTAAATCGTCTTTCTATTGTCCAGGTTATATTGAAGTTCACCCCAACCCAAGTAGTCATCAGAAATTAGTCCCAAAGATGGGATATGCATATCTAATGAATATACTAAATTGCCTTAGTGTGATGGAAAAACCACCATAGGTGTTGGAGTTTAATATATATTTTATCCATTACATTAAATTATTTAGAGAAAAAGGTACTTAAACTACTAAAACACATACTGCAGAAGCCAAAAAGACCATAGCAAACTCAAATTAGGTACAACACTTAACATCACCAAAATTCATATTGAAGTAAGAAACATATTCCATTTCAAATAAAAATCATGAATTGCTTTTTCCATTCTATATCTAAAAGTGGAATTCAGTCATCACACGGAAATGCTACTCTACTTTCCTTTGCGAAAAGCATTTCATTGGAAAACCTAAATCTTTGAATTTCTGTTGTATGCAACAAATGCAATTTGGTGGGAGAGAAAAAGCACCTGGATTTTTGCATTAGCATTCCAAGCTGTTTCGCCATGACGCACCACAACAATCTCCGCATAATCAGGAGGGGGGCTGTTAATGCTATAAGCAACATCATAAGGTTACAAATTAGTTTGAGAAGGAATGGTTAGAAAAGTGAGAAATTCGTTCAATTGGGAATGTTGATACTGTAAATGAGTAAGTATTTTATTTTTCGTGTTTAGAATCATAAGCATGGACATGAAGAATCGAAGGAAGAGTTGAGGAGGGAACATAGAATGGGAACCGTTGTTGTTGTTGATGGCAAATTCGGCCATGGTTTCTGAGGGAGGGAGCGAGTGAGTCAGAGTCAAACAATGAAGCTGCGCGTGCTTTCGCGTATTTATATTTAGAGGAGTGATAGGAAACTCTCTGAGTATCTTTTATATATTTTTATGTGATTATTACAATTTAATGAAATGATTCATTTTTAATAAATTCAACATAGAGAAGTATTAATTAAGAAGTAAAATTTATTAAAATTATTAGTGATTTTTAATAAATTTTAACTAATAACAAGGAGAGTATTTAAAAGAGAATCTCACTAACACTTCTCTTATATTTATATAATTTTTATGTCTTTAATTATAAGACTATTTTTTAAAATTTATTTGTTTCTTTTTATAAGATTTTTTTTCTAATTTTAAAATATATTTATTATTTTTTCTACAAATTCTTATTTAATTATTCTATCTAAACATTAATTAAAAATAATTAAATAGATAAAAAGGTCATAAAAGAGTAATTTTAAAATGATAATATAATTATTGACAGATTTAACATAATTAACTAAATTAAATATTTTTAAGGGGCATAAATTATTTGAAGGTTCTTATAATTAAAGACAAAGAGACTATATAAGTTTAAGATCTTCTTGTAGAAATTCTCTCATCATTAAATTCAATTTATTATAATAGATCTCCAACTAAATCTCTCAATATTAAATCTGATTTTTTTCTTCATTTTAATTGTTGATTTGATTTGATTTTAATTGTTGATTTGCTACATCCTTGATGAATACATCTTAGCCAAACATTTTTTACTTATACGTTTCAAATTAAATGATTTGCTTTGATTTGAGCTAAATGGTTAATCATATGTTTCAAATCAATAGCATTGCTATCAAATGGATTATTTTAAAATATTGGCTTACTTGTTATAATGATCTATCAATGGTAGTTTAAAAATCCACAAATCTTTCACAATGGAGTTTGTTCACGTCAAAGAATACCACCGAGAGGGTATCAATGGTAGTTTAAAAATCCACAAGTCTTTCACAATGGAGGTTATTCACATCAAAGAGGGTGAAGGACTCTATCTCAAAGCCAACATCAGCGTTTCCCTTAGCTATGTCTAACCATAAACCTGAGGTAATTCATGCAGCTCACCTCTATTTATACATGGTGTCCTTCGACATCATTGTTCATGTATGACTGTCTCGTTAGTCCTCTTTTTGTCAAACCTCTGTATGTTCTTAATTCGGTTGCCTTCATATGTAGTACAAGGTGTGTTACATTGTACCCTGACAAGTCAGGCCGTGAGGATCCCCTAACCCCGCCGAAGAAAATATTGGTGTAAGTATAAAATTGACACATTATGTATTTTCATCGAATGTGATGATAATGAGGAGGAGATACTATTATCTGATACCACCTATCGCCATTGTCATCCTTAATAACGATTTAGTCTACACAATATCAAATCATATTTGTAAAAATTATTAATATATTGTATACATTAATAAATATTATATACTATAAATACAAATATCATTACAATATTAACATGAAAATAAATGTCATCATACTTAATTTCACTAATATTATTAAAATTTATTTTATAGTCTTTTTTTACAACAAATATTTAAATAAATAATTAATAAATTTACATATTAATAAATACTACTCTTTATTTACCTTAAACAATATAAAATTACATATCTTGAAATAAAACAAAATGTTAATTTCCCATCACGGGTCTATCTACTAATAAAATGTAAGAATTTTTTCCTTTTTTTTTCTTCTCTAATGATATATTTCACTTTGAGTTCTTTAGTCATTTTTGTGGGTTCCACATCAAACTTTATTTAAATATATTTTATCAATCAGTTAAGGAGAAACATTAATTTTTTTTTCTAAATGTAAGTAATTCTTGAGAGTTCTCGAGGAGGAACTCAACCTCTATGCTAAAGATCTCCAAAACATATATAATGATAGATCTAATGACGAAGAGTTTTTTAACCCAATAACCTAGATAAAAAATCTTCACTAAAAATACTCTAGGATCTCAAAGACATACTGTTCAAAATTTCAAAATTTCAATGTAAGTGCTTAAGTGAGTCAGGAATTCGGACATGTTTGAATAGAAGTTATAAGTATTTTTCAGAACTTTTCTATTAAAAATATAGAGTTTTTTCTAATAAAGAAGTTCTCATAAACACTTTTAATTTTATACTAGACTCGAATTATATCCCTAAAATAACATATTTAAAATTATTCCATAATCTCAACTTCTTCACGGGTAAGGCAGTATTCTTTTAAGAAAAGGTGCCAAAATTTAACTTCAATAAAATTGCTCTCACGGGTATTGAGTTTGGCATTGAACTTAGACGAGATTCTAGTTATGTACTCCTCTCTTTGCACAAGATGATATCGTCGAAACGTCCAAGACTCACTGAGACTGCATTCGTGTGAATTCAAGTTTTCCCTGCGAAGCGCAAGAACAAGATGGTGGAAACGTTAATGGGAAAGAGAGTTGAGAATTTTGGATTGTGACTTGTGAGGAGTAATGGCTGGAGAGTGAAAAAGAGATTTTGGATTAATTTTATTTTTTTAAAAATAGAATTATATAATTACCCTTTTATTTATATTGGCTTAAATAAAGAAAAAATATTTTTTTAAAAAAAGAAAAGGTGCTTGATATTAACATACATCTTCTAATCACTGAATGAGGTATATTGAAAGACCCATACATACACACACATTTTAAAAGATATTATATGCTTAAGAGAAGACACCATCCTAAATAGGAGGATAATGCGAAAGGAGAGTTTACAAGTTTAGCCAAAAAAAATTGTGATGAGATTATAGATGTAAGAATAAAATTTCAAATCATATTGAACAAATTTAAAATAATGTAACTTTATGAATATAAAGATGAAGATCCGGATGATATTAAACAGATTTGTATAATCTTTTCTCTAATCTTATGATATATTTATTTGTTTTGTAATATGTTGTCTCATCAATATAAATAAAGAAATATTTGTTTTTCTCTGACAATATTTGCATATAAGATACAAAATATAACGAATTTCCCTCGTGATATAAGCCAAAATCATATGTAGCAACACCTCCTGATATCCCTTTATTCTCCATCTCTGAAACTTTATTAACTTTCGGAATTCGGATGGTAAACTACACAAATTATAACCTATGTAGAAGTTGTGTCACCCTCAAAACCAGGTTGCAGAATTCCATTATGGCGCAGATGGCTAACATCACCCTTCATATTTAAGGTCCATTTATCCTCACCGTACAAGCGGAAAACAGCGATGGATGCATTGTCTATTTTCCCTTCATACCTTTCTGTTGCATTGGCCCACTTAAAGAGTTTCGATGGATGCCCCATGAGTGACAACAACAACTCGCTCTCCTGCAATTAATAATGATAGCATCAGCCTAATTTAGCAGTTAGTTGAGGGACCTTTTCTTATTTTTCAGGGCGAAAGTGGAAGGACTTTGGAAAAGGAACATATACAATGATTATTGGTACTTATTCTATTAAAGTTTTACTTAAATAAAAGCTAGATAAAATATGTTCTTGATATTTGTATTTATTGGATAAAATAATTTATTAATAAATCATTAATTTGAGTGATTTTAACTTAATGTTTTTTAAATAAGATTTTATATTCAAATTTTTTAAATAAAAAATAAAATTAAAATATTTTTTTAGAAACAAATGATTAATCAAACTTTTCAAAATTAATTATTCACAAAATGAATGAATACTTACCAATATCACGCTGATCAAAATAAATAAAAAATACTAAAAGGATCTCATCCTCTCATGTCTAATAAATAAAAGAATCGCAAAAACATAATGTCATGATATATGGAAGGATTGTCACTACTAGAGTAGCCTATATATACCTTTATGTTTTCTTCCAATTCTCAGCAACGCAGATTTGCTGCGTTCAAACAGTTGAACAAAACTTTCTCCACCACCCTGCACGTAATGGTATATATATGCATCAATGTTATGCATATGCAAAATTTAAGACTTTCATGTTAAATTATATACTCCTTCCATTTTTATTTATTTATAAGATTCAATTATCTAATTTATCAAAATTTTAAAAAATGATTAATTTAGTTGATTATCTAACTCAGTCATCATCAGGACAAGTACGAGCCAATATGTGACAACCAAAGCACAATCTATCTTGTGAAGAACTCAACCTATCACTCCCGTACTAAGCATATTGATGTGAGGTATCACTGGATCCGGGATGTGGTGGAGGATGGACAGCTCACACTTGACAAAGTACACACCGACCAAAATTGGTCCGACATGATAACTAAGACGGTACCAGCAAGAAAATTTGAAAATTGTTGTGAAGGTGTCAGGTTGTTGCTAAATCCGTCGCATTGAAAATGCCGGGTTGTTGAACCTGACTTATTGAAAATGCCGGGTTGATGCTGAAGCCAAAGCATTGAAGTCGTAGGAGGAGAATTGTTGGATTGGGCTTCCTCCTCCAATGCTGGCCCAAACCCATTGAGGATTCTAAAACCCTAAACCTACTCACCCACTATAAATACATTAGTTGAGATGGAGGTAGGTTAGTCCTAGACTTAAAAGACCAGACGGAGAATTAGGTCAGAATTTTGACTCCTCAAATGACATTCTTGAGAGAACATTTGAGCAAGTCTTGTGCTTTGCATTTGAGAGATCTCTAGAGAGAGTTTGAGTGAAACACTCTAGGAAGTTTGATATTCACCATTGTTGGAAAGGTTGTGTGAATCATCACCTTGGTGTATTTTGATCTCTAGTAAAATGCTAGAGAAACTTGACTCTTGTAATTCATTATTATTATAGTGGAAGTTTGATTCTGGATTAGTATATCGTGGGTTTTTTTTTCACATTGAGGAAGATTTTCTCACGTTAAACAAATTGATTGTGTTTATCTCTTATATTTTTCGTTCCGCTTCCGTATTTGATTTGAGAGTCCATCTTGACCCAGCAATTTTATGCTAACCATTTGACTTGTAATGTACTTACAGGGAGTTCTCGATCATCATTCTTAGACACCAAAGCCTCGTAACCTATGGGATTAGTTGTTGCTAATTCACGATAAGGATGGCCTTGAAGATTCCCCATGTGTCTTTCTCGTTGGTCCAAATCCTTGACAACCTAGAGTTTCAATCAAAGGTAAACATTATAAAAAAAAAAAAAAAATAGATAGGTGCTAGCAAGATCACTCATAAGTCATGACAGATCAATCATAATAAGCCAAAAAACATAACTTTAACTAAGAAGGGATATGCTTATAATTTTGTAAAAGAAAAGGCCCCTACTATTCTTTATTGACATTAATCTTTTGTTACTATCTAAGGAAAAAAGATTCGTCACTGTTTATTTTATAAATACTTAGAAACAGTTAAGATTACTTCATGCATAAAGGCACTGCAAGACTGGAACATCAATAAACCAAATGAATCGAATAACTCTATCATTGAGCGTGTTAAAATGGAAATCATGAATGATTAGGCTATTATGTAAAATATGTTTTCAGTTATTGTACTTTCGGTAAAAATTGATATTAATTCTCATACTTTGATCAATTTGGTTCCTGAACTCTAGAAAAACAGTGATTTTTGTCCCACATTACAAAAATGTGAGAAAGGACTAAAATCACTACTTTTCTAAAAGTTAGGAACACTAGACATCAAATTTGAAATTTAAAGACTAAAATCAAGTTTCATCAACGTACACAGACTTAAAATATATTTTATCCTAAATATGACAACCTGAATCAATGAAATGCAACATTTGAAGAATATCCCGTATGTGTTCAAACCTCTAGCCCTCCACATTTGACTGCAATTATCTGTGCTGTTTCAAAAGCCCGTTGAAGGTCAGAAGAATATATAGCAGAGATCTTTGGTTCCCTGGATAGTCTATTTGCCACCTACAATACATAATAAAATTTACATGCAGTAGGGTCATAAGGCACAAAAAACAAAGATATAAGTTAAGGGTCCAGTTTTGGTTTTGTATACAGAATTTAGATAATCCAATAAACGTGACTTACTGCAACTGCTTGTTGTCTTCCAGTTTCATTTAATTCAATATCCACTTGTCCCTGTTTACATATGAGTATTAGTGTGAAAATTGAACATGGTCAAAGCAAGAAAACTCAAAGGAACCTCGTATTTAATAAAGAACGAATAAGAAGAGAAATGTTATTAAATGCAAGCCACATAGGTCGTAGATTTCATATTGTAGTACAAGGACAAGGAGAAATAGTTAAGACACTGAAAGCATTTTGTTATGAGCAATACGACTGATCTTTTCCTGATCTTTTCTAACATTAACCAATGGAATGGAATATTGGTATCGGTACAAAATATTGATGTTTTTATTAAACTAATTGTAAAAATATTTTCGGAAGTGCATAACTTCCCCTGCTACTTTGAAAAGAAAAAAAGTTTGTAACTTCTGGAGATGAAAATATTAAGTTTGTTATTTTAAGGAAGTAAATACTTCTTAAAAAAATAACAATGATACAAAACTTCTACTCAAGTCCAAAACATCAAAAGTTGTTTAGAGAATGCTGTAAATTACCTACAAATATATACTATTTTCCCAATGATGTACCGTAGCTAGTGTCTATAGCCTATATGCAAAACTAAGTCTATAATAAAATTACAGAAAAGTATGCGCTATTAGATTCATTATAGCCGAAGTTGACCTTTTGACTCTTCCAACATGAAGTAAAAATAACGTGTAAATCTGTGTTTCTAAGAGGCAATTGTTATATCCACTTTCCTTTAAAACTAATAGACTTCCTTTTTAATTTGTTTTCTCCAAAATAACCTATTTCTCATAAAGTGTTTTCTGGAAGCATGATTCTTAATCTTCTGAATAGAAAATAATATTACTCCATATTCACTGTTATGGAAAGAATAATTGGGCCTAAGTGTAAGGCCCAATTGAGGATTGTGCGTTCAACTGATTCATTGAACGTGAATCATGACTGAGTCATAACTAGCAGTTGAAGATGCGCGAGTGGAGGCCGGTATTCTCGAAGGCAGTTCGTGCAGCAACTGCAAGGTAATGCGCTTATAAATATTCAGTGGTTACAGCCAAAAAGGTACACACATTCTGACTCTCCCTCTTTCAATTACACAGAGCACACACCCCACATCCATTGGTGTATTTCTCTGTGATCATTCACTTCAAGGTATCATTCTCCATTGATATTTTTGAAGTGGAAGAGTTGGAATTGATCCTAAAACAATCATTTAGTACATTGGTATTGTACAGTTGTGTTCTGGAAACAATCAGAACATTGGCGCCGTCTGTGGGGAACGATAAAATTCGAGTCCCACGTTTCAGCAATGGTGAATACCAGAAACAGTCACTCAGTGCCGCGTTCCGAAATGCCGAACAGGGAGATTTTCATACCCGAGAATCGAAATGTGGCGCAGCGAGAGGAAGTGCATGTTACGGAAGCTGTTTCTGATGCGGCTTCTTCTCCTATCCAGACGGAGCAACGGAGGGAAGTTCCGGCGCGAAGGATGGTACAGGAGGAAGAGTTGGGAGAACAATTTGTCAGCAATGCTCTCAAATAGATTTTGAGTCGGATTGAAAGTATTGAAAGAAGACAAGCTCTCCAGAGACAGGAGGATATCCGGACTATAACACGTCAGATGGAGGAGCGTAACGAAGAATGGAGACAAGCTGATACTCAGCGGATGGTACGGTTGGAACAGAAATTGCAGACTATGGTGGAACGGGTTGATGTTTTGAACCAAAAAGAGGAGTCATTGCCTACAGCACAAGATTCGAGAATACCCTTGAGTCAATCGAGGAATGCTGAGCACCCAGCAGATCGGGCACGAGGTGAGGAGCCGTCTCGAGAGCAGATCCGAGTTCACGAGCCATTGGGAAATGGCAGAAATGATGGAAGTTTGCGTAGCCGGATAGAGAATTTAGAAGTTCCACGGGCCAATCCGGGACGAACGTGCCCCGACCTCGAAGGGGAGCTAGATACACGTGGAAAGGAGGGACCTCTTTATCGTCGAAAGTATAGCCGGGGACAGCAAAACAACAGCCCTTTTGTGGACGAAATAGTGAATGCTCGGTATTTGGATGGCTTTGACGGGTCATTTCTATCAAAATATGACGGGACACAAGATCCACAAGTGCACATTAACGAATTCGATTTGCAGATGTGTGTCTGGGGCATTGAAGAACCCATTATTTCAATAATTTTTGTCACTACATTGGCGGGGCCGGCACAGACTTGGTTTCACACTCTGCCGCCAAGGTCTATTAGAAACTTCGAGGATTTCGGGCAGAAGTTTTTGCTAAATTTTGCAACTAGTAAGAAACAGCCAAAGTCCGAGTTCACTTTGGGAAAAATTAAGCAGTTACCCGGGGAGACATTACAAAGCTATCTAGACCGGTTCAAAGAAGCAGCATTACAGGTGCAGGGGCTGGAGGAAAAAGTTCATGTCTATCTGATCTCTGTCGGGTTAAATGGGTCTTCTAGATTTGCCAAGTCCATTTATAAAGACCCAGTGAAATCGCTGATGGAGTTTCGTACCCGGTCGGAGAAATATCTGGAGTTGGAGCAGATGGAGATAGTCAATAACCCAGGACGTGAGAAGGAGAGAAGCGACAGGAGGAGTCCACCCCCAAGGAATAGGGGAGAGGCCGAGAATCGAACCCGGAACAATGAAATGAAGTTTAGGCCGGGTAGGTACGAGAATAAATATGAGAAGTACACTCCGCTTAACGTCTCCCGTTCTCAGATTTGGAAGGAGGTAGCACTTACTGACATGAAAAAGGTAGAACGACCCCGACCCATCTTTGGCAAAGCCGAGCTAGATAAGTCACGATTCTGTGAATTCCACAACGGACCCGGGCATACCACGGACCAGTGCTGGGATTTACCAGATGCGATTGAGAAGTTCATCCGAGAAGGAAGATTGAGGCAGTATGTGATTAAAACACAAGGAAGAAAGAATAAACGCAAAGGAGGTGAGACTAAGCCTGAGAAGAAAGAGGAAAAGAAGAAGCAGCGAGAAGAGGATGACACGTTCCCAGAACCCGAGTTCGAATGTAATGTGATTTTGGGGGCCATGGGAGGAGGAGGTGAGACGGCTAATCAGAGAAAGAAATATTTGAAGGAGGTGTTGTCGATCCGAACACATCCAAAATTTAAAGATCAGGCAGGGAACCAGGAACCTCCACTCCTGTTTTTTACGAAGCAGGATATGGAGGGAGTGGTGCCCGGACACGAGGATGGATTGGTCATCACGGGAACGGTTGGAAATTGTCGGGTAAGAAAGATGTTTGTAGATAATAGGAGTTCCGCTGATTTAATCTTATTGAGTGCGTTCAAAAAAATGAATCTGGATATGGAGGATCTGAAGCCGTGTAAAACTATGCTGATCGGTTTCAATGGGGGAAACACGAACATTAAAGGATCCATTTATTTACGACTGACTTTGGGTACGAGAGAAGCCTTCAAGTCAGAAAGGGTGAAGTTTGTGGTGGCCGATTTCCCGTCCCAATATAATATGATTTTGGGGAGACCTACTATTCATAGGTGGGATATTTTGATGTCCACGAAACATCAGAAGCTTAAATTCGTCGGCAGTAATGGTCAGGTGGTGACGGTGTGTGGCGATCAGAAGGATTCTCAACAGTGTTATTATGACACAGTCCGAGAAAGTGAGAATAAACCATTCCTAATATCTAGGGATGCCGGTAGAATCCAGCAAATCCAGGATGTCAACGATGATAGTAATAACCAGGTGCAACCGGTGAATGTGGTGGAGCTGGATATGCGAGAAGCATCAGATTATTGGAGGCCGGAGCCGGTAGAAGAGGTGGAGCAGATCCAGATAGGAGATTAGGCGGGTCAAACAACCAATATCGGACGAGTAATGGAGTCCGGAGACAGGGAGGCGCTCCTTTTATGCTTAAAGGAGAATCGCGACGTATTCGCGTGGAAGGCATCTGAGATAGTCGGAATAGATCCTGAATTCTGTTGTCACAAATTATCCATGTACCCGGGAGCGAAGCCAGTGCAGCAAAAGAAAAGGAAATTGGGACCAGAGAGGACGCAAGCGCTGCGGGCTCATATTGAGGAATTGTTACAAGCCGGGTTCATACGGGAAATTCAGTACACCACCTGGCTTTCAAATTTCGTGATGGTTCGTAAACAAAATGGGAGTATGTACGGACTACACAGATTTGAATAAGACATGCCCGAAGGACGCATACCCCATGCCGAATATAGACCAGCTGGTAGATAACTCTTCCGGATACAAGATTCTATCATTCATGGACGCATTTTCTGGGTACAATCAAATTGCAATGCACCCAGAGGATCAGGAGAAAACGACGTTTATTGGCGACAGGGCCAATTATTGTTACAACGTAATGCCGTTTGGATTAAAAAATGCAGGGGCCACGTATCAGAGAATGATGAACAGTGTGTTTGAACCACAGCTTGGCCGCAACATCGAGGTGTACATTGATGATATGATAGTCAAGACTGCAGAAATCAGCAAGCACGTTGTAGACCTTGAGGAAACGTTTAGCCGGTTACGAAAATATAACATTCGCTTAAACCCTCTGAAATGCACCTTTGGAGTCGGAGCTGGAAAATTCTTAGGGTTTATGTTGACACACAGAGGAATAGAGGCTAACCCGAATAAGTGCCGAGCTGTGTTGGATATGCAATTTCCAACTAACAAAAAGGAGATACAGCAACTAACAGGAAGGATTGCCGCGTTGACACGCTTTATGCCAAAGTCGGCAGAAAAAGCTCTTCCATTTTTCAAAATGTTGAAGAAGCAAGCTTTAGTACAATGGAACACGGAGTGTGAAGGTGCGTTCGCCCAGATGAAAAAGTCCTTGGCCTCCCCCCTGTTCTGTCAAAGCCGGAGCCAGGAGAAGTGCTGATCATGTACTTATCAGTAGGCGAGGAGGCCGTTAGCGCTGTGTTGGTTCGAGAGGTCGACGCAGCCCAGAAGCCAATATATTTTGTAAGTCGGGCTTTGCGTGACTCCGAGTTACGATATCAAAAGCTAGAGAAGCTGGCATTTGCGCTGATCATAGCCGCGAAAAAGCTGCGCCCATATTTCCAAAGCCACACCATTGTGATCCGAACGAATCAACCACTTCGACAGGTGCTGCACAAACCAGATTTAGCTGGAAGGATGACTAACTGGGCGGTTCAACTTTTCGAGTTCGATTTGAAATTTAAAGCCCGGCATACCATTAAATCCCAAGTGTTGGCGGACTTCGTGAGAGAGCTTATTCCTCACACCTCGGGAGCAGCAGACTGGTGGAAATTGTACGTGGACGGCTCATCTAACAGGAAAGGAAGCGGCGCCAGAATCATAATTGAGAACCCGGATGTAGTAGCTACAGAGTTCTCCTTACAGCTCAATTTTCCGACGTCAAATAATCAGGCCGAGTACGAAGTGCTAATTGCAGGGTTGGCACAGGCAAAGGAGCAGGAAGCCGGAAAGGTGAAGGTGTTCACAGATTCACAATTAGTGGCGGCTCAGATTGATGGTCGCTATCAAGTAAAAAGACCCTTATTGTCCAAATATTTGGGACGAGTAAAAGAGGTCATAGCTGAATTTGACGAGGTGGAGGTCAACCACATCCCTCGGGAAGACAACACCAGGGCAGACATCTTATCAAAATTGGCCAGTACCAAGAGCCCTGGGAATAATCGTACGGTGGTCCAACAACAAATATTACAGTCGTCCTGCATAATGATGATCACGGCAGAGCAAGATTGGAGGCGTCTAATAGTTGATTATTTAGAAAAGGGTACGTTACCGGATGATAGGCTGGAAGCACACAAATTGATACCAACAGCAGCCATGTACATAATTGTCGACGGTAATTTGTATCGAAAAGGATGGCACAGCCCGATGTTGGTTTGCATAAGGCCATACCGGGTAGAATATGTTTTGTCCGAAATACATAAAGGTATTAACGGACAACACATGGAGGCAAGGGCATTGGCACGGAAAGTGCTCCGAGCCGGGTACTACTGGCCGACTATGGGAGCCGATGCAGCCGACCATGTGAAAAGGTGCGAAAGCTGTCAAAAGCACGCATCTCGGATATTGTCTCCGCCAGAAGAGCTACAATCCATCTCGGCGCCATGGCCATTTTTCAAATGGGGCATGGATCTGTTGGGACCGTTCAAACCAGCAGAAGGACAAATGCGATGGTTAATAGTTGCAGTAGATTACTTCACCAAATGGATAGAAGTTGCACCATTGGCCACAATTACTTCGGCCCGGGTACAACGATTCTTTGAAAGGAACATCATTTCAAGGTTTGGGATTCCCGGGGAGGTCATTACTGATAATGGCACTCAATTCACAGACAGAAGATTTCAAGAGATGATGGCCGATTTCCATATCCGGCATAAGTTTGCGCCGGTCGAGCATCCTCAATCCAACGGATAGGCAGAGGCGGCTAATAAGACAATACTGGAAGCTCTTCGCAAAAGAATGTATGACGCCGGACCTAATTAGGTAGAGCAACTATATTATGTACTCTGGGGAATTCGGACCACTGTCCAGTCATCGACGGGTAAAACTCTGTTCCGAATGACCTACGGAAGCGAAGCCATGATACCAGTGGAAGTCGGACAGCAGTCATGGCGACGGACACAGGTGTTACGAGAAGGTGAGGAGTCGAATAACGAATCGCTCGCATTGGAATCAACCCTCATTGATGAATGCCGAGTAGTTGCTCATGCCCGGGATCTCAAGGCCAAACAACAAATAGCACTTTCCTATAACAAGAAAGTCGTTCCACGATAATTTGAACTGGCTGAGTTGGTGTTGCGGAGGGCTGACATTGGAAACAAGAATGCCCGAGATTGAAAATTCGCGGCTAACTGGGAAGGGCCGTACCGAATTGCCCATAAGCTCGACAAGGGGGCGTATATGTTGGAAACTTTAGAAGGCAAGGCAAGCAAGCGGACGTGGAATGCGGATAAGCTCAAAAAATATTACAGTTAATACCAGATGTAATATGGCCAACGGGTGTGGGTTTCTCTTTTATCGAGAGTATGAACTCGGAGTTCGTTTTATCCGAGTACATATGGTTCTCTTTCATTGAGATCACACTATATAAACACGTGTGGGTTTCTCTTTTATTGAGAGTATGAACTCGGAGGTCGTTTTATCCGAGGACATATGGTTCTCTTTCATTGAGATCACACCATATAAACGAAAGGGTGCAGGGTTGACTTTTATCGAAGAATATGGACTCGGAGATTGTTTCTCTTCAGTACATATGGTTCTTCATCGACTTCGCACTGTGTAGACGAATAGGTGTTTGGAGGTCACATTTTCGAGCACGTATTTTGAGATTTCATCATGAATTATGTGATGCCGTTGTATCTTATTTGTTTTATTTAGTTTTTAATTCGGAACATATAGTTCTGAATAAACTCATTGTAATACGGCGGTGTCAATTTCAATGTTATTTAGTTATTCAGTATCATGGTGTTTTGCATGGATTCATATGATTCGTTTAAAACGTGATACGTTGCTCTAGATTTTATAGCTTCGAATGATACGCTGGCCGGTTTTGATCAAATCGGTAAAAGGAATATCCTTCAGCGGGGTTGTTCATAGTGAAAATCTTAGTATTGATAAATATGAATAAAAAGTTTGGAAACAATTATATGCGCGGAAAAAAATAAAGTATCCGAATAGAACAAATGTATGTGTTCCGGGCTCAAGGCCCAATATTAATAAAATTTTTACAAGTTAAAACCGGCATTCCGATCCTTCAACCTTGAACGGTAGGTTGCTGGGTGTCGGCGGTAGGCGGCTGGTTGTCAGTGGGAGCTTCGGTAGTCGGAGCGGCAGAGGTCGCCTTCCCTGTATTCACGGGCGCTTCAGCAGCCGCCATGGAGGAATCCTCAACCCGGTAGGAGGAACCAAGTGGCCCTCATCAACGTAGGCCATAAAGTGCATCCCGGAAGTGGAAAGTACTACATCCGGGTTCAGACAACGAATCTGTTCAATTGCGTTGTTGAAGGCCTCCTCGGCAGCAGCAGCAAGGGTGATTTGCATGAAGGTCAATTGACTTTCACAAGCCTAGATTTTTTCCTCATGAGCGGCTTTCAAGGAGTCATGAGAAGAGGTCAGGAGAGCAATTTGCTGCTCGGCGGCTTCAAGAGAACCTTGTGCCCGGCCCAGGTCGCGTCGCAGGGAAGCGACAGTGGCCTGGGACGAGAGCAGCTCCTCTTTAAGCTGCCGGTTCTCGGCAGCAAATTGAGCTCGTGCCTTCTCGAGCCCAGATTTAGCAGAAAGGAGCTCTTCATAAATTTTCTTCTTTTCCTCTACCACGGCCCCATACCTAAAAACAGGCATGAATAAGAATCCGCCAACATATAAATACACAAGTTTGAGTCAAGGATACATACCTGTCCTGCACAGTGGCGAAGGCTCGTACTAAAGAGGCGCACCGAAAGGCATTCTCCTCGATGCGGATGAGCTCGGCAAGCTCATCACCAATGGGGGCACCCGCCTCAAGAAGACGAGAAGGGGGCTTGGTCAACTTGACCAGCTCTTCACTCACCCGCTTTCCCCAAAGATTCTCGGCCACATTCCGAGAATTGGAACGTCTGGAGTGGGCGGAAGGAGGAATGGGTGACGCCCTGGTTGATGCGGCAGGGTTCACGGCCGGGGCTTCAGAGGCCGAGATGGAAGAGGCAGGAGTTCGTGGGGTCGTGGGTTTAGTCGGGACAACCTTGGCCTTTTTATTCGCGCCCTCCAAAGCGGTCCGATAGGAAGGAGGAGGACGTTTTTGCCCCTTAGGTGGAGCCGGACGGGATGGGAGTTTTTCAATGGCTGGCCCTTTATTTCTGGCCTCGGCAGATTTGGGGTCGGCAGCCGCGTCAGATGTTGATTTGGAGGCGGGAGTTGCTGGTTGATCCATGATAGCTGCAACGAGAAAGAAATATTAGGAACAATGCATGCGAAAAGTGAAAATGACTTAAGAAAAGGTTATTACGGCGTGCGGATGAGCGGCCGCGGAGACCGCGAATGTAATCAGTCGCGTGAGGCGATCCGTAAGTGTCTATATACTCGGAGATTATGGAAATGGAGGCGGCGTCGGAATCCAGCAATTGTTCCTCGGTAAACCGATACGAGGATCGATCCTCGCAGTAATGATCTTGCGACCAATACAGGGGAAAAGACCATTCCACCTCGACGGATTCCGGACCGGATAGGAAAAACGATTGTTGCCCGGGTTCGGCACCAACTTTAAAGTATTTATCTTTAAAACCCCGGAAGGAGTCAGTAAATGGGATGATCAGTTTACGTTTGGTTTGACTCCGGAGAGACACCCATCCTTTGCGGGTCGGAGGTTCCCTACCAGTCCTAGGGGTATGGGGGTAGAAATAATAAAAGAAGAGGGGCACAGTGCAGGGGATCCTCAGGTCATCACAGAACATCTCGAATGCCCTAATAAATCCCCAGCTATTCGGATGAAGTTGAGAGGGGGCTACACGAAGATGATTCAAAACTTCAACTTCGAAAGAAGAAAAAGGAAAGGTAATTCCTATTTCGGAAACTACGGCTTGGTAGAAGAAGAAGAAGTTAGGATCATTCCCTTCCCGGTAGGCATATATGGGCTCTCCCGAGTTGGGAGCCCGAATTCCATACCCGTCCTATTTGCCTATCGGGGTGGCCGCTATATCGGTTATGTCAAGGGTGGAGAAAGTTCTAAGAACTTCGTGGGTGATCCAAGGGAATTTGGATGCTAAAATCGGAGCCACGTACGACTCAGACTCGGCAGACAAGGACTCATCAACGATTTCCAGTACAACATCATCCGTTATACCTACATAAAGGAAAATGAGAAAAAGTTAGCAAGACATACCTGGAGGCAACACGCCAAATGCAGAAGAGGTTGAGGTCGGAGCCTCGTGGTCGCAAGGCCGGGTAGATGACCTCGGCTGTGGCTTTTTTTTAGTGGGGATAAGTATAGGATTATGCCGACACGATTCCAGGATCGATTCGGCTATGTCATCAGAACCGAGGTGAATATAGTGTGTAGCCTCTGAGACGCAATCTATACAAGTATCATACTTAACCTCCATTATCTCAGCCACAGACGAGGAAGAAGTTTCCATATCAGCCGAGGACGAGGAGGAGGTGTCGTCCGAAGAGGAAGGGGAGAGGCCAGTAAGAGGATCAAAACGACGGCAAGGGATACCCAATGGAGGATCCCTTGGACTGTTAGTGTTTCTGGGCTCAGGAAAGTGGGGGCCCAAATTGGATGAAGTTCTAGAAGGATCCAGGTCCAGGCTTGGTGTGGTCCTAGGAATGATAGGGTTTGAATGAGGCGGAAGAACACTGGTGGGGTTAGACCCACGGCAGCGATAAGGTGGTAGAGGAGTGCCTTAGGAGTCTGGGGTGGCAGAAACCCTTGGCCCCCTGGAAGAGGAAGAACCTCCAGTACGGCCACGAAGAAGGTCTTTTTGAAGTTCTTCCTCGGAAAGGGGAAAGCCAAACAACCACCACCCAGCCTCAGGGTGATGGTTCTCCGTAACTCCGCTTCTTCTTCAGGAGTCATTTTCATGGTGGCCAGAAAATAAGGAAAGACAGAGAAATGGAGAAGAAGAAGATAGTGTGACCCTAACTAATAATGCATGTAAAATAGCAACACTCGACGCAAACAAAGAGATGAAGAAACAGAAATCAGAGAAGGAATAAGAGAAGGTACCTGGTAATGAAGCAACAAACGATGCGAAGAAGACGAACGAATGAGAAGATTCAAGGAATTGCAGAAAGAGAGAATGAGGAAAGAAAGCAGAGAAATGCGTGAGAAATGATAAAGGAAGTGAAAGAAGGAAATAGAAGTAACCAGAGCAGCGGGATTTCAGAAAAATAAATTTGAAATAGAGATAAAAACAGTAACCGCCAAGGGAAAATGAAGCAGTTCAGAGAACCGTTACCAATCAGATGAAATGACATGAGGGTTCTCTGGTAAAATTATGCTTGACGCTGGGGGCAAATAAGTAAAAACCTAAGGATTGTAATCATTATGAAAAGAATGAAACGACGTCTTCTTTAAGGCATTAATTGGCATTAATGGTAGGAATGGTAACAGGCTTTGCGTGGGGAAGGCCAATAGTCACGTGCGACAGATGGATGGTCTACTCGGATAGACGTGTTCTAGACGGTATGGTCATTCTATTCGGATGAGTATATCCGAGTAGGATTCTATTCGGACAGAGTTACATGGATAGATGTGTGGATCGTATTCCAACACGTCAGCCTTGGTAAGCTTATTCGGATGAGTTCCTACTCGGACGAGTATAGTAGGATGAATTTTACGAGGATCTTATTCGGATAGTATTTTACTCGGGAAAGGTACCCGGACAATCCTATTCGGTACCGTTATGCACCCTGGTCACCAAGATTACTTGATAACCGGGCTGGGGGGCAACTGTTATGGAAAGAATAATTGGGCCTAAGTGTAAGGTCCAATTGAGGATTGTGCGTTCAACTGATTCATTGAACGTGGACCATGACTGAGTCACAACTAGCAGTTGAAGATGCGCGAGTGGAGGCCGGTATTCTCGGAGGCAGTTCGTGCAGCAACTGTAAGGTAATGCGCTTATAAATATTCAGTGGTTACATCCAAAAAGGTACACACATTCTGACTCTCCCTCTTTCAATTACACAGAGCACACACCCCACATCCATTGGTGTATTTCTCTGTGATCATTCACTTCAAGGTATCATTCTCCATTGATATTTTTGAAGTGGAAGAGTTAGAATTGATCCTAAAACAATCATTCAGTACATTGGTACTGTACAATTGTGTTCTGGAAGCAATCAGAACATTCACCTACAATTACTCCTCCTCTTCACTCATTTTAATTTTTCACTTTCTCCACATGTGCCTCCTATTTAAAAATTCATCTTTCATCTTCCACTTACAAAGAGACAGGGAAAAGAGGATAACTGAGAGCAATGCATAAACACCCACGTTAAGAGCAATGCATAAACACCCACATTAGATACCCAAGGCAAAGCGTGTTTTAACAAGTCAGTAAGATCATCATTTGCATCAACATCATCAAACAAAATCTTGTTGAGATCGACAATAACGGAAGGGGAAGCGACAATGATGATTGCAATTATTGGAGGACAAGAGGGGGAGTGTGTGGATATCTCTACATGTAGCAGTATAATAGGGCATCATTATGGAGGGTGCTTTTGGAAAAATAAAAGGGGTGTATTAGTAAAGGGAGAAGTGGAAATAACAACTTCCTCAGCTTATAAAATGAGCCCAAATCACAAATACACTCCTTTTTTGCTTCCTGCACCTCCAAATATTTTGAATTTTCCAAGATTGCCCTCCCTTTATTACAACATGACCATGCCGAAAATGTATAGGTATTTTGGAATATGATTTTTTGGAATAGGTTTTTTGGATTACCAATACACTTCCAAAATAGTCATGCCAGTATTTCGGAATAAATATTCCATAAATGTTTAGGTAATCCCAACAACTTATTTCCGAGATATGAAAATTATTTTCTGGAATACTTATTCTGGGTAGGGGTGTTCACTTGCGAACCTGAATTGACACAAATCTACACAAATAGTTTGGGTTGTTTTTTTTTTTTTTGCATTCGGGTCAAACTCGACCCAATCCATTCAAACCTGTTGAGTTTTAGATTGGGCCAAGAGTTTTAATATCTACACCTGTTGACTCGTTGACCCGTTAATTTGTATTAAATTTTTTTATGTATAATATATATTTTTAATTTAAAAAGTCAACTACTATTATTATTAGACTTAGCAACTAAGGGTGCGACTGTCTCTTCTTTTCACAATTCTCATGATTTAACTTAGTCACTCATGAAATTAGGGTTTTAACTCAACTGATTGTAGAACATCTATTTTGTTTTTTTAATTTGTTTCAAACTATTTTAGATTTAGTTGTAGTTTCAACAACACTACTCATTTGACTATTTGAGAACATTGAAATTTTCAAACTATGTTGTAATAGTTTTAGTTTTTAGGTTTAGGCTTCGTGGGTATAGTGTTTGAACATGTTTGTTACACTTCAATTTTTAAATTATGTTTAATATATTATGTTAGTATATGTGATGATGATGCCAACAATGTGATTCTTCCACTAATATTTTCTTTTACTATTTGACTACACATAACAATTATAAGTAATGTATTTGTTATTTCATTTAATAAAAAATTTATATTATAAAAAATATTGAATTTTAAAAAATAACAGACAAATTTAAATGTTTTGACCCGTTGACCCAACCAAACTCAAACCATATACAAACGGGCAGGTTTAGGTTGGATTTTATTTTTTCTCTTGGAAAATCGACCCAAACCAACCCGTTCAAATTTGATTGGGTTGGGTTACCGGTTTGTCAAATCTAACCTAAATCGACTTGCGTACACTCCTAATTCTGGAATATGAAAATCATATTCTAGAATAGGATGGAAAGTTTCCCTACACCCCTCCGCTTCCCCTAAGCTTTAATACTTTACTACCATTTGTTCGCTCCAAACTCCTTATGCACCTTATTTCACATTTTAAACCACTGTTCGAGGTGAAGGTTCATATGTGATTTTTTTTTGGATCTCCTTGTTGTTCTTAGAATGTGGGTTTGGACATAACTTAATCCCAAAAGCTAGCTCATAAGGTGAAGGTTGCATCCCACTTATATATTATATCTTACCCTTATCTCTAACTGATGTAGGACTTGGGTTTTTCTCGACACACCCCTTACGTCCAACACTTTTGGCCTTGGTGAGTGTATAATATAGTGGGTGACCCGTTAATTGATCTAGGATATACTCTGACACCATCTTAGAATGTGAGTTTTAATCTCACCTAAGCACAAAAGCTAGCTCATAATAAGGTGAGAGTTACCCCACACTTATAAATATATTTGACCTTATCTCTAGACTATGTGAGACTTGGATTTTTCTCAATAGTTGTAACATGGTTGGGAATTAGGGGTATGACAGAGGAGGGAGAAATTCGAGAAGCGCATGGTGTTTGAAGGAGTGGGAGAGGATTGTTTGGTATTTTCCTTAATTTCACTAGAAAGGGAAGAGAAGGGAGAGTTGGAGTTGGAATTGGGGCGTGTTGTGTTGTCTACACGTGACGGTTATTGTGGTGTTGTGTGAAGGCGTGTAGTGGTGCAGAGGTGTTGGTGGAGGCACGTGGTGGTACGTGTCATGGTGTTGGTGCGGCAGAAAAGGAAATTAGGGTTACATAATGGGAAATGGGGTGCTTGGTAACAAGAAGGGTATTTTTTTGCCTTTGTGTGGTGCATGAAGCAAATATTAGGGTGCAGGAAGTAATTTTCTGGTTGAAAGGAAATTACAGATCAGAGAGATGCCATTTTGGGCTTTTCCTCCCTGCACTTCTTTTTTCCCCTACACCTCCATAGTTTTTAATATCCCCAAATTAGCCTTCTTGGTTCGACTTCATACCTTTTCTCTGGTTCTTCAGTCTTGTGAATTCGATGGAATAGTCAATCCAAAACCATTAAAATATATAAATCATGTATTACGAAATAGCCAATCCTTAAGTTTATAGGCAATCTAGAAAATGTATTCTAATAATCGTTTCGGAATATGACAAATATATTCCATAACAGATATTTTGGAATATATTTTTCAGGATTGTTTATAGCATCTAAAGAATCACTCCGTAAGCTTATAGATAATCCATAATTGTGTTCTGGAATATAATGTTCCAGAACTAGTATTCTGGAAAACATTTTTTGGAATGCCTATAAACGGTTACTATTCCGGACATCAGCACTACCTCTATGAAGGAAACCAACATCTGTTTTGCAGTTCTTTAACCAGCCACCGATGTCACCCAAGGCAAATCCTTCAGATATAAAATGGAGTACAACTGTGTAAATTGAAACAAGAACGAGACAACGACCAATGTACCACAAATGAAAAAAAAAATTGCCTAACTGCCACACCAGGAAAATTATTTTCCAAACTGCCACGAGTCGTAATTCGCTGGGGGGCAGCGAATTACGCACGCTGACGTGGCGGCCAGGCAGTGGCCAACGTAATTCGCTACCCCCCTAGCGAATTACATGGTCAAGGGTGTCAGGAAGCGCCAAAGCAGCAGGGCCACGTGGCACCAATGGCCATAATTCGCTGTCAGGCCTAGCGAATTACGTGTCATAAATTGCTGCCTTGCCTAGCGAATTAGGTACATGTGGCAGGCTTTTTTTAAGTCGCTGTCAGGCCCAACGGATTAAGGGTTGTAATTTGCTATCCATACCAGCGAATTACTGCAACACCCCCCTATTTAAACCCACCCCGTTGCATATTTTTTTCACGACATTTGTTCTGTTTGCTTTGAAAGGTCAATTTTTTTTAAAGTTTTTGCAAGATGAGTGCTAGTAGAGATGGGTTGATCACCATTGTATACTATAATGGGAGAAAATACGTTGGACCGAATGGTCAAATATTTGAAGGAGAGAGCAAAATGTTTCGTATGCCTCGCGGATGTAGCTATGATGAGTTGATGAAAATCATATATAAGAAGTTGAGATTACAGCGGGGTCAGTCTGTATCTCGTTTGAGTGCTCGATGTGCATCCGACAACCCGTTGCAATGGGTTGGTGTGGATGTTGTCGATGATGATGATCTGTCCTTAGTTACAGACGCATGCATATCCGACGGAGGAGATCCGAGATTTATAGAATTGTATGCTGAAGTGAATTACGGTGGACAGTCTAGCAGTTGTAATGTTATTCCATTTGTTGGTTCGATTGACCTTAACGTAGAGCCAATGGTCAATTCGGAAGATAGACATGTATCATTGTCACCACCTCCAGCAACGCAACCGACACAGGAATTTGAGGCAGAAGATACAGAAACGGTGGATGGTGAGCAAGCAGAATTTTTGATGGATAGTTCTGAGGAAGAGGTTGATGAAGGTGTTGTTCCAGATACCGACTCATCAGATACGGATGTAGACGGTGATTTCGATCGTGCTTATGCTATACCTTCTCCAGGCATTGTTGGAATGCAAGGTCCGCTTCCGATTCCAGGTATGAATGTAAAACTGTATGTTAGTTAGTAGTGTTAAAATGTTTGGCAGTTTAACATAACTATGTGTTTAATGTGTCATTATATAGTAGAGGCCAATATGTTTGCCAGGTTAAGATAACAAGGTGTTTAATGTGTCAATATGTAGAAGAGGCCAAAAATAGCATTTTGGTCTAACATAAGTGATTACACAAATATTAATTGGAGTCACCCAGATGAGGAGTTAGATGACATGGAAGGAGCACAAATACCTAATTGGGAGATAGGTCAAGAGTTATATAAGGGTCAGGTGTTTCCAAGCAAGTTTGATGTGCAAATGGCAATAAAGCAATATTGCATGGGTGAGCATCACACAACCATAGTTGCAAAAAGTGATACGAAAAGGCTTATAATGGTTTGTGAGAATCATAAAGAGGGTTGTGTGTGGAGGATGAGGGCATACCAAAAAAAGCGTGGCACAGAATGAATTGTAGGAATATGGAACAACCAACACACGTGTGTTACTCATAATCTGTCTCAAGATCACAAGCAACTTGACTCTAATTTCATATGTTCGGTGATCCTTTAGGTAATTCAATTTTTTTTAAAAAATTTGTTAAGTTTTATTGTTGCAAAAGTAAGTAACATGTTATTGTCTAATGAAATGCAGAAATGATTCGCAAGGACCCCAGTGTTAAGATTGGGTTAATTCAAGAAAGGATTTCGACAATGCTCGGATTTCACATTTCATATAGGAAGACATGGAAAGCAAAGCAGAAGGCTATTGTGAAGGTATTCGGGGATTGGGATGAGTCATACGCATTTTTGCCGAGGTGGTTGGGTTACATGGTAAATTTTGCTCATGGGTCTACCTTTAAGTTGGAAACGATGGATCATTTTGTTGATGGACAACCGGATGATAGTGTAAAGGTATTTAAAAGGGTGTTTTGGACATTCAAGCAGTGTTGTGATGATTTTAACTATTGCAAGCCCATTATTAGCATCGACGGTACCCATTTGTATAGGAAATATCGTGCCACATTGCTGATTGCAACATCAATTGATGCCAACAATTACATCCTTCCAATTGCGTTTGCGATTGTTTCCGCCGAGAATATTGACAACTGGTCTTGGTTTTTGGCACTAGTTCGTATTCATGTTACGCAGAAAAATGGAATATGTCTTATCTCTGATCGACATGCGGGCATTTTGGCGGCGGTCAACAATGTAGAACTCGGATGGCAACCACCAAGGGCATGTTTTTTGCATTCGGCATTTGGCGAGCAACTTCAATCACAGGTTCAAGAATATGATGTTGAACAAACAATTGAAGAAGTTAGGTAAGCAACCTCAGATACATGCAGCTTGTCCCACACCCGCATTATGTCATAATATTTACGTGTTGTTTGTATATGTAGGTTACACAACATCCCAATTAGATTTTGATGCCGGCTTAGAGCAATTCAAAGAAGCCAGTCCTCAAATAGTTGCGTGGATTGATGGAATCCCAAAGGAGAAGTGAAGTCTAGCTTATGATGAGGATGGATGAAGGTTTGGTCATATGACAACAAATCTGTCTGAGTTTTTCAACAAGGTTCTTAAAGGCGCCAGAAACCTTCCTATCACGTCAGTTGTTCGGTTCACATACGCTAGACTAGTGGCATATTTTTTGCAACATCGTCAGGAGGCCACTGAAGACTTGGCTAGAGGTAATCAATTCAACAAAGTAGCCTGGTAAAAATATTTGACGAGGACAGAAAGATCTGCAACTCATTCAGTAACTGTATACGACGCATTGTACACAAGATTTGAGGTTCAAGAATCATACAACATGCGCACTCATCAGTCAGGAAAGAAATGGTGGGTGTCTTTATCGTAAAGAAAGTGTCAGTGCGGTGAGTTCACTGCATTCAGGTTCCCATGTAGTTATGTGGTGGCAGCTTGTCGGTCTATACACGTCGATCCCACCCAATATATAGACCCTCTATTTAGTTTTGCGTATCAGTCTCAAGTGTATTCAGCGCTGTGGTATCCAATTGGGAACGAGGACTTCATACCACTTACTGGACAGCCACCGATCATCCCTGATGTTTCACAGCGACGCAAAAGAGGACGACCTTGGTCTACACATATCCGCAACGAAATGGACTCGCGGGAAAGAACTAGCATTCGAACAAAATGTGGTTATTGTAAGGTTGTAGGCCACAATACGCGAAATTGTCCCTCACGCGTCCAGCATCATTGATTTGTAATCCAATGAAATGTATGTCAATTGAAGAAGTTAATTTGAAATCGTTTATTTAATTTTCTTGCCAGTTCCCTAGTGAATTTATGCATTCAGGTTCCCACGAAGGGTAACAAATCTAGTATTTAAATGTAAAAACTGTGTTTATTAAAAAATTGTAAAAACTGTCTTAAATGTAGTTCTTATTTTGCGAAAAATTGTCTCTATTAAAAAATGTTAAAACTTCAACTTTAAGTATTTAAATGGGTATATACTTGTGATTTATGTAGTTAAGATTGATCTACTTTGAATTTAATATCGTCTGTCTACATAGTACGCACCACACACACATCATTAGTAACCAAGGTTCTTCATTTGCTTCAAAAGCTTTTAACAATTTTCATAACATGTGATTCCATATGGTTTACTTGTTTGTAGTGGAAAATTTTTATATTCTAGTTGAATATAATCATCAATTCCTTAGTGCATAACATTTTATATATCTATATGAACATAAAACAGGCAGTATTAGTAGCGCCTAATAGTAGTATAGCTTTAAAATATTAGTTGAGCAGTTTATTTTTTTATTTTTCCTCTGTGCCTGTATTCTTCTAAAAAAAATTCCCAACGCGTAAGCAAACAACACACAATCATACATAAATAAGCAAATTACAATTAAACTTCATACGTCATCAAAGAAAAATAACCAAATAACAAAGTCGTCCAAACACAATCCAAACACAAATATCCAAATAACAATGCCCTCGAAAGTTTAATGTCCAAACACAAATGTCAAATAAATAAAATCCAAATAACAAATGATTAAAATAAAAACAAACAAGTAATCAGTCACGATCCCCATGGTCTCCATGATATCCCCCGCATCAGCTCATGTCATGCTGATACGGTGACAAATGACAGCGATAGTGAGCACCCCTCACTGGATTTCGCCTAATCAGTGCGGCAGGGTCTTCGTCATCGTCGTCTGCACCGGTCTGATCATCCCCCTGCATCGTCGATGCTAAAAACTCATCCAAAGGAGAAATGGACGCTGCAGTCTGCATGTGATGAGTGGAATGCGCAACGGGCATGGCAAATACAGGGTCTGTCTCGGATGTCGCCTACTCAGGCCTATACGTAGGTGTGTAGGCCAATGGGCCTTGTGAACTAGGCCCAGCTCCATACATGGGATACGAGGGAAATGTAAACCAAGGGGGTATTGAGAAGGAGGAAAGGGGTCTACTGCGCTGCTAGATGATCCGGCTGCAAAGTGGGGGGGGGGGCCAAAAATATTGCTTTGACGGTCCGGCTGGGTAGCCTGGTGCGTAGAAGATGCTTGGTGGATGAGGAGGCATCGCCGGTACAACGACGGGTCTGTCAACAACAGGAGGGGTCGGCTGATGTAGTGGTAAACCCTCGTGACGGGCACGGCGGTTACTATGCACCACCGGCGGGGGAGCCTCAGTCTGAACTTGAACAGCGGGAGGTGCAAGATTGCCAGGATCTGTCACCCTGTCCAAGTCGTCACATGCAGCAAGGAGACGAATAGCCTCGTCATACACCTGGCGCATGTTGAATGCTCCTTGCGACTCTGACTCCGGTGACGCCATATGCACAATAGTCTCAACACGATCAGTCTGAAAAGAACAAATTATTATGTTTGATCAATTCCTTAAAAATTAGGATATAATAACAACAATTAAAATATACTAACCACATGGGCATTAACAACCGCCCGACGAGTCATCCATCATCGTGTCACAGAGAAGTACCACTGCATGCACTCACTGTTGACGAACAAATAACCATCGCGCCTCATAGGAGTGACATTCTGCGGGACAAGGGCATCCCTGTCTCCCCACTGCAAGATAAAAAATGCATGTCGCTCCCGCCAATCAACTTCACTCTTGCCCGTTATACTGATGGTAAGCAGGTCCAAACAATTAATCGGCTCAACTGGGATTGGCTGGTCAAACCCAAACTGCCGCAGAACACGGTCCAGCTGCTGATAGACTACAATCTGCTAACAAATCAACGGACTCACGGCCATCCAGCGTCTCGCCATGTTCACATCCGGTGGATGCACTAAGTCCACAATATCATATGGCCTTCACCGAATCTGTCTCCTACGCATTACATCCAAGTAATGGCGATATCGGCGTATATGGCCGTATCTGAATTGACGCGTGGTATACACATCAAACCTACAGGAAGCATAGTATTAGAAACAACAACATCAATTCCCCATTATTAATTTTGATCATCAATTGCACTACCTGTTCCGTAAATCTCATGAGGCAATACGTCTTGATCGCTAATCGTCGAAAGGGGTGGAGAGATGGATGGGAATCTGGTCCACGCCCACAACTGCAGCAACAGTGTACACCCCCCATCTCACGACGGGATGCACGTGTGGCGTTGTATAATTCCCTATACAGGGATGCAAGAACAGCTGATCCCCAGCTAAATGTACCGGTGCGCTCAAAGTCGTCAAGAAAAAGTAAATAACGAACCAGTACATAGCTGGAGGCGGTGTCAACAAACAACGTCCCGCCTAAGATCCGCAATATCAGGGCACGTGTGTATCGAACGCGTCCGAGTTCCGTCCCAGCATGAACGGTGTAATCACCAAACTGCTCTCGCAAAAAGTGCAGTCCCAGCAAACCTCCGTGTAAATCCCGACCCTGACTAGGCTGGACACCTAAAAATTCAGCAAGCATCTCACGGAACTGGTGTCGTCATGACGTCCTGATACAACCTCACCATCAGTCGGCAGGCCCAATAGATGGTGAACATCCTCCAGGGTGATGGTCACCTCACCCATCGGCATATGAAACGTCCGTGTCTCAGGTCGCCAATGCTTAACAAGCGTTGACAAAAGATGATGATCGATCTGAAATATTTCATCCTACCCTAAGTTACATGCATGTTATAACATAATTGTAACACCATTACATAATATACGCCATCGTTACCTCGTGGTTGCGCAAACGCGCAATGTGGTAAAAACCAGCCTGCATGAGCCATGGATGGATGTCCTCCGGTATCGCCAAATGGTCATGTGTGGCAGCATGCCGCACATTTAGGACACGATCGCGCGCTGCCGTATCCTCCTGGGAATTCCACACAGCGGTGGAAACGTGTCTGTCCTGTAAAGTCAGCAAAGTGCGGACAAATGAACCGGGGTCAATGATGCTCATTGCACCCTTAGTCGTCGGAGGTGCTGGCATATCCTCGTGCTGATCCATCGTAATGTTTAAAAACTAAATCCTATTTTAAAAAAAAATCACTAATTTAAATTATATATTCTCAATAACATATGTATATTAAAATATATTATAACAAATTATCAAAATTGTACAAAAATATGCTCATTATGATCATAAATTTTAAATATTAAATAATTCTAAAGTATTAAAATTCAATAATAAGTAATACAGTAATAAATAATAAATATTATGTATATACTACTAAAATAAATATATTAAAATAATTTACAAAACAAATTATAACAATAATATACACAGAAGATCTAAATAATTACAAAAAAAAATCTCCTTGTATCCTTTAAATTACAAATCCTTATTTTAAACCATATATCCAATTACCTAGTATTAAATAAATATTAATTATATACTACT
>PYAF01000452.1:272721-291518 GCA_007407185.1 Glycine tomentella | reverse complement strand
TTCAATTATTATTAAACTGCCCTGAAAATAAAAATAGGAATAATTAAACTTAGAAAATCCAAATTAGTTAAAATCTGAATTATCGGTCCAATTAAATCCTAAATGAGAAACAGTGTGGAATATAAACAATTAAGCACAAATCAGGGATTAAAATGAGTACAGAAAGATGAGTAAATAGTGACAAATAGTGACTCATCACACATCATTTACAAGAACTAAATAATGAAAAAAAATTATTTCTTTTGTCGTATAATTTACAAATCCTTATTTTAAACCATACATCCTATTACCTACTATTTAATAAATAATAATTATATACTACTAAAATAAATACATTAAAATAATTTAGAAAAAAATACAATATACATCTCATGTACAGTAACTAAATAATTACAAAAACAAAATTATAAACAATAGCTTTATACTACTAAATGAAATACATTCAAATAATTTATAAAACAAAAATAAGACAAAAATATAAATATCATATACAACAACTAAATAATCAAAAAAAAAAACATAACACATATATATTGCTGCAACAAATACATAAAAGTAATTTAAAATAAAAAGATATACAAAATTATATATATCACATACAACAACTTGATAATCACAAAAAAATTAAAATTCATCTATTTTATAAATTGTCAACCCTAATTTTCAACTACTCATTCTCTAACCTAATGGTTCCAACCTAATATCCATATATCCTCTAACCTAATGTTTCAAATCTCCTAATCACATATCTTCTAACCTAATGTTCACATATCTTCTAACATAAGGTTTCTATAATAATTGCATTAAAATTAATTAAAAAATATAATAATAACATAAAACTTGTAATGCAAACAAAAATTTGTTAAGTCAAAGCCACAAAGACAGCACCACCACAGACAGAAAAATTTTAGAAGAAAAAGGGTTGAGGGAAAGTGTGAAAAGGAAAGGGGGAGGGGGTTTATATACAGGGGACCATGTGGCGTAATTCGCTGGGCCAGGTAGCGAATTACATCCACGTTCTGCCACGTGATGTAACTGCCCCACTGATGGCGTTGTACGTTACACGTAATTCGCTGGCAGGGGCAGCGAATTACGCACAACGCGCCACGTGTCCCTGCTCCTCTGACACTTGGCTGACAGCTTCGACTACGTAATTCGCTAGGGGGGTAGCGAATTACGTGTCCACTGCCTGGCCGCCACGTCAGCTTTGTAATTCGCTGCCCCCCCAGCGAATTACGACGCGTGGTAGTTTGGAAAATTTTTTCCCTGGCGTGGCAATTAGGCAATTTTTTTTCAGATGGGGTACTTTGGTCGTTGTCTCAAACAAGAACTGAGTTGGTAGAAACTCCAGGTGGTGGAATATTTTTAGGCATGGGCGTGGCACCCATCATTCTCCTCAATCTACATTATTGAAACAAGAATCTAGGTCGGGTCTGTGTCAGTTCTGAAAAGGGGAAGGATAGACCTTGCAGTAGTTGAAAATTTATCTATTAATTCAGAAGGCAAGTCATCCCCATTTTCCCAAAACAACTCATTGAGAAATTGGAAATCACGCCAAGGACCTCCAGCAAGCAATACAAAGAATCCATCAAAATAAGCTCTCATTATCTATAATTTTATAATTAATTTATTTTTGTATATTAAATTGAAGTCTATTAACTTAAGAGTAAAAAGACTTGTCTCTATTTTTTTTTCAATGTATGGAATTATCATATTTTCACTCTTTTATATAATATTTACTAAATTTTGTGACTCCTAATATATCTAATAGTTAATACTATAAAAATTTCCTATATCTATAAATTTACAAATCATAAATATAAAGTTTTGACAAGTTATATTAAATTAGTAGTTGATTTACATAATTTATTTTCTAAAATTGTTGTCCACAATATATTTTTACGTAATAAAATAAAATATTCATTACTAACAACAATGAGAACATTTCTTGAAAAAACATTTTAATTTTTGTCCTCATAAAAATTTTCATATTCATTTGGTCCATGAAAAAATAAAACATATTTTTGTTGATCCTCAATGGTAATTTTGTTAGATGGTAACCTGACGTAGGTAACAAACTTATATGTGTAATTTGATTACAAATGAATTAAACATTTTCTGGCGATTAAAATCCCCAAAATGAATTAAACAATTTTTGATGGCTAAAAACTTTCAAAATTGCAATTTTTTGTCACTTCTTGGGCGATATTCATGCACTTTTTGATCAGATTAGGGGAAGATGAACAATTAATGGATCTTGGTGATTTCTGAGTGTACCTGGAAAGGTAGAAAATGAAAGTAATTAAGTTCGTTTGCCACGTCAAGGAATCGTCTAACGAAGTTACCGCTAACTAACTACTCTAGAAACCTAGTTTTCAGATTGCAGTTGATAAGCCTATCCTGTATCCAAAAGGTCAACTGCTACAAAGGCAAGGAGCTGCTGATTGAAGAGGATGAAGATGCTCCAACAACCACATTTGTCAAGGCTCGTCTTGGTCGACTTTTCAAACAAGGGAAGCACTTGCTTAAGCATTGAAAGATCGTGCTCATGCTAGAAAAAAGGCTTGCAAGTGATTTGTGATTAAGGATTATTTTTATAAGAAGATCACTGGATGGAAACCTCCTCGTCCTCCTAAGCCTCCAGATAGTCCTATTCATCTCTCATTTGATTCTGATGACTCTAATGATGAGTTTCTATGGAATCTTGATGAAAGTTGCCAAACAAAAAGGGGACAGAAAGTAAAAGCTGAAGTGCACGACATCATTTAAGAGGGAGCCTAAAATCTCAAGAAAACATCAATTTAGGGGGAGTTTTTTTTTTTTTTTTTTATGATTCAAGTTTTAAATTTTCGTCCTTAAACTTTTTGTTCTGTACTTAAAACACATATTCTTGATGGGAAAATTCTTATATAAATAAAATGAGATGTTTTATGTTATTTGTTCGGACTTTATCTCAAAGTCTTATGATGCATTATGATCTATTTATGATATACACTTTCTTCATCTGATAAGACTGACTAATACTTTATTGTGAAATCATATAAGTCTGCCTTGAACTTTTAAATTTCTGTTTGTTTTACATCATAAAAAAGGGCGGGGGGGATTGTTAAGTCAAAAGACAAATCATGACCCTTGATTATTTTGATTAGATGTAAACAAATACAAAGGTTAAAAGTTGTATCTTATGTGCTATCAGAACATGTTTTGCGAAGTCTACATTTGATGTTTCAAACGATAGCAAGATAGAATTATGATATGATATGACATTTAAGACATCATTTACTATTTTGCAGAGACATTCTGCTAGGATTGTCAAATCCTGTGAAGAATAAATGAAGTCAAGCTCTGAAATTCCTTAATCAATATCAAAATGAGCTCTCTACTACACAAATCTGCTCTTCACAAAAGGAAGTGATTTCATGTTGTAGTATTCAATATGCCAATGAAGAAGAGTGATTTTCCAGCATGAAGAAGTACACATATTTAATGCATGCACTTGCCACTTAATGTCCCAACGACCACATTGTTCAGACACAAGTTTAAGAGAAACAATATATTCGTTTAGAGACAACATACACTTGATTGAAGGAGGCCTATAAATACCAATTTGAAGACATAAATAATTAACTAAAGCGCTCATATTCAAATTCTTTATGTAAAAAGCTCTTTATGTAAATTCTTGTAAAGTTTAGAATTGATCTCAAAACACTTTGATTATCATGAGAGAGAAAACTACATGCTAAGATTGTGTGACCGTATGTAAGACGATTGAGTGTTAGTCATTATGCAATCAAACAAATAAATCTTTTGATTTGTGTTAGAGCCAATAATTACTTGTTAGGACAAAAAAATACTAGTTGTAACAAACTTGGTGTAGGGCTTGAGTTAAGGAGCCAGAAGTGACATGGATAAATATTTGTAACTTATTGAAGTTAGTGGAATTAGATGATTAGTCAAGAATTGAACATGGTTGAGATGACATCTAAATTACCATATAAAAATTTGATATCTGTTTTCTTAGATATTTATCATTAAACGATAACATCATTGTTTTCGAAAAGGTTTCAAGTTTAGTAAAAATTACAATTCAATTATCTTTTTTGTGATATTTATCTTTATAATATTAAAAAAATTATTTAATTTTTAACTTTTTTCTTTGAAGGGCCTGCGATTACATGTTATTTAATTTCAAAGTCGAGTGAAGGATAAGAGTTGTGTTAGATTCTCGAAAGTCAGTGTTGTTGTGGATCATTATGTCAAGTTCGAATCAAGGACTTGGATTCTAAAGCTCTCATTTGAGCCATCAGGTGATTCGGGCGATAGCGTCTCTCGAAAGTCAATGTAAAACTTGTCAATACGCGCTAAACACATATCATTCATGATAAATATAATCATGCCCGTGATGCATGTACTCATCTTATCTAAGTGAAATGAGATTTTTATTGTTGTTTTAACTCCTTTTGTTCTGCTCAGAGAGAACAGGAATGTCCAACAAGTGGTGTTGGAATGTTTTCTATACGATCAGGCTCTCTCTCTCTTAAGAAGCTTATGGATTGAAGCAACATAAGGAAGAAGGTGATCACAGCAGCAGTACACGAAGCAATTGGGGTGCAGTGTGTGCCGTGTGAATGGAAAGAGAGAGTCAGAATTATGTGTGTGTACCTTTCACCATGGATTAGGCTTTATTTATAGAATTCTAACCTGGACCTTGATGGTAGACGGTTGAAGCCTGTTATCTTTTACCGGGATATCCGGAGATATGAATAATTAAAAGATAACAATCTATCTTCTGTTAATATATCTTCTGCTCGTGGTTGGTTAAGATATTTTGAATATTTGGGTTAACAAGATAAAGGGTAAATATCTTTATCCATAACAGATGCCCCTCAGCCCGGTCATCTAGCACTCTGGGTGGCCGGGATGGATCAATGATGGAGCCGATCATGTTTTTTGGGAAGAAGCCGAGCAAGATTAATTGGTGTCCGAACCAACCTTTCCAAGGTTTGAACCGAGGTTTCAGCCATCCGAACCAAGGTACTCAAGACCCGAGCCGAACGGATCACCATCCAAGCCGAGGTAATCAAGACCCGAGCCGAGATAATCATAATCCAAACCAAGTCATGCTTTACGTTTGCCCCTTGTCAAGATAATCCATTTTCTGACATCGTCCTCCGGTCATTTTCCGTTGATTTTGATGCCGAGCTATCTCTGGTCTTTTCAGAATAGCTTGGACAGCTATGAATGTAGGGGAATGGAACGTCTTTGATCCCTGGCCGCCATGTGTCTTGTCAATCAATCTTCCTTTGCACGTTTCAATCATTTCCTTTTTGTGCTAATGACACTTTTGTCCTTTCCACGTTCTTTCATAACCAGCAGTTATTACCCACGACGTTTGAATTCTAGCGGTTACTTTTTGGTTTAATGCGCCCCTTCCGTTTCGTTTCATTAAACCACTTTTATTTCGAATTTGCTTTTACACTCTTTGCCTTCTCATTTGTCTTGTGCCCTTTCTGCATCTTTGCAACTTTTGCATTCTTACTTCTTTCAGTGCCTTCCAAGTTATTTTTTCTTTGCTGTCGATTCTTCTTCCATCAGCCTCCATCTACTCCAGGTATCTTTCTGCTCTATTCTTTCCTTTATTGTTACTGTAATTCCCTACATTTTATCTTACTCTGCATAACCTTAATCACCAGTATACTCGTTTACATTGTTCTTTTTATTTTCCTTGTGGTCTAGCTCTTGTACTCTTTCCCATCTCTATGCTCTTCTCCTCTAAAGCATGAATAAATATACTCCTGAACAAGAGGAGGAAATCCGTAAAACAGTTTCTCGTCGTACTGCATTTTGGCTTTATGGCTTACCCCTTTCTGAAGAAGAAAAGAAAAAATCCCTACTTAGGGTTCCTTCTGGCCCAGGTAGTTCAAAGGCCTCTAATCCTAAACCTCCCAAATCTTCCAGACTAGGGCCTTCTATTTTGGGGTCATCATCTCGTCAAAGGTCTACGATACTTGCTTCCGAGTCTAGGGCATCTTCCCAGGCATCCCCTCCTTCGAGTAATGCCCATTCAACTGATACTGACACCTACCCTGTACCTGAGCCAAATTTCGAAGTCCAATATGAGCACTGTTCAAAGTGTATCGAGGAATTCATGTATCTGGCCAATAAAGATCTTAACAAAGAGGCCGTGGAACTATTGGACCGATGTCGTCATAACCCCATCTGGGTTCCTAAACCTCTTCCCAAAGAAGCCACACCAACACCACCCCAGTCGGTTTTCAATACTGGGATGCCGACTTCTGCTGAAGAATCTACCCTACCGGCTCCAATCTCTCCTCATCCTAGCCCCTTGACGGTTCTCCTTCCAGGTACTTTACTAATTGTTTCTTTTTTTTATTGTCATAGGTAACTATGGACCCGTCCGTCGCCAGAATTGTTGAAGAATCCGCCGCCGGGTCTTGTTCCCAAACTCTTTCCCCTGCTCTAACAGGTAGGTTTCCCTGGGTTGCTCATGAGGTGTTGCAACACACCTAAGTGCTGGGTTCCGAGGACCTTGCTTCACTTCCCCTCGGGGAACAAGAAGGTTTTCATGTTTGTCTTCCCTGTCCGGGTGAACCCATATGTTCTACCCGAGAAGGCAATGACTCTGATTTCTTTCTATTCTATAGAGACATAATCACTCGGTTGGGAGTCCGTCTTCCCTTTACCGACTTCCAAATGCGGGTGTTAGATCACCTGCAAGTTGCTCCTTCTCAGATTCATCCGAATGGTTGGGCTTTCATGCAGGCCTTCGAAATTCTTTGCCAAAAATTGGAAATTTCTTGCACTAGTTTTTTATTCTTTTATTTTTTTCTCCGTCCAAACTAACCGATCAGGCAAAGAACCTGCCGACCGGAAGGGGTGGACCTCTTTCCGGGGTCGTAATGACGGCCAATCTGACCGTCGGCTCTTCTCTCTCTTTGCCGAATCTTTTAAAGGTTTTAAAGACAAATTTTTCAAAGTTGTCGCCGAACCCGGCCAACATCCATTTTTTTCTAACTCTGATTCTTCCTCGGGATCCTGGAAGTTCCCATTGTACTGGACTTCCGCCCATCATGATCTTCCTTCTTCTTCCTATCGAACCGACGAGACTCGGTTGTCGGATTTGGATGCTTCTTCTGCGGCTAGCATATTATCATACAAAGCCTCAGGAAGCTTGGCTCCCATAGCTTATTATATTCAGTGTGGTCAATTTGAATTTCCTTTGATTATACTTGTAACTTTTAACCTCGTCGTTCTGATATTCATTTTGTTATTGTTGCGCAGTAATCGAGATGAATGCAAACCCTGCCCCCCAGCCAGCACATCTTGAAGCTCTTAAATCCCAGAGAAAGCAAAGACGGACCGAAGGTAAGGGCAAAAGAGCGGCCGATGAGTCTCGGTCGTCCCCTATTCCTGTCGAACTGATCACTGAGGCTCCTTCAGCCCCTCTTCCTCCTTCTCCGATGGTCGAGGCACCCACCGACGTTCCTGACGAGACCATGGCCGACGTCGTTGCTGATGCCCCGGCTGCTACTGACACTGCCCCGGTGCCTGAACCTCCCGAGGAGCACATCCAACTGTCCCCTCGAACTCTTTGGGACCAAGGTGTGACTCGGGATCTTTTTCATGTTCTCCGGGCACCTAAAAGATATCCCGACTTGGTTCCCTTCAGCGATCCCGAAATAGATGAGTTGAGCTCGCTGGAGTTGGCCTGCCACAAGACCGCCACCTTGCTTGGAAACTTGGTATCTCTAAACAAAAAAGCTTGCAAGGTGGCCGCCGAGCTTGAGGCTTCTGAGAATGAGATCCGTCGGCTTCAACAGGAACTGGATCTTGCTTGGGAAAATGTTGCCACTTCAGCTAAAGAAGTGGAGGCATCCCGAGCGGAAGCCAAAGAGGCTCAAGAGTCAGTGGCTAAGCTGACTGCCGAACTCGAAGCTGCCCGGGCCCAGCTGGAGGCTTCTCGGGCGGAAGTTGAATCCTCCCGAGCTGCTACAGCCAAGTTCAAGGAATCTGTGGCCGTTTACCGGGGTCGGGCCGCTGAAGCTGCTGAGCAGTACAAGGAATTGATGGCATTAAATGATAAGAAGACCAAGCAAGCGGATGAAGCCTTCCATGAACTTATGTTTGTCCAATCCCAGCTTGCTCGGTCTTCTGAGGCTTTCTTAAAAAATGCCTTGGACCAAGTTCGCTTCCTCAACCCTGGCGTCCAACTGAACACCGAGGGAATGCACTTCAAATCTTATGTTGGGAATGGTCAGCTACTGACGATTTCTGATAGTGAAGAGGAGGAGCCGATCTCAGCAGACACGCCCAAGGAGAATCCAGGTCCGAGCGGCGGTGGGAATTGAAGGGCCGGAATGCCGGTTTTGCTTGTATTTACTTTTCTTTTCTGAACTTTTTCAATGTTTAATACAATTTCTTGAATTTGTAGTCAGCTTTAATCAGTTTCGATTTTGCCGCTTTTATTTCTTCAGCATAATGGCTCCAACGGCCAAGTATTTTCTATCCTGACTCTTCGGTCGAGATTTAAATACTTTCACTTCTATACTTTGGCTTTCATGACCAAGTATGTTCTACTCCTGACTCATCAGCCGGGGCTTAAAATATTTCATTTTTGGCTTCCATGGCCGAGTATATTATTCAATCCGAACTATTATTCGGCATTATGGGATCATGTTCCCGTCTTAGCAACTGTTAAATGTATTCGCAACGTTAACCCGTAGGTGTAATTCTTTCAGGAAAAATCTGATGATTCATCTAGATTAAATAGTTACGTTGGTTTGATCAAGACCGAGTTAATACAAAACAACGACTAAGTGCTCAAATATGTGCACAATAAACTGTTCCTTTCAATAAGGATTTTATTAAAAAATCTTTGAAGATTTACATAAATTCATGTTTTCAACTACCGATTTGCGCGGGTTTCACATTCCCGGTTCACATAACCGACTAATAACTCATGATCTCTAAAGTAGACTTGCGCGGGTTTTTACGTTCCCGGTTCACAAAATCTAGTGAGATGTTCATGAAAATTTTCTGGTGATCCCTATTAATGGAAATCACATTAATCCCATGATCCCAATGACGGGCCTACTGGCCGATTAAAGGGAACCACATGGTGTCCATGATTCCGATGACGGACTTAAAGCCGACTAAAGGGAAACACATGGTGAAATTCCGTGATTCCAATGACCGACTAGAAGCCAACTAAAGGAAAACACATGGACCTTCTCAGTTGCACACTGTCAGCTATAATATCTCTTTAACTTGTCCGCGTTCCAAGTCCGTTTGACTTGCTTGCCGTCCAATGCCTCCAACACATATGCTCCTTGCCCAAGATTTTGGACAACCCGATATGGTCCTTCCCAGTTTGCTGCTAGTTTGCCTTCTCGGGCATTCTTATTCCCGATATCTGCTCGGCGTAAAACGAGGTCGCCTTTTTCGAAGGTCCTCGGTTTCACTTTCTTGTTGAATCTTTTAGCCAACTGGCCTTTCCTATGTAGTTCTTGGCAATGTGCGGTGGCTCGGACTTCTTTTATCATCTCTAGCTCGGCGGCAAGTGCAATATTATTGTCCTCTTCCTGGGATACGTGTTGCCTTCTCCAAGAGGATTGACCAATTTCGACGGGAATCATGGCTTCACACCCATAGGTCATTCTGAACGGGGTTTCTCCTGTAGCTGTTTGGGCCGTAGTTCTGTAGGCCCATAGCACATAGCAAAGCTGCTCGACCCAATTCGGGTCGGCTTCATGCATTCGTTTTTTCAACCCTTCAAGGATAACTTTATTTGCCGCCTCCGCTTGGCCGTTGGACTGTGGGTGCTCTACCAAGGCAAAATGATGCTTGATATGGAGGCCGGTCATCATTGCCTTGAATGTACCGTGGTAAACTGTGTACCGTTGTCGGTGACAATTTCTGCCGGAATTCCAAACCTCGCTATTATGCTCCGTTCCAAGAACTTTTGAACATGGGCCGAGGTGATAGCAGACAACGGCTCGACCTCAATCCATTTGGTAAAATAGTCAACGGCCACTATTAGCCATCGCATTTGACCCTCTGTAGCTTTAAACGGCCCTAGGAGATCCATGCCCCATTTGTAAAATGGCCATGGAGCTGTAATCAGGCCGAGCTCGGATGAAAGGACCCATACTAACTTCGCATGCTTCTGACAACTATCACACTTCTTGACATGCTCTGCTGCATCTGCCTTCATAGTCGGCCAAAAATATCCCGCGCGAAGAGCCTTTAGTGCCAATGCTCTTGCCCCCATGTGTTGTCCGTTGATCCCTTCATGTATCTCTGAGAGCACATACTCGGCCTGGTCCGAGTTTAGGCATAATAGCAGCGGGGTATGTAAACCTCGGCGGTACAGTTCGCCATTGAGAATCACATACATCGCTGCATCTCGGACCAACTTCTTTGCCTCCAGCTCCTCCTCTGGAACGACTTTTTGCTCCAAGTAATTGATTATAGGCCTCCTCCAGTCCTCTGCGACCAGTATCACCATGACGCACGCCGGCTGGGCGAGCTCCTGCTGTATGACCGTCTTGTAGTTTCCCGTTCCTTTCGTGCTAGCCAACTTTGATAATATGTCGGCTCGGGCATTCTCCTCTCTGGGAATGTGGGCGACTATCACTTCGTCAAACTCCGCCATGATTTCTTTTACCCTCGTCAAATATTTGGCTAGCAAAGGACCTTTAGTCTGATACCTCCCCTCAATCTGGGCAGAAACAAGCTGTGAATCAGTAAAGACGTTGACTCGTGACGCCCCCTGCTCCTTCACCTGCTTTAGCCCTGCAATTAATGCCTCATATTCCGCTTGATTGTTTGAAGTCAGAAAATTGAGCTGGAGGGACTGCTCAAGGGATACTCCATCGGGATTTTCGACGATGACCCTGGCTCCACTTCCCTTTGCATTAGACGAGCCGTTGATATAGACCTTCCACACCTTATCCTTCTGTTGAATGGCTGACGTCGGGGTCAGCTCTACTATGAAGTCGGCCAAAGCTTGTGACTTGATTGCATGGCGAGCTTCGTACTGAATGTCGAACTCGGACAACTGGATGGCCTAGTTCATCATTCTTCTTGCCAAATCCGGCTTGTGCAATACTTGTCGGATGGGTTGATTCGTTCGTACGACGATGGTATGGCTCTGAAAGTACGGGCGAAGCCTCTTTGCTGTGGTGAGCAGAGCAAAAGCCACCTTCTTGAGCTTTTGGTATCTCAGTTCCGAGTTCTTAAGAGCTCGGCTCACGAAATATACTGGTGACTGTGACTTGCCACTTCTTTAACCAGCACGGCGCTAATGGCTTCTTCACCGACCGAGAGGTACAGGACGAGCGTTTCCCCTGGCTCGAGCTTTGACAATACCGGAGGTAAGGCTAAACATGTCTTGATTTGTTGAAACGCCTCCTTGCACGCCGAATTCCATCCGATCTTTGCTTCTTTCTTCAATAGCTTGAAGAAAGGAAGAGCCTTCTCCGCGGACCTTGGTAGGAATCGGGTTAGGGCCTCCATCCTCCCCGTCAATTGCTGGACCTCCTTCTTGTTGGTCGGAAACTGCATATCCAGGATGGCCTTGCATTTATCCGGGTTTGCCTCTATTCCCCTGTGGGTCAGCATAAAACCCAGGAATTTCCCGGCTTTTACCCCAAATGCACACTTTAGCGGGTTCAGCCGTATGTTGTGCTGCCACAGTTTTTGGAAGGTTTCTTCCAAATCCTGGATGTGGTCCCTGGTCGCCGATGTCTTCGTGATCATATCGTCGATGTACACTTCAATGTTGCACCTGATTTGATCCGAGAAGACCTTGTTCATCATCCGCTGGTAAGTCACCCCTGCATTTTTCAAGCCGAAAGGCATGACATCATAACAATAGTTAGCATCAATACCTCGGAATGCCGTCTTCTCTCTGTCGTCCGGATGCATGGGAATCTGGTTATACCCAGAGTAAGCATCCATGAATGATAGCAATTTGAAGCCGGCCGAGCTATCTACAAGCTGATCGATGCTCGGCATTGGATACGAATCCTTGGGACAGACTTTGTTCAGGTCTGTGTAATCAACACAAACCCGCCACTTTCCGTTGGATTTCTTCACCATGACCACGTGGGAGAGCTATGTCGTGTACTGTATTTCTTTTATAAATCCGGCCTCCAGCAGTTCTCCAGTATGCTTTGCCAGGGCTTGTTTCCTATCCGGGCCGAGCTTCCTGTTCTTCTGCTCTATAGGCTTAGAGTCGGGATACATTGCCAGCTTGTGGCAACAGAAGGTGGGCTTGATCCCAGGTATCTCGGATGCCTTCCAAGCAAAGACATCCCGATTTTCCCTCAGACATTGAACCAACCTGCCCTTGGTTTCTGGGTCACGCTGCTTGCCCACTTTCGTAATCTGTTCCGAGGAACTGCCGATCTGGACATCTTCAAGCTCGTCCACCAGTTCTGGTCTCCACTCTTCGACATCCCGTAGGTCCAGTTCTACTAGATTGACTGGCTTCCGGGATGGATGAGCCTCGGCCCCTGATCCCTTCTGCTCTCCTTGCCGAATTCGAGGTGGGGATGATGGGCCACCCTCTGTTTCCCTGATCGTGTTGTAATAACACTGCCGAGATTCTCTCTGATCTCCACAAATCGTGATGACTTTGTCGAGGTGCCCTATCATCTTCATCTTCTGATGCTTGGTGGACATCTGGATATCCCACTTGTGAAGTGTGGGTCTCCCTAAGATGATATTATATGGTGATGGGAATTCACCGACGGTGAACATCACCCTCTCCGACTTGAAGCCCTCCTTCGTCCCCAGTGTTAGCTGGAGATCAATGGCCCCCTTTAAGCCGGTACCTTCACCGTTGAAACCGTACAACATGGTTTGACACGGCCTCAGGTCTTCCTCCTTCAAATTCATCTTTTTGAAGGCGCTCCAGTTAATAATATCGGCTGAACTGCCGTTGTCGACAAATATCCTTTTGACCTGAAAATTGGCGACGGTTCCTGTTATGACGAGGCCATCTTCATGTCCGGGTACCACTCCCTTCAAGTCTTCCTCGGTAAAATAAATCAGCGGGGGTGCGTCTTTCTTGCTATTCCCACCGCCGATTTCCTTGAACTTCGGCCTATCTCTTACTGACATTACCTCCTTGAGGTACTTCTTCCGCTGCTTGGCCGTGTCGCCTCCTCCTCCCAATCCTCCTATGATGATGTTGCATTCAAACTCGGGCTCGGGGAACTCGTCATCCTTCTTGCTCTTCTTGTCGTCTCGTGGTTTATTCTCCTGTTGGGATTTTCTCTTGGCTTGGTGCCCCTGGGTTCGAATTACGTATTGGCGCAACTTGCCTTCACGCACGAACCTTTCTATGGTATCTCGGAGCTCCCAGCATTGGTCGGTCGTATGCCCCGGTCCATTGTGGAAGTCACAATACTGAGTGTAATTCATCCCTTCTCTCCGCACTATGGGAGGAGGTCGGTCGACTTTCCTCATCTCAATGAAGGCCACCTCCTTCCAAATTTGACCTCGCGTAGCGTTCAACGGAGCGTATCTGTCGAACTTCAGCTCATATCTCCCTGGCCTGGAACGAGTGTCGGGGACGTCTCGCGGAGGTCGGCCTGCCGGGGTGTTTGGCGGATGTCGGCTGGACTGTCCGACCTGGAAATTTTCTGGACGTCGGTTCCGTGGTGAAGAGGGTTTTTTATTTTCCCTCGGAGCCGAGTTGGCGATCTCCATCTGCTCCAATTCCAAATATTTTTTGGATCGGATCCCAAATTCATTTAAGGATTTCACGGGGTCCTTGTAAATCGACTTGGCAAGTCGGGAAGATCCATTAAGGCCGGCCGACAAGAGGTGAACGTGGACTTTCTCTTCTAGCCCCTGGACCTGTAGTGCAGCTTCCTTGAATCGGTCCAAATAGCTCTGCAGTGTTTCCCCGTTCTGCTGGCGTATTTTTCCTAAAGCAAACTCGGATTTAGGTTGCTTCTTGCTCGTTGCGAATTCAACAAGAACTTCTGGCCGAAATCCTCAAAATTGCGAATGGTCCTCGGCGGCAACGAATGGAACCAGGTCTGGGCGGCTCCGGTAAAGGTCGTAGCGAAGATCCGAGATATGATGGGTTCGTCGATTCCACGAACACACATCTGTATATCGAACTCGTCGATATGTACCTGTGGATCTTGGCTCCCATCGTATTTGTTCAAGAAAGAACCGTCGAAATCTTCCAAAAATGGGGCTTTTACTATGCGGTCGACGAATGGACTATTATTTTGGTGGCCCCGGCTATACTTCCTTCGGTACGTGCCGTCGCCTTGACCGGGATGACGAATGATCTCTCCCGTCGGTCTCTCCTCCATGACATATTCAGGTGTCATGGCCGAAGACGAGCGGTGAGCCTCGTGTTGTGAATGAGACGTTCTTCCCCGCTCGGAATGGTCGACAGGGTCTCTGTGGTCGGTCCCGGCTGTACGGGCCGACGTTGCTGGCCTCGGTCTCCTAGCTGTTACATGGGGTTGGTCGGCTTCTGCATGAACTTCTGTATGGTCGGTATTTTGCCGACGCTCCTCTCCTCGCCTTCCGTCGGCGTTTTGCTGACGTTCCTCTTCCCATTTTCTGTTATCGCGATCCTCCAACTGAGCAATCAGCCGCTGGATGTCTTCCTGGCGTTGGAGTTCATAACGCTTCTCCAGATTCTCCATTCGAGCCAACAACGACTGGAGAGCATTCTGAATGAAGCGCTGTGAAGCTTTAGAGTTCTCTTGTGCTACCGGTGTGTTGGCTGGCTCATGTGTTGCAGGTCCCGCACGAGATGAAGCCGTGTGGGACAATGCGTCTTCTGCCACCACATTCTCCGGATTCGGATTCCTGGGTGGGTCTTCACGTCTGGCATTCTGGTGTCTTCTGGAATTTGCCATTGAGAGATGGTGGGATTCGAAATTTATCGTTCCCACAGACGGCGCCACTGTTCTGCTCAGAGAGAACAGGAATGTCCAACAAGTGGTGTTGAAATGTTTTCTATACGATCAGGCTCTCTCTCTCTTAAGAAGCTTATGGATTGAAGCAACCTAAGGAAGAAGGTGATCACAGCAGCAGTACACGAAACAATTGGGGTGCAGTGTGTGCCGTGTGAATGGAAAGAGAGAATCAGAATTGTGTGTGTGTACCTTTCACCATGGATTAGGCTTTATTTATAGAATTCTAACCTGGACCTTGATGGTAGACGGTTGAAGCCTGTTATCTTTTACCGGGATATTCGGAGATATGAATAATTAGAAGATAACAATCTATCTTCGTTAATATATCTTCTGCTAGTGGTTGGTTAAAATATTTTGAATATTTGAGTTAACAAGATAAAGGGTAAATATCTTTATCCGTAACACCTTTATTCCTTAATTTTTGATCCATACATGCCTCAAATATACTAGGCAGAAATTAAGGACTAGAGAAAATGAGAGGGCAACCTTCACATTTCTCAGTCTAGCTAGATAGATTTTGTAAGAACAGATTCGTATGGCTCAATAGGTTTCAACCCGCGAGTGTTTGTATAACATATGCAATATTAAATTATTCAATTAAATTAAAAAAAAAATCATATGCTGGCGAAGGAAAAATAAATGAAAGTACTTGAACTCTCCCCTGGGAATACCAAGCTGTTTCACCATGACGCACCACCACAATCTCGGCATAATCTGGATGGGGATAGCTATAGCCACCAACAGAAACATCATAATTGCCAATTACTTTGAGGATTAAGGAAATATTGAATTACAAATAGCACAAGAAAAAAACCTTGCAATTATCTTCAGAGAATTTCGTTAAATGGATTATCTGATTTCCATCTTTCATTTTCAATTCTTATACACACATGCATAATAATTAAGCACAATATATATACATATATATATATATATATATATATATGAACACCTCAAATGAAAAATTGAGGAAGGGAAAGGAACCTGGGAAGGGAATCGGTGGTGGCCATTCTGAGTGACGAAGTTTTGCTTGATTTGGTTACAACAACTAAGAATTTGAAGCACAAAGATGAAGAGACATTAGAGGAAAAATAATGAGGTATATAATATATATGTATGATCGTTAATGTGGTTGTTAATTTTGTTTGCACTCAATATTTTCGTTTCCTCGTTGCTTCGCTTCTGTTTAATATTTTCTTTTTTCAATTCCTCGTTGATTCGCTTTTGTTAATAATTTTCCCGTTTTTTCTTATAATATACTTATTTTGGGTTGATGTGGTTTCCCTATAATATACCTTTTTTGGGTTGTCCCCTCACTTTAGAATTTAACAACTATTTTGGGGGTTGGTTCTTAGTTGATGCTTAGTGTTCCATTTGTTAATTCATTTCTCAATAATTTACTCCTTTGTTGCTTAGTGTTCCACTTGTTAATTTCTCTATGATATACTTTTTTGGGTTGATGTTTCAATATAAACAATTATTTCGTGATCAGTTGGAACCCGGAGCAATTGGATGAATACTATTTTGTGTAATTGATCATTTGTTAAAAAAAAAATCATATATTGGATAGGACATCGAGTGCTTATTTGGCCCCACAAGAGACCAAAACAACATACTAGATAGTTATTAGGTAAGGGTAATTGAGTACCTATTTAGACCCGCACGAGGTAATGAGAGCATTTACCAATAATCATGAGATTAGACCACCAATTCTTCTTATAGGACAAATTACCTATATGGAATCAGTGCACACAAGCCCAAGGTCCAAGATCCAATAAGGTTGGTATAAAAAGGGTAGGACCCCAAGTAAAAATCATTGTTTATTGAATGCGCATTTATGATCCGTATTTATCACTTTAGACCAAACCCTTACTTGAGCGTTGGAGTAACTTTTGCAGGTACCCCCCTCTTTCATATCACATCATTTGAACAAAGTGAAGAAGGAAGAAGAACACCAAGGACCCTTTGGCACAAGGAATAGTGTTGTGGCCACCTTGGGGCCGTGTAATATCGTTCCCGACCCCAAAAATTATGGCAATTACATGAAATAGAACGAACACAGCAGCAACAGAACAACCTGGGAATCGTGATGGAGGATCAATGCAAGCTAAAGAGCTATGACTCAAGCACTTCAAGATCATATCCAATCTAACTTGTATCTCTTGGAAAAGCAAGAAGAAGCCCACAAAAGTAGTGGAAACACAAAAGGAGTGTTGTTTGTTTTAACGAATTAAAAGCATCCTGTAACATATTAAAAACATCTTTTGATACCTGTAATCGATTAAAAGCATCCTGTAATCGATTAAATCAGTCTGAAAAATGCAAATAGCTCTATTTTAATCGATTACATGTCGAATTAATCGAATTATTTTGGCCATATATCAATTTCCAGGATGGATAAGAGCCAAATAATTGATTACCAAACCAAGTAATCAATTATTTAGGTTAAATAATCGATTACATGGTCGAAATAATCGATTAAACCAGTTTTTAAGCTTTTTTGCACATATTTGGGAAGCCAAAGGTCACTTATGGAAAGCTTGCACTTCAAGCTTCATTTAGGCTTCATTTCAATTTGTATTTTCTTACATTTCAGTGACATTTAGCTTGTAATTTCATGGCCTATATAAAGTGCCAAAACTGAATGTAACTAACTTTTGTTTCATTAATACAATTTCTGAAAAATTGTTGTGAGAGTTTCTCTCTTGTTCTTGTTCAAGAACTTCCGAGTCTTATCAATGGCTTCCCAATGCTATTGTGGTGATTCTTCCTAGGCTTATTGGAAATCCTTTTCCATGGTGCCATTCATTGTCTTCACCTTCATCCTTATCCTTTCTTCCATCTTCCATTTTTCTGCAATTTAAACTTCTGAAACAACCCCAATTCAAGGAGTGCTGGAGTTTCTGTGTTCTTGAGGTCTTCTTGAAGCTTGGGTTCTATTGCAAGGTAGATTTGGAAAAACTTAATGGCTATGGGTTCAGCTGTTTCCATCATGTGGTATCAGAGTCTAATACTTGTGTTTTGCTAACCATTTTCTTCGAATGATGAGTTCAAGTGGAGGAGAAGCTTTGTCACCTAGGACTTCTAGGTTGATGAAAGCCATGACAAAACAAATAAAAGATTTGAAAACTGAAATAGATGCCAAAATTGAAGGAATGCAAAGAAGGAGTCATCCAAGAGAAAGTGTGGATGGAGAGGCTCATAATAGTAGAAGGTTGAGTGAGTATGCTTCTTCTTATGGAGAAAATTGTTATGATGAAAGGAGTGAGAGGGAGGATTGGAGAGAAAATAATAATAGAAGAGAAAATCATAGGAGACATAATCCTAGGAGGCAAAATAGAGATGATGAAGATAGGAGGGTGAGAAGAGAAGAGAGAGATGAGAGGAATGGAGGATTGAATGGAGTGAAAATAAAAATTCCAAAATTCCTTGGCAATAATGATCTGGAAGAATATTTTGAGTGGGAGGTGAAAGTAGAACAAATTTCTCATGCCAACATTTTGAGGAAGAAAAGAAAGTTACTTTAGCAACTCTAGAATTTGGTAGCTATGCTTTGATATAGTGGAACCAAATTTAAACAGATATAGTGAGAGGGAGGAGACAAAGAGTAAATTCTTGGAATGACTTGAAGGCATGCTTGAGAGGAAGATTTGTCCCAACTTATTATGCAAGAGAAGTCCATAATAAGCTTCAAAGACATTTCCAAGGTAATAAGAGTGTTGATGAATATTATAAGGAAATGGAATTGATGATGATAAGGGCTGAAATTGTGGAAGTTCAAGAAGCAACAATGGCTAGGTTCCTTCATGGCTTGAATAG
>PYAF01000452.1:231678-252430 GCA_007407185.1 Glycine tomentella | reverse complement strand
GCCGGAAAGAAGCGATGATGGGGCCCTTCATCAATTCTTCTCTTAAGGAGGTTCTCTCCATGCTTGGTTAGTTTCTCTTATGGATTGGATGTAATCTTCTACTTTTAAGTATCTCTTTTAATATTTATTTATGCATAAGTCTTTTCTATTTATTATTGGTAATTTTATTCCGTGCTTAATGCTTGATCCTACTTGATCATTAGTATCACGAACTTAAACCCGAAGTGAGACTGGAAAGTAATCTTAGGGTTTGAACTGAATGAAATTACTCGTTAGGTTACGTTGCTAGAAATAGGGCATAATGTTTCGATTGCATAAAAGCACGCGATTATAGTTCTTAACGCTGGGGTAATTTACTTAAATATGCGAGGGATCGATATTCGGTAAACTATCCTTAGAACTTGGATGCGAGGAATCGATTCGAGGTTAATTAATGTGTGCATCAGTAATAACAGAAAATGATTTATACATGGTAATATTAATTGGATACCGAGGTATGAATGATGAAATCCAATCCTACGTTTTTAACTTAATTAAAATCGTTTTATTAGCTTCCGCAATCTTTCGTAATTTTTCTTTATTTTCGTAAAACCATCAAAACTTCGACTATACTCGTTGTACATAACTATTCAATTGTTGAATTCTATTTGGATAAACTGAGTAGCACAAGTCCCTGTGGAGACGAACTTTTATAAATTTTGTAACTTACAACGACAATTGGTACGCTTGCCAATAATAACAAGATGGTAAATTTAGGCGTTACACCTCTCATGTAGTATCATCATCATAACCTTACAGAGACTCGCCTGCAAGGGTGACATTTGTCCCAAACACAAACAAGACAAACAGACGGGGAGTGAGATACATCTCACAATAAATTTAAAACATGAAGGAAGTCATAAAGATATAAAATACATTTATAAACAATTACCTTACACAACACAAGCATGCCTTATCTAAATCAAACATTTCATACATAAAGCCACACAAAGGTTGTCATCAGAAAACTGACACTAGACTTAGACAATTTTTCAAGCATTTTAACTATAAGAAGTTAATATAATACTCTTTTAACACCAAATATAATATAATAAAGACAACAACAACACCACCACCACCACCACCAACAATAATATGCACAAAATATACACGTGTATAGGAACACACACTATTACAACATAAGTACATGGTTAGGACAAAACCAATAATACACAAATAATTATAACAAGTATTTACAAAAAAATATAACAAAATGGTCTTAATAAGAGTTATCTTTATGATATATTCCTAGTACTTAAAAACTTTGGGTGTTACACAAGCATATCTCACATATTGGACCAAGCCTTGGCCACCGAAATTCTAGCCATGCCAAAAAGAGCCAACACTCCGCCCAAGGCTGATTTCTCCAAACGTTGTTAGTATCACCGTAATCGAGGACACTCAACCGAAGAGTGCAATGTCTTAAAAGACAATATTTAGTACCTCATCAAGTTGGGACACTTGAAGGATTTTATCCATAAGCCTCAATGCTATCTATCTCAATACAACTATAGACAAGATTAGGACAAAGGAAGAGAGTAGGATCGCAGTCACCACCCTTAGATTGAGAGACATAGAATATGAAGCTGATCTAGAGAAAGGGAGGAAAAATCCCTTAATCATCTGAGACGTGTCATCAACACCAATGCAGGAGGATTCGTCAGAGGAGGGGCAACGACCTTGGCATGGAAAAGACATCTACGACAGGTCCGATCAGTTAACATGTTTTCCCCACACAAAGCTCCAAAAATGTTGTCTATCACCTTTACTTCGGCTAATTTCGAAGCAATAGACCAACTCAGGATGACACTTACTGACCAAGGGAGTTCGACCAATATCCTATTCTGGAACGCTTTGAAGCAGTTGGGTATACCGGACTAAGAGCTCTTTACCCATGACGACCCATTATTCGACTTCGCTAAAGAAAGGGTAGGAATCAAGAGATGCATATGGCTATTGATAAACCACTTTTTGAGTGATATATTGTGAGTTTTTATCTCATTTTCATGCACTTTCTCAGCAAAACTCATGTTTGGACACTAGTTTTGTCTTGCAAAAGTATAATCGCTCAATGGAGTGAAAGAGTTGGAAATTATATGTTTTATGAAGATTTGAAGAAATCTATCACTTGACTACGGTCGTGGTACATTCATAACAGTCGTGGTAAGCAGTACAATCATAAAAAAATGATGACATCCATTCTAAATAGCGTCAGCATCTGACAACGGTCATGGTAAACTCACCACAGTCGTAGTCCACACCATAACGGTCGTAGTCATTTCAGAATGCCCTAAAGCTTCAGCATCACAACCGTAGTGTGGCTTTCTAGCTAATATCTTTAGGAAGCTATAAATAGGGCTATTTTCCTTATCTTTGATATCTTTCACCTAATTTAAGAATTGGAGAGCACTCTCAGGGGTTTTGAGAGTTTTGAAGCATGGACAACACCATTAGGATAAATTATGATCATCGTTCCTACCTTGTTGGTATGTCTATGCTAATTTCATATTGATTTTCAAGTTGTGCTCTGATCATGAGCAGCTAGTCACCCTAGTTCGGGGGTTATGATGTAATTGTCCAATTGTACCCCTTTCTTTGTTCTTAATGAAATTTCTCAATGTTTTATGTTAATTAAATATCTTCCTTATTCTTATTGTTTATTTGGGAACTGATCAATCCTATGCTTAATCGAATATACTATTGTAATCATCTGCGTATGTTAGGTAGACTTAGGTAGAGAATGTTTTACACCAAAATTGCATGATCAAACTATTTGGGTAATCTCTGATATATTATTTAATCCTTAATTGATCATCCCTGGAATTGATTATATCCTTTGACTTAAATTGATATATCCATGATCATTGGAGTATACGCAAAGAGCATCCTTCGACCTTGATCATAGGCTTTGGTTGACTTTGGAAATCAGTAATTAATGTGGAAGGAACTTCATTAGAACTATGATTGGGGAAAAATTGGTACTAGTGAATCGTAATCCCAGATTGTTATTCATATCACTTAAATCTTTCTTTTGCAATAGTTTATTTGTTTTCTTTTAAAAACCAAAAACCACAAAAATACTTCAATCTTTTAAATTATCCAACTATTTAGGAATATAACTAGTCTCTAGGGTTCGACAACTGGACTTTTAGTGCACTGTTACTACTGTGTAAGGTACACTTGCCCTTATTCGGTGTCATTGTTGGGGACTAGTTGCATAGATTCTGAAGTAATTTAATTTTGTTAAACCAAGCAGTTTTTGTTCATAGAAACTCTTTTATTATTTATTTAATTTTCTACTATTGTTTTTTTACTTCTTTTTTCCTTTTTTCTTTTAAAATTTCTCGTTGCACTTGATCTTCTCCTCTACTTTTTAGTGCATCCAAACTAAGTCCCAAAATCCACCACTGCAGTATGAACATTCAATTAACAGATTAATCTGAAGGTTTCATACAAAAATCTATAGAGAGAGGAAAAAAAGCAACGACAGCTGATTAAGACCCTTATGGGCAACCTCAATCCTACTTTGGGGGAAACCAATACCATCCAATTCATCGATCTACCTCAGGAAGTCATGTTTGACTTCGAGCATGGGTTCCTATATATGCTAGAGAACAACCCGTTTAGTGGTGCTTCCCATGAAGATCCTATGCAACACTTGAGGAAGTTCATCAAGTTGACCAACACTGTGAGATAGAATTGTTTACCGACAAAGTATGTTAGAATTTATGTTTTTCCTTTCTCTCTCAATGGGAAGGCATGAGACTAGTTGTGTTCACCACCTGAGAGTGGCATCACTACATGGAATCAATGCACAAGTGCCTTCTTAAGAAAGTATTTCTCTCCCATGAAGATGGATTTGTAAATTAGGGACATTGGAAAATTTGTGCATACGGAGCAAGAGAGTCTACCTAAAGCTTAGGAAAGGTTGCAATAGAAGATCAGAAGTTGTCCACACCATGACATTACTCAATAAAGGTTGGTTCATATTTTCTATCATGGAGTATCCTCACATAATAGGGCAAGCTTGGATGCTTCTTGTGAGGGCAACCTCATGTTAAAGCCCATGTTAATGCCATCAAACTCATTGAATACATGTGCTTTAACCCCTACAACAACTCAGCGGATAAGAGGATTATGAAAAGGGGCATCAACTAGGTGGAGACAGATGAATCCTAAACTAAATTGGGAAAGCAGATGCAAGCTCTATCACTGAAGATTGAGACACTCATGAAAGCTCAAGCTCAAGTCCCCATTACCACACCTCTATTCCCAACCTGTGATAGATGTGGAGTTGTGCATTGGCCAGGGGAATACATTATTGATGATATGCTAGCTTCAGCTATGGATGAGATATACTTTGTTGGGGGAAAGAGACAATTTTTATATTCAATACCCTAGCAATTTTTATCAAGGACAGGGCTTTAGGTGGAATTAGGGTTTGGACCCCATAGTTTTCACCCATAAAATCAACACTGAATAGAGGTTTCCATCTAAACACTTATCCGAAAGAAGACTTAATCCCAACATGATAGAGGTTGTCAAAAAAGAGGATGTTAAGCCAACTTTCAAGATGAATGCACATAACATCAAGGTGTATTTAATGGATTCCAATTGGTGCAAAAGATTGTGCATCTCTCTAACCTTTGAGCCACTTAACCATCACACATCAAACTTGTGACGTTAGACAAGCGCTATTCGGGAGGCAACTTGTGATTGGTATCATTTATTTATGCTTTGTCCCATGTTTTCTTTTAAATTATTAAGTCAAACTACATGTTAGTACAATAGTCGTGGTCATTTGACCATGGCCCATACATTCAACATCAGGCACTGAGTACGGCCATGGTCATCTGACCACGGCCTAGGAAGTTATCGTAGGTGTCGAGTATGACCGTGGTGACTCTACTACGCTCATGGTTAGTTAGTTTTTCAATTTCAGTTTTTCTTTCATTTGTTATTTCAGTAAACTAGTTTTGTCCATTTTATTGTAGTCTTTTATTTTTGTTCTTATTGTATTTTGATGCATTAAGGACACTAGATATGTTAAGCATGGTTATCAAACTATAGAGTTAACTCATAGACTCTTACAAGTTTGAGAGTTTACTTACCCCTAGCGAGTTGACTCATGACTGTTTCGTTTTCTAAGTAGACTCGAGAAAACTTGTTGGACTCGTACAGACTCATAATTCCACGATTAAGTTTAATGAAACGACAGTGCCTTGGGTTGTTTTGGTGTCAAGATTGGGGCAAAATTAGGAAACCCAAACTAAGGTTCCTATTTCACATTCATCTATGTAAATCGTTCAGCTCAATGCCTCCTCTGAGTTATCTCCTCTCTACAGATCATGGCTCTTGGTTGTAGGCTCATGCTCATGTTGTCGTGATCGCGAGTCATGACTGTTGTTGGCTTGTGGTCGGTTGTCATGGCCTCATGCTTATGCTGGTTTGGATTCACGATTCCTCTCAGGCTCTCATACTCTCATTTTGTTCTTCTCTGCACGTTTGGATTTTGCTGAAGGTAAGTTTTGTTCCTTCCTTGTTTTCTTCTCACTCTTATGTACTAAAATTGAATGTATTTTTCTTGCTGAAGAAGTTTGTTATCCATGTTTTAAGCTTAACTTGTAGCTCTTCTGAGTGTGAGCATAATTGGAGCTCATTTGAAATGTTAATTCTTGTTTATTCCTTTATTTGTGGTTATTAATTTTATTTATTTGGTTTAGATAATAATTAAAATTTAATTTTTAATATAGGTTCATACTAAGAGAGGAAACCGCTTGCATCAAAAGAAAATGAATGATTTGGTTCATGTGATGTATAACTTGAAGTAGAAAAGTAAACAAAATAGAAAAACTATTGCTCTTCCATTTGAGAATATTCAGTCTGATGATGAATGGATAACCGAAGATGGAGAACTGTTGAAGTTGATGGCGGTGGAAGTGGTGACACTGTTGAGGTAGATGTTGGAGGAAGACCAATTGATCCAACAAATCTAAATGTTTTTTTTTATCTAGATAATATATTTTTCGATGCTAATGTTGATGATGAACAGTTTTCATCTGAGGAAGAGCTGGATGGTGATGGAGATAAAGACGATGATGAAGATGGTGATGACGATCTTGGAGGTTATGGCATTAGAGGATTGGACATCAACACTTGAAGTTGAAAACATTTGTGTTTTTTTAGTTATTTAACTATTATTGAACTTATCTAGTAGTGATGCACAACTAAACTTGGTTATTTATGGTTTAGTGTGTTTTCCTTTTTATTGTGCTTTATTATGTTGTCAAAATGTTGAATTGGTTTGTTATTTATGGGTATTTTATTATTATTTTTTATATGAAGTAGACTCTTACAAGTTTACGAAGCTCTCACAAGTCTACATAGACTCTTGAGTCTGATAACTTTGGTATTAAGTTTGGGGAGGGGTATGATTACAACCCCAACTTTGAGCTCTCTGTGATATATGTGATCTCTTGCATTGTTCTGGTTTTATTGCTGTGAAAATCTATTGGTTTTAGAATTTTGTCTTTTAGTTACTACTTTGATAAAAAAATAATAATAATAATAGTGTGTGTGTGTGTGTGTGTGTGTGTGTGTGTTAGGGTAATTGGAGTTTTCTTCAAGAGGGAACATTAGCATGCATGATTGTGAGCTGTTCTTAGAACTACCCTCAGATAGGTAAGTGTTATGCCTTGATTCTCTTTGTTTGTGTGAATTGATTCCTTTTAGTAGCATTGTTCTATTCTCTATTTTGGCATACATATCCTTGAATGAATTCTAAATTTTCTGAAAAGATGGGACACTGATAGGCTTTTTTGAGACATGTGAATCTTTTGATGAGTTTTCCCTTAGTTAACCACTTTGAGCCAGAATGATTATCTCTTTTTGGTCCTTGAAGTATATTGTGTGAACTATTGATGTAAGGAAAAAAGGGGAACTAATGTACATTACAGGTTGTGTCGGTGATTGAATCCTAACTCTTTTTCTCAAGTGAAATAAAAAACAAAAAGGGGTTGATGAAAATAAATAAATAAACTTTACCCCAAAGTAAATAAAAAGAGAGAAGCAAAAAAGGATCAAAAGTTTAAGTGAAAAAAAAGGTGCAAAAATAGGTTTAAGTAGCTGATGCTTTAAGCAGGAAATCTCTGCATGTATCTAAGATGATGATCAAGGAAATGGAATTAATAGATAAGTGCCATTAAAAGGATCAAAAGTTTAAGTGAAAAAATTGCATTCTGAATGCTCCAAATTCGTGGTCTATTTATAGCTTTCTCCTTCTTGCCTGCTTCACTCGCCCAGGCGAGTGAATTTTCCTTTGTTTGCTTGCCTGGGCGAGCTAAACTCTATCTTCTTGGAACTTGCAGCTCGCCTGGGCGAGCTAAATGAATTATGGTTGTTCGCCTGGGCAATTTAAAGACTTAGTCCTGAAGAAAGCTTTGGGCCTGGATGAATTGTGGGCCTATTTTGCTGTTAACACCTCCAAGTTTTGATTTTTAAGCCCTTCCTTGCTTGTTTTGCTTGTTCGAAAGCCTCAGATATCCTCGAAACCTATCGAAATACAAAATGTGATTGGATTAATCTTCCAAAATATGAAAAACATTTATCTAAGTAATAGATACAAATCAACTAGGTTTAAAGCAGGTTTATAAACAAAGTTAAATGAAATCAAAAGATAAGTGTCATCATTGAAACCATAATTTGACTGAAATATGACACTTATCACTCCCCCCAACTTAGAATCTTGCTTGTCCTCAAGCAAAGTAAATTAACACTAGGACTATAGTAAATACTTATGAACATGCTTTGTAAAGAATCAACTTTTCAGAGTAATCAGAACATATTTTCAAATAGTCAACCTTGAGAATTGAAATAAAAGATGAAATTTACAAAACCAAATGAGATTAAGATCAATTCACATTTCATTTCTAAAAAACATCAAAGGAAAAACTAAATTGATTCAAACAGAGAAAAACCTCTCAAATGTGTTTAGTTCTCCCAAGTAAGTGTTTATTTTCAATTTCATCACTGAGATATCATTGATCAATTTTGCAGTTCATTTCCCATCAAATCAAAGTACATACTTATTATGGATCATTAGGGCTTTTGTGGTTGGGCCTGACTAGAAAGAAATCTTGATTTTTCTGGATATTCAAAAAGTACCTTGTGAATAGGAGAGCAACAAAGATAAAATAACTTGATCATTACTTCCTTTTTTTTTCTTTCAAGATATCCATTTTTCTCATATCAATATTTTCATTCACCCAACTTTGTATTTTTTAAAACACAAGGAATTTGTTTCCTTTTTTTTCTTTCTCTTTCTTTCTTTTCTTTTCTAATCACATGAATAGCAATAGCCAGAAAAAGTCTTTTTCATCGCATGAGCTTCCCAAAAGATAAAGTATTTTTAACAAAGTAACACGCCCTTTTGCTCTCCTAACCTAAGGTAAGGTAGGGAAATTCTTATTCTCGGTTAGGGTTTCAACAAAATATCAAGTGTTTGGCTCAAAGGGGTTACAAAGGTAAATCATTATGTATTGGGATAGCCTTTTGGCCAGTGGCTTGAAAAGATGTTCAAAAAGAAAGAAGGCCAAAATCATATCCATGCATCATATGTTATGACAATTAGAAATTTATGCAAAATCAACTATAAAACAGATCAGTGAGGACACTCAATGTTTTTTTTATGTGGTTGCACACACTCACGAGGCTTAAGGCCTGTTTTCATGTTCAAATCAAATCAATGTTTCGAAAGATGTTCTTTATTAATTCCATGTAAAAAGATTTGCCTTCATTTGATCTTTGGAAACCATTCCTTTGTTTTTCATTCTCAAAGTTTCCAAAAATCATTTTATGGTGTTCTGATCCAAATCAAAAAGCAAGTTTCAAAATATTTATCTGTTGATTCTTTTCAAAACATGACATATCGGTTAAGCCCCAAAAAGATTTCTACAACCATGTTAATAAAACAAAAAGTATTTAAATTGTGTATTTTCAAAAAGAGAGAAACCTCTGTGTGCAAGCAAAAAGAATAAAAAATGCACACAAATTTTTCAAGGAAACATTAAACATAGTGACTAAATAAACAAAGTACTAAATTTAAACTACAAAGCAGTAAAGAAATATAAAACAATGTCACAGATTTTTTTTGAAGATCATGGCTGAAGAGCTCGGTTTCCTCCATTCAGATAATCAACAGGATCTGTCACGTTCTTTATCCTCACCTGCTTTGCCTTTCAAAAAGATAAGATATAAACTTTTAAAAAGACATATAACATTAAAACAACAAAAATAAAGACAAAAATTAAAAACACTGGGTTGCCTCTCAGGAGCGCTTCTTTAACGTCGTATTAGCTGGACGCCTTTGTTATGGTTTTGGCTCCTAGCAATTGGATAATAGGGATGAGCCAATGGCTTTTGCATTTTCCTCCAACATTTCACCAGTTTCTTTTCTTTTTCAAAGAGACTTGAATGGCTTATGACTGGTTTATGTGAAGTCCCTACAAGAAAAACATTTTTAAAATGTAGAGGTACTGTGTTTATCTTTATTGGTGATTCTTGATTCTTTTCTTCCTCTAATAATTCTCAAAGAATGATTGCTGGTAATGAATTTCCTTGAAAGCATATGGTTGTTGGAGATAATCAAAACTATCATTGTTCTTCAAATTCACTCATCTTCTCAAATGCATCAGCTGATATTTTCTCTAAACAATCTTTTCCTTGAGCCAACCTCTTGGAGTCGAAAATTACTTCATACAAGATATCCACTCTAAAACACTCCCTTGGTTCTTTTGGATTTGCTGAAAAAGGTCCATTGCTATGCTCAGATATTTGTTTTGCAAGTTGTCCAACCTGAACTTCAATACTTTTGATGTAAGCCCCAGTGTTCTTTTGATTTGTGATAGACATTTGCATAAGCTGAGTTAAAGTATCTTCCATTTTTGAAATTTATCAGGCTGAACTTCTTATTTTTGTTGTTGTGGTGGACCCCTATTTGAAGAACCTACATAAGAGTTGTTAGTGGGACCTACATAAGAAGAGTTAGTGGGAGCATAATATGCATTATCATTTTGCTGTCTCCAGCCATAAGAACTTCAACCATTTCTGTAGCCTTGGTAATTTCCTTGGAAGTTCTGTTGAGATTTGGTCTGATTTTGCATATAATAAGCCTCCTCTTCTTGTTGGCAATCACCAGATACTTGCTGAACTTGTTGAGAAAGTTGGCCTATTTGTTTTGTCAAGGCCTATATTTGTTGTGTCAAGAGTTTATTATGAGCTAAAATTGTATTATGAGTATCTAGCTCCATTATACATTTTTTTTGAATCGGAGATCTATCATGGTGAGACTGGTAATCATCGGCTGCTATGAAGTCAATGTTACAATTGCTTCCTCCGGGCTCTTTGACATCATCGTACCTCCAGCTGAGGCATCAAGAATCATTTTTGTTTGAGGTCTCAAACCACTGTAAAAAAATATGTACCTGTGCTGCATCGTCAAAGTTGTGGTTTGGGCACCTTCGCAGTAATGATTTGAATCTCTCCCATGTTTCACAGAGAGGTTCATCAAACCCTTGGGAAAAAGTAGCAATGGATGATTTTGCGCTTATGAATCTGTATGGAGGAAAGAATCTTGCAATGAATTTTTCCTCCACTTCTTCCCAAGTGCTAAGACTTTTATTTGGTTGGGATTAAAGCCAAGTCTTTGCCTTACCAGTCAAGAAGAACGGAAAAGCTCTGAGATAGACAGTTTCATGAAGGTAGAGAAATGAATGTATGGATCCTCATGATCTAGTCCAGCAAATGGATGTGATCCAATCAGACTGAGCAATGCGGGCTTCAATTCCACAATTTTCTTACTGAAAGGAGGAATGACTTTGCTGTTGTAACATTTTGGTCTTTGTTGATACGCATCGTCACCAAGAGTCCTCCGTGATGGTCTATTTTCTTCTCCCCCCTCTTTTATCAGCCATAATATAAATTACAAGTGGCTTTACTAGTGAAGGAAAATCAAAATAGAAGAAGATTTACTCGGTAGCTTTTTGGTTGTTTGTTTCTTTTCCTTTATGATCTTGGTAATTTCTAAATTTAATAACGATGTGTCTGCAAGAAATTTACCTCAAAAGGAAAAAGGACAAACTTGCAATAACTCATAACTACCAAGGTTAGGGAAAATAAAATAAAATCAAACACAAGAGAATTTATACAAAATTAAAATAACGAAAGTAAAGAAAAAGTCCTATTCAACTGAAAAATTAAATTTGACAGAACTGAGTGAGCAACTCAAGTCCCTGGCAACGGCGCCAGAAACTTGTTAGGACTCTCGGCAAGCGTACCGATTTGTTGTTGTAAGTTACAAAAATTTATAAAGATTGTCTCCATAGGGACTTGAGCTACTCAGTTAATCCAAAGATAATTTAACAGTTCAATAGTTATGTACAAGTAGGATGAATAGAATTTCACTTGTTTAAGAATGTAACGGAAAATAACTAAACTTTAGCAAAAATGAAATATACTTATGAGAAAGTGGGATTGGATTTCATCATTCTTATCCTTAGTATTCAATTAACGTTTACCATGTATAAATCATTGTCTATCCTTATTGATGCACACAATATTTCACCCCGAATCGATCCCTCTCATTCGAGAACCCTAAGGATAATTACCAAATATCGATCCCTCGCATATAAAGTAAATACCTCAGCATCAAAATCATAGTCATGTGATTTATGCAATCAGAACATTATGCCCTATTCCTAGCAACGTAACATAATGAGTAAAATCATTCAGTTCAAACCCTAAGGGCACTTTCCAGTCAAGCTTAGGATTTTAATTCATAAAACTAGTGATCAAGTAGAATCAAGCATTAAGCATAGAATGAAATTACCAACAAGGAATAGAAAAGATTAATGCATAAATAAATATTAAAAGAGATACATAGGGATAAGAAGATTACATCCAATCCTTAGAGAAGCTAGGTACTCATTGTGGAGAGAACCTCCTCAAGGGAAGAATTCATGAAGGGCCCCATCACCGCTTCTTTTCGACAGAGTTTCCACAATAATTTTCACTTTTCTCACTTTCCTAACCTATCTAATACTATTATTTGAGCTCCTAAACTAAAGAACAAGCTTTAGGAAGCAAAAGAAATGAAAAAATTGCCTGGGCGAGCTAAACGCTATCTTCTTGGAACTTGCAGCTCCCCTAGACGAGCTAAATGAACTATGGTTGCTCGCCTGGGTGAGTTAAAAACTTAGTCCTGAAGAAAGCTATAGGCCTGGATGAATTGTGGGCCTGTTTTGTTGTTAACACTCCATGTTTTGATCTTTAAGCCCTTCCTTGCTTGTTTTGCTTAAAATACAAAATGTGATTGGATTAATCTTTCAAAATATGAAAAACAACATTTATCTAAGTAATAGATACAAATTAACTAGGTTTAAGGCAAGTTTATAGACAAAGTTAAATGAAATCAAAAGATAAGTGCCATCATTGAAACCATAATTTGACTGAAATATGGCACTTGTCAATAAACTTTACTCCAAAGCAAATAAAAAGAGAGAAGCAAAAAAGGATCAAAAGTTTAAGTGAAGAAAAGGGTGCAAAAATAGGTTTAAGTAGCTTATGCTTTAAGCAGGAAATATCTGCATGTATCTAGGATGATGGTCAAGGAAATGGAATTAATAGAGAATTTCAAAAATCTTAATTTGTGATTTTCTGTTAATTCTAAAAGCATCATTTTGAGTCAAATACAAATCACTAGTGATATCAAAGAGCACATTAGGCTAGGACAACAGAGAGATTCAGATTTTCAACAAATTTTAACTCAAATCCAAGAGGGAAAATTGCAGGATTTTGAGGTAAATAATAATGGACTGTGGACTTATCAAAGAAGAATATGTGTACCCAAGAGTGATGAATTAAGAGATAAAATTTTGAGTGAAGCCCACAAAAGTAATTTCACAATGCATCTTGGAGTTACTAAGATGAATCAAGATTTGAAGAGAATATTTTGGTTGCCTGGCATGAAAAAGGATATTGCAGAGTTTGTAGGAAAATGCTTAGTATGTCAAAAGGTAAAAATAGAACATCAAAAACCTTCTGGCACTTTGGAACCTTTAAAAATTCCTCAATGGAAGTGGGAGAGTGTATCTACGGATTTTGTGGTAGGATTACCTAGGACTGTTTCTGGTCACGACTCAATTTGGGTCATTGTAGATCTACTTACTAAGTCAGCTCATTTTATACCTATTAAGATTTCTTATTCATTAGAGAGATTAGCTCAATTGTATATACAACAAATAGTTAGATTGCATGGTGTACCTTCCACTTTGATTTCTGATAGAGACCCCCATTTTACTTCTAAGTTTTGGGGAGCATTACAAAAAGCATTTGGAACCAAGTTATGCTTAAGTACTTCTTATCATCCCTAAATAGATGGACAAACAGAAAGAACCATACAAACCCTAGAAGACATGTTAAGAGCTTGTGTGATAGACCAACAAGGTTCTTGGGAGAAATATGTGCCATTAGCAGAGTTTGCCTATAATAATAGTTATCATACAAGCATAGGAATGGTTCCACTTGAAGCTCTGTATGGTAGGAAATGTCAGTCTCCTTTATGTTGGTATGAATCTGGGGTAGCAAGTCTTTTAGGTCTAGACTTGGTAACTCAAACCATGGAGCAAATCAAGAAGATTAGAGAGAAATTGGTAATAGTTCAAAATAGACAAAAACATTATGCTGATAAAAGAAGAAAACCTCTAGAATTTCTAGAAGGAGAACATGTTTTTCTTAAAGTTACTCTAATTACAGGAATAAGATGAGCAATGAAGGTCAAAAAGTTAAGTCCTCGTTTTATTGGTCCTTTCCAAAGTTTGAAAAGAATAGGCACAATAGCTTATTAAATAGTTTTACCACCAAATCTCTTCAACCTTCATAATGTTTTTCATGTATCTCATCTCCGTAAATATATTTTCGACCCAAGTCATGTTCTAGAATCTGAATCGGTACAGTTAAAAGATAATTTAACTATGAGCTTGCCCCCGACAAGAATTTTGGAAAGAGAAATAAAGAAATTAAGAAATAAGTTTGTATCATTGGTAAAAGTAGCATGGGGACACAGACGTTTGGTATACCTGGGAGTTAGAATCAGAGATGAGAAAGAAGTATCCTAAACTATTTATAGATATTTACAAATTTGAGGACAAAAGCTTCTTTTTAGAGGGGGTGAAATGTAACATCCTCAAAATTATATCTTGAGTTTGTATTTATGATTGAATTATGGAAATGTGATAATAGTTGCATACAAGAAGAATATGATATAATTTATTTGCTCACAAGCTGCCCAAAAGTGTCCATTACTGTCACCCGAATTGAAAAATTATTCTCTCTCAATTCTTATTCAAATTAGGTGTATGATATATGGAATTAAAGATATAGATGTCTACTATAACACATAAAAATTACAGATAAATCTAATTTGTATACTTCTTGCAGTAACTAAAATATTAAGAGATATCAGTGTGGAAATTTTTAGCTTGCTGGCAGTTTTGGAATCTAGTTTAAAAATGTTATAGCTAGAGTTTTATAACTCCAAATAAGGAATGTGATACCTTGTTAGAAATATTAGGAAGTCTAGTTTAACATACTAAAATATGGGAATTTATGGACTGATAGATTGGTACAGAAAATATAAAGAACGAACCATGTGTGGTAAAACATTTTTTTAGCTATTTGAAAGAAAAATCTAGTCTTGGCAACTTGTAGCTCCTAGAACTTTGGCACAAAGGCTAGAAGATTCAGCCCAAACTTTTACCAATCAGAAATTGATGAATACTCCCAAAGCTCCACGTGCTACAGCCCAAGGATTATGCATGGGCATGTGAAATAGAAGTTAATGGGAAGTCAATACAAAGAATAAGACAAATTTTGATACAAGCTTCTTGAACCAACCTTTCTAGGTGGCCTTCAACGTGGATAGCTAGCATTAAATGAGAGAATCTTGCAAATAAAATCTAATTTCAGCCATACGTATGTGTAGTTCTATGCATCAAGCAAATGAAAACAATTCACTTAGCAAACTCCACATGCACCTAAGTCATAAATGAAGGAATAATTGTCATGATTAGATTAGGATAATATCTTTAAAGATAGTTACCTTGTAACTAAATTAAATACTAATGTAGTTGAAATCTATCTAATTCACTTACTATCTAAGTAAATAACTTAGTATAAATAGCCTATGTTACCATGAATGTTGCACGTACAAAACATCCAAGCACCCCACAGAAAATTCACTTTTCACCTTGCTTTTTGCTTTTTATTTTTCACCTTCTAAGTTGTTCATAAACCATAGCTTCCCTCCTAGAATCTTACACTTCTATTTTCCTTCTTTTAAAAGACCTTCTTCCTTGAAGATTTCCAAGAAGGGCAACCACCTACTCAGTCATTTGTAAATCCTTTCACATGAGGTAGGCTAGACTTCAATCTCTAGTTAAGAATTTATTTGGACTAACCTATATGTTTAAATGTGTGGATTATGGTTTATATTTAGGCTGGAATTTCATATCATTGAAGGTTATTTTATGATATGATAATGTTGATTTTACAATAGGATAGGTTGATGATTTAAAAGGTGAAATATTAATGATATTTGGACTTGATTTTGATGACTTTTGGACTGGCTATTTATATGTATGTTGTGGGACTGTTTTGAATTAATTTTGAGAAGTATAGGTTGGATGGTATGTAGGCAAATTGTTCAAATACTTGAGTGATTCAATTTTGAGGATTAAGTAGTAAGGTGGTAGGTGAAAGGAGATTAAGGTTTAGACTTTGCTCTAATCTTTTCTTGTCAAGGTTTGAACGAATTATAAATTATTTGAAAGATATATTGTGGAAACAGAATCTGATACTACATCCAGTACTAGATGTAGAGACCAGGTGCAAATACATGGAAATGACATGCATGACTAGCGTAAGACTGCCGCAATATTTCTACATCCAGTACGAGGTGTAGCTACATACAGTACGATATGTAGAGACCATGTGCACCCTGGAAAATTCATTTCATGCATACATGTAGTTTGTATAATTACTTATTGTATGAATTCATTTGACTATATAGATGATTTACTAACGTACTAACGTGTTGATGATTTGCCTACTGAGAAATTTTATTTCTCACTAGATTCATTTCATGTTTTATTTTTTAGATGGCTTCAACAATCATCTTCCTTGACGCGTTAGACTTAGGTTGGTACCCAGATGAAGAAAGACACTGCTATGTTGTAACAATGCACCCAGTCATTCGTGTATATATTTACTTTGGAACTCACTTTCCAATTTCTGTACTTAATGGTCTTTTTGTCCCCCTCAACTGGAAGGCCCAGAAATTTTCCCAATTGGTCGCATCATCATTCTTATTCAACACGTGACAACCATGATCTGAATCATTAAGAGGATTCAGAGCAAACCCTTGATGAAGAGTCCTTGATTCCTCAAGGCAAAAAAGAACGACAACGGGTTGGCCGAAAGGAACTCCAACATCTGTTGCTTCATCCTTTTCGACTCTTTGTACCTAGGATCTGTTTTCCCAGAAGGTTATGTCGAGCCACTTTATGATCTCGGCTCCGCTTCTTATTCTTGTGTTTTTCCTTTCCCATGGGCTCCTTGGTTGTGGGGGAGCAGTGTCCTCTGAAGGGTCCCTCAGACCGGGGAATCAGTTAACAGAGGGCATGGGGACAACGTTATTGGGATAAATGTGGTTTTTACGAGCGAGGCGGAATGCCACCATGTTGTCAATAGCTTGAGCCATGATCTCTGAAACAAGTTAAAAATAGTAAGTTAGAAAGTTTGAGTAAAATATGCATAAATGAAAAACACCAATAGTGAAATCATAAAAGGGCATCCTTACATGCATATCTCGGAATAGGTATTCGTGCATATAAAAAATTCCATGTTCTGCAACTCTTTATTCATAAATACAAACTTGGGTGAAGGAGTGACGTCTGATAGAACTGTCCAAATTGTAATCAGACAATGTTCATTTTTTGGGATAATATTAATGGGAAGCCAGCTTAGAAGATTTATGATATCTCACTTGTCATTGTAGTGAGAAAAGAAGGTACTGACTTCCTCGTCTACCCATGTGTAGCCCAGAAGAGTAATCAGAAGGTACACCTTCTTCTTCGTCAATATGCGTTAATGTTTCTGTGGTAAAACTTCAACAGAAGGGTCAGGGCAATCCACATTTGCCTCCCCGACTTCCAAAGAAGCAGGCCTCAAAATCTCATTGGTGGCAATAAATCCTACATTGGAACCTTTCCTATATTACCTACCACCCTCTCTAGAAGTTGATTCAAGAAGCCCGAGAAGTTGATAAACTCCCCACTGTCGGTGGAAGACGAATCCTCTTATAGAGTTGAAGCTGAAGAAATCGTGATTGAGACATACATGTTGGAGGACAACTACAGCACCTCCCCATTCAACCCCTGAACCCCAGAACCAACTCATTCGGTCTCCCTCGACAAAGCCTCTATCAAAACCATTATTACTAAAATTACAAGTGTACCTACAAAAAGAAAGAAAAGAATACATTATTCGACCGAAAGAGGAAAATTTAGAAGTTATGTAAGGTCGACAAAATGCCCATTTTTATATAAGATGGGCCTCCAAAGAGCCCAAACCAAGCGTGAATCTCCACCGTCAAATTAATGAAGATCAACAGTTGGAATGAAGGGGCATTTCGATTACCAACGTGGGCAGTTGAAGAGACATGGTGTCAGACCACGATCTAACAGTTGTGCCACGACCTCCTAGGGAAGCACAACTGTCACTAGGAACCAATGGCCCAAAAACTGAATACCTATCAAATGGATTCAGATGCCATAAACAGACAGTTCCACATAAATCCCTCCTTGGTCACCATGGACCAAAAAGGCTTGGGGGCATGTATACTGGATAAGACACATAGTACCTATTCAGACCCACAAGAGACTAAAGCAACATACCGGATAGGTATTAGTCCAAGGTAGCTGAGTACATATTTGAACCCACACGCGACAATGATTGCATTTACCAATAATCACGAGATTAGGCCACCTAATCCTGCTTAGAGGATGGATTACCTAAATGGTAATCAATGCACACAAACCCAAGGTCCAAGACCCAATAAGGTTGGTATAAAAAGGTAGGACCCCTAAGTAAAAACCATTGTTCATTGAATGCGCATTTATTATTTGTATTTATGCTCTACGTCAAACCCTTACTTGAGCGTTGGAGTACCTTTTGTAGGTACCCTCCTTTTGGATCACACCATTCAGACAAAGTGAAGAAGGAAGAGGAACAATAAGGACCCTTCGGCATAAGGAGTAATGTTTAGTCATATTGTGACAAGAACAAGACATTATTTCTTTGTATAATTGTGGTGATCTCTACAGCATGAAGCACCAGTTTACATTTTTTTTAGAAGGACAAGGAGTAGTGTTTGGTCATGTTGTTCCAAGAAGTTGTTGTCATTAACCTTCCTTGTTTCAAATCTAACCATATAGCTATATTTTTGAAGCCTATGGTGGAAAGAGGGCACAACTATCATCGAAGGCCTTTCAGGTTCTTAGCTTCATGGATCACTCAAAATGATTTTCAAAGACTTGTCCGCAGTAATTGGAACCCCTTCATCCCCTGGAATGGTCTTCTAAATAATTTTAGAAGGGAACTTCAGAGGTGGAACAAAGAAGGTTTTTGCAATATTTTTGCTAAGAAGAAGAATTTGATTAAGAGATTGGATAAGTTGAATAGACAGTTAGGTGGTGGTGGAAATGTGCATTCCATAGATGAGTTGATTTCTTTTGTGTGGAAGGAATATGAGGAATTTTTGTTTCAAGAAGAGATTTATGGTTCCAAAAATCTCGCTGTAAGTGACCTGCCTTTGGTGATCATAATAGTAAATTTTTTCGTGGTACTATAGTTATTAGGAAGTGATGTAAAAAAGTTCATATGATGTAACATGATGTTGGTAACTGGATTTTAGAACCTTCTCAAATAAAGCAACATGTTACAAATTATTATAGGACATTATTTTTTGAGGAAGAAAAGTATGTAGAATATCTTGTGACATGTATTTTTACAACTCTAGATAATCATGTTCTGAATGCTCTTGAGGATAATGTTTCTTTTCAAGAAGTTTACAAAACAGTTAGAAGTATAGGTGTCCTTAAGGCACCTGGCCCTTATAGCTTCCAAGTTGTGTTTTACTAGAGCCAGTGGGATATGGTGGGCGAAGCACTTTGTAGTCTTGTGCAGAAGGTTTTTGCAGAGCCTCAGTTGATTGGGGAACTTAATGAGAAGCTTATATCTCTTATTCAATGACTCTTATAAGGTGATTACAAAGATTATTTCTCAAAGGTTAAGACCATTAGTGGAAGAGCTTGTTAGTCCTTGCCAATGCAAATTTATCCCTAATCGTCAAAGTAGGGACAATATTGTTATTACACAAGAAGTGTTCCATTCAATGCGATGCAAGAAGGGGGCCATAGGTTGGATGGCTATCAAGATTGATTTGGAGAAGGCTTATGATCAGCTCAGTTGGCAATTTATAAAGGATACTCTTTATCATATTGGATGCCCAGATTAGTTCACCAATATTATTTGGCATTGTATTTCTTCTTCGAAAAGGCGTATGCTTTGGAATGGTGAAGCCCTTGAAGAGTTCAAAATGAAGCGTGGTGTGAGACAAGGGGATCCCACTTCTCATTATTTATTTGTCTTATGCATTGAGAGATTGTTCCAGCTTATTTAGATTGCGGTTGACAAGTCCTGAAAGCCTATTCAAATTGCTAGGGGAGCTCCTAAATTGTCTCATTTGGCTTTCGCAGATGACCTCCTTATTTTTGGAGAAGCTTTTGATAATCGAGTTGTGGTAATTGCTTCTATCATAAATCTTTTTTGTAAAAGCTCTTACGATAAGGTGAGTCATAAAAGACTAGGATTTTTTTTCTCCAAAAACGTTGGTTGGCAAAGGAGACAAAATTTAAGTCAATTGTGGGGTTTTAATTATACTGATGACTTGGGAAAGTATCTAGGCATACCTATATTCCATAAGGGGGTGTCCAAAGATAATTTCCAATTTATTCTCTCGAAGGTGAATCAAAGGCTTCCAGCTTGGAAAGGAAGTCAGTTATCATTTGCCAGGAGAGTAACCGTTGTGAAGTCAGTGCTTCGGGCTTTACCTTCGTATGTTCCGTAATCTGTTTTCCTGCCAAGATCTATTTGTGATGTATAGGATAAACAGTGCAGAAAATTTATATGGGGTGACTCGGATAGCCAGAGAAAGATTCATACAGTGGTTTGGAATCAAATTTGAAAGCCTAAGAATGCAGGTGGATTGGGATTACGGTCCTCTAGGAAGGTTAACTCAGCCTTTATGATGAAAGCTGGTTGGGATTTATGCTCAAAACATGATGATCTTTGGGTGAGGATTTTCATATCAAAGTATAAATGATGGACTCCTGATCTGAATCAAGTCCTATTTGCCCCGATCTTCCTTGCAATGGAATCAATTCTTCAATTGAAAGAAAAACAGAGTATGAATGCTCTGTTTTGAAGACAGCTTTTTAGGTTTTGTGATTTAAGAAATGGATCAATGGAAAAGGATTAGAAACGGATTTGGATTGACACCATGGAATAGGAATTCCAATAAGTCTTGCAAGAATCACCA
>PYAF01000452.1:198613-230112 GCA_007407185.1 Glycine tomentella | reverse complement strand
TGAATGCTCTGTTTTGAAGACAGCTTTTTAGGTTTTGTGATTTAAGAAATGGATCAATGGAAAAGGATTAGAAACGGATTTGGATTGACACCATGGAATAGGAATTCCAATAAGTCTTGCAAGAATCACCACAATAGCTCAGAAGCTATTGATAAGAAACAAGAAGTTCTAAACTAAGAACAAGGGAGAAAACTCTCAATCTTCACACACAAAGTGTATTCAATTATCAATCAATCAAAAGTTTTTACAATCTGTTGAAATGTAGCTTATATAGGACACGAAAATATAAGCTAATGAAATGTAAATGCGTCCTAAATGAAATACAAATGTAGCTTCCAAGGGAAGCTATCCAAAACCAATGTTTTAAACTGAAAATGGCACCTCTGCAGCAAAAACTGAAATAATCGATTATTTCGAATGGTAATCGATTATTTTGAAGCAAATAATCGATTACTAACTCTTGGTAATCGATTACATTGTTCATATCAGCCTGGAAACTGACTCAAGAACAAAGTAATCGCTTATTTTCACAAATAATCGATTATCACAGGAGCTCCCAAACCCAGGTAATCGATTACTTGGTTTGGTAATCGATTATTTTGCTCATATTCATCTTGGAAACTGATATATAGCCAAAATAATCGATTAATTCGACATGTAATTGATTAAAACAAAGCTATTTGCATTTTTCAGACTGATGTAATCGATTACAGGATGCTTGTAATCGATTACAAGTATCAAAAGATGCTTTTAATCTGTTACAGGATGCTTTTAATCTATTACAACAGACAACACTCCTTTTGTGTTTTCACTAATTTTGTGGGCTTCTTCTTGCTTTTCCAAGAGATATAAGTTGGATTGGATATGATATTGAAGTGTTTGAGCCCTAGCCCTTGTCATTGGCCCTTTAATCACCAAAGGAAGTATCTCCATGTGGAATTCCAAGTCTTCCTTCCTTGCCTTGGTTTTTGGATTGCATTAATAAATGTGGAGACGTACCCTACATTGATAAGAATATACCTGGCTCTAATCTCTGGCATGGTATTTGTGGTAGTTGGGAGCAAGTTCATAAGAATGTTAGATGGAATATAGGTAATGGCGCTTCTGTCGAATTCTAGAATCACTGTTGGGTTCCCCATGGAGGAAAACTGCATGGAGGAAAGCTGCTGGATAGAGCTGTTAATATTGTTCCTGAAGACCAAAGTTCTAACTTGGTGTGTCAATACATTAATATTAATGGAAATTGGGACTTGCAGAAATTACAGCCTTATCTCAGTTCTTATAATATTGATTGTATCAGAGTTATTCCACCTCCTAAAGTTTCAAAAGATTTTGACAAGTTGGCGTGGGGAGGAGCAACAAATGGAAAATTCAGTGTTGGTTCATCTTACACGTGTGACTGGGAATGATGATTTGTTAATTGATCCAAGTTTCAAAGTCATATGGTCTTGGAGAGGGCCTGAACGTGTTAGATTTTTGCTTTGGAAGGTTTATATTAACGCTTTGCTCACCAACCAGGTTAGGCACTCGAGACATTTAACTAATAATTCTTCTTGTCAAGAGGGTGGTGCAGATTTAGAATGTGAGGATCATACTTTTCGAAATTGTCTAGCATCTAGAGCAGTTTGGTATTTGCTTTTTCCCGCAGCTATGCACTCCTTTCTTCCAACAAGATTTTAAGGTTTGGTTGGTTTCTAATCTTAAGAATGAGGAAGTGATTAATGGAAGAGAATGGGCCTCATTTTTGCTGTTGCACTGGACTTGATTTGGCAGAATATAAATAAAGTTATGTTTGAGGGAATTAGAAGGCAACCTATAGAGATTGTTGGGCACCTTTAGAGGCAGTAGATGCAATATATGTCAGCAATGATTACCATTCCAGCTTAATGCTTAGGCCAAATTGTGAGAACAACATTGTTAATATTAGTTGGAGACACCCTCCTTCTGATACTTTCAAGCTAAACTATGACGCTTCTGTCCAACCTCAATGCAAGAAAGCTATTGTTGGGGGCGTTTTCCACAACCATTTCGGGAATGCCATTTTTTCTTATTCTGCTGACATTGGATCTTGTTCGGTGTTAATAGCTTAAACTTGGGCTATTCTGATTGGCATTCAAACAACTTAAGGTCGTGGCTTTAAAAGCTTTATTGTGGAGTCTGATTTGTTGTTGGCCATTCAGCTGTTGCAGAATGGATGTCCTGATCATTTGGAAGAGTATCTTAGAATTTAGCTCTAGGGGACGCTCCTTCCAATGGACGCACACTTTGCGTGAAGGGAATCAAATTGCAAACAGTCTTGCCAATTATGGATTGTCTTTAATTAATCAACATAGAGTTTTTTATGTTGTCCCTCATTTTTCTTGAGATATGCTTCCTACACCAGCGCTTTTTCTTATACACCCAACAAATAATTGTGAAATTCCACAAATAGCCTTGTCAAAAAAAACATAAAACCTACCGATTTAAAAATTTCCGATACACCATTCATTCGTTCTTCTCTTCTTCTCTGATCTGCAATCGATTTTTCTTATGCGCGTTCAAGGTTCGGTGCTCCGTCGTCTGGTTTGCTGGTCGGTCATGTGGTTTGCTTCTTGGGCTGTCGTCTTTGGTTGCGTTGGTCGTCGTCGTAGCTGTGGTGGTTTTCCTCCGGGACGAGGCAAGTGACACATCGTTTCCTCTTCCTTGGGTATCATTTTGTGCATGACTACAGATTGGTAATTCGTAAGTGTCTATACGGATTGGAAATCCGTAATAAGGAATGGTAATCCGTAAGCCTCATACGGATCGTCAATCCATATGAACCTTATGGATTGGTGATCCATATGAGGCTTACGGATTACCAATTCGTATGAGCCTTACGGATTGACAATCCGCATGACCAAAACGGATTGGCAATTCATAAGGGCCATACAGATTGACAATCTGTAAGCGTCATACGGATTGTCAATCCATAAGGCTCATACGGATTTGTAATCCGTAAGACTCATACGGATCATCAATCCGTATAAGGCTTACGGATTGCCAATCTATAAGGGCATACGGATTGGTGATCCGTATGGTTCTTACGGATTAATGATCCGTATGAGACTTACGAGTATGGCCCTTACGGATTGTCAATCCGTATGGGTATTTTTTTTTTTAAATTTGTTTTAATTTTTTTAAAATGAATGAAGTGAAGTTCAATTCAATTGTTATTTGAAAGCATGTTGTATAATGTTATGGAACCCTAATTGTTTTGATCCATATGGCTATGCTTTGAACTTGTTAGGTAATTATTGTCAAAATGTCAAGTTATGGTTAAGAGATTTGAAAGTTAATGAATCAAGTAAGTTTAATTCAATTGTTATTTGAAAGTATACTGTGTAATGTTATGGAACCCTGATTGTTTTCATTATAAGGATGAAAATGAACCATAACAACTTTTATTGCATTTTTTTCTTTTCTTTGCTTGTACTTCTTTTTCTTTGTTTATACACATTTTTTTCTTTGAACTTTTGCTTTTTAAACTCTTTCTTTTCTTTTCTTTTCTCATTTTTTTCTTCCAAATCAAAAATACCCCACACTTGCTTGAAACCCACTCCCAAAACAATTCCAAAGCCACTTTTCTCCCTAAAGCTAGCATAACATGGTTTTCCATTTTTTTTAGTTTTCAATGAGCTATACAAGAAAGAAAAGGTTAAAGGCTCAAAAAGGGTGACAAAGGATATCAATGCAAGGATTGGTTTATTTGACTAGTGGCTAAAAGAAAGAAGGCCTAAATCATCTCAATCAAAGCATATGCAACAAGGAATGTCAAAAGAGGCAAGACAAAACATAGAGTAATCTAGCACAAAGGTGAAATCAAACATGAAAGAACATATCCACAAAGGCCCAAAAACTCACAAGGCATGATTCTATCACACATGATCCATCTTAAATTCTACTTCTCAAGCCTAATTATCACTTCAACAATTGCAACAATGATTCACATCAAGCATAAAACCTCTCAATTCAACCAAAAATAACAAATACTCCAACACAATAACAGAAACAGCAACAAAAACAGACAGAAAACAGAAAACAAAAAATAACCAAAAAATAGAAAATAAAAAATTGACAAAAAAAATACAGACAGCTAAACCAAAAATAGAATGTAAAAGCAGAAACAGAAAACATATAGAAATAGTAAAGAAAAAATAGAAACTAAAACAGAAAACAAATTTTGTAATCCTTCACCCCACACTTGAAATACACATTGTCCTCAATGTAAGCATACAAAGAAATGCAAACAAAGAGACAACAAATAGAAGAAGGTAAAAGGAAACTCCCCAATTGTCATTCACAACGCATCATCACACAAAATTGACAAGACTAAAGAGATGTCCGCCACAAGCTCCTCCTCCACTTGAAGGCTCTCATGAAATACTTTGAGTTGGTGACCACTGACCTTGAAGACTTTTTCGGTAACTTCATTTTTAATTTCAACTACACCAAGGGGAAAAACATTAGTAATGACAAAAGGTCCATCCCATCTAGATCGAAGTTTACCGGAATAAGCTTAAGGCGAGAGTTAAACAAAAGCACTTTTTGGCCACTATGGAACTCCTTCCTAAGAATCCTAGAGTCACGAAATCTCTTCACTTTCTCCTTGTAAATCTTGGAGTTCTCATAGGCTTCTAAGTGGATCTCTTCAATTTCTTGCAACTAAAACTTCCTTTCCATATCCGCTTCATCAAATGCCATGTTACAACTCTTCACCGCCCAATATGCACTGTGCTCAATCTCCACCGGAAGGTGTCATGACTTACTAAAAACCACCCTATAGGGAGACATCCCCAAAGGTGTTCGGTAAGCAGTCCTGTGAGCCCATAAAGCATCCTCAAGTAGCTTGTTTCAATCCTTCCTGTTAGGTTGCACCACCTTCTGTAACACTTGCTTGATCTCTCTGTTAAAAACCTCTGCTTGCCCATTCGTTTGGGGATGATAAGCTGTAGCAACTCTATGCACAAACTCATACTTCTGAAGCAAGGATGCCAATGATTGGTTACAGAAGTGGCTCCCCTGGTCACTGCTAATGGCTCTAGGCACACCAAACCTGCAAAAAATGTTGGATCTCACAAAATCCACAACAACTTTAGAATCATTAGTTCTGGTGGCCTTAGCTGCAACCCATCTAGAAACATAATCAACAACAATCAAAATATATGAAAAACGATGAGAAACAGGAAATGGACCCATAAAATCAATACCCCACACATCAAAAATCTCACAAAAAATAATGGGCTGTTGGGGCATCTCATGTCTATGTGTAACGGTTCCTCCTGCTCTCTAACACTGCTCACAAGTGGTGGTAAAATGATGAGCATCTCTAAACAAGGTGGGCCAAAAGAACCCACAGTCTAATACCCTCCTAGCGGTCCACTGAGGACCAAAATGACCTCTGGTAGGTGTGTCATGACAAAACTGAAGAATAGACTGAATCTCATGATCTGACACACACCTTCGGATCACTTGGTCACTACCAAACCTCTACAAATAAGGATCATCCCACACATAACATTTAGAATCACTCTTAAGTTTATCTATTTGGGACCTAGATGTATGAGGTGGGACAACAGATGCAACAATAAAATTCACAATGCCAGCAAACCAAGGTGTGACATGCGATGAATGCAAATGCATCAAATGTTCATCAGTAAAATTATCACGAATGGGAAAGGACTCAAGAGGTCCCTCAATCCTATCAAATGATCAGCAACCAAGTTTTCTGCACCACTTTTGTCCTTAATCTCAATGTCAAACTCCTGAAAAAGAAGCATTCACTTGATCAATCTAGGTTTAGCATCAGGCTTCTTCAACAGGTACTTCAAGGCTGCATGACCAGTAAAGACAGTGATACGAGAGCAAAGCAAATAAGATCTGAATTTATCTAAAGCAAAAACATAGCCAAAAGCTCCTTCTTAATGGTGGTGTAGTTAACTTGGTCTGCATCCAAAGTGCGTGAAGCATAAGCAATGACATGGGAGAGTTTATCAACTTTCTGTGACAACACAGTCCCAAGTGCATAACTAGAGGCATCACACATGAACTCAAAGGGAAGCTCCCAATCTGGTGGCTGCATGATGGGAGAGGTAGTAAACTTCTTCCTCAATCCCTCAAATGCCTCTTTGCAAGGCTAGTCAAACATAAAGTCTACGTCCTTTTGGAGAATCTTAGACAAGGGCACTGCAATTTTACTAAAATCCTGAATGAATCTCCTATAAAAACCCGTATGTCCAAGAAAAGAATGCACTTCCCGCATAGAAACGGGGTAAGGTAAAGAAGTGATCACATCAATCTTGGCACTATCGACCTCAAGACCTCTACTAGAGACCAAATTCCCTAAGACTATACCTTCATGCACCATAAAATGGCATTTCTCAAAGTTAAGAACAAGGTTAGTCCCAATACATCGGTCAAGCACTCTAAAGAGACTATCCAAACATGCATCAAAAGAGAAACCATAAACAGTTAAATCATCCATAAACACCTCCATGCAACTCTCTAATAAATCAGAAAAAATGCTCACCATGCACCTTTGGAAAGTGCCAGGTACATTGCATAGGCCAAAAGGCATCCGGGTGTAGGCAAATGTGCCAAATGGACAGGTGAATGTGGTCTTGTGTTGATCGTCGGGTGCAATATGAATTTGCATGTACCCGAAAAAACCATCAACAAAGCAATAATGTGATTTACCTGCCAACCTCTCTAGAACTTGATCAATGAAGGGGAGAGGGAAATCGTCCTTGGGAGTGGCTTGGTTGAGTCTCCTGTAGTCAATGCAAACTCGTCAATTGTTGGCCACTCTAGTCAGAATCAACTCATTAACTTGGTTCTTCACAACCGTGATACCCAACTTCTTAGGGACCACTTGGACAGGTGAAACCCAAGTGCTATATGAGATGGTATAGATGATCCCTACTTCATCACTTTCTTCTTCACCACATCAAGAATAGTGGGATTCAGCCTCCTCTGTGGCTGCCTCACCAGCCTAGAATCACCCTCCAATAGTATTCGATGCATGCAAATGGAAGGATTGATTCCAGGGATGTAACGCCTCGTATGCATCCGGTTAATTAACATTAATTTATGGTCATTAAGCGCAGCAATTATCACAGATAAATAATTTGGAACCGATAAACAAAATGACATCATCAAACATCATTAACAACACCCACTATACATCATATATGGTGAATTCTCATAATATACAAGGTATATATCAAAACTGTGCATATCCCTCTCAAGGTACAAAATCACAGGCATAAAACAAAAGTAGAGCCAACATGCTCTCCAACACTATGCCTAAGGTTCTCATAGAACCTATCCCTGCTCGGGCCTCTTGCCCTGGGATCTATCAGTCGCTCCTTGAGTATCACCTGCAAAACATAATCTCCAACAGGGGTGAGATAACAATCTCAGTAAACTCAGGGTCCTTGGAGGGTTTTCCTCCCCCTGGTTCACTTCCATGCATATAATATCAAAATTGGCATTACAAACTAGCTATCACAACTCTCAAGCCATATCACCACATATACATATGCCTCAAGGGTTCATCATCACCCTTTTTAAGAATTTACATCATCATCATTTAGCCATCACACTATTAAAACACATCACATGTACATGGCACATATATATATATATATATATCATTTATCAATGCCTGAGGAAGCTACATCCATCTATGTGGGCACTTTTCTCATCAGGACTTCCTATCCTTGCCTGAGGAAGCTATATCCATCAATATGGGCACATCTCTCATCAGGACGTTCTATCACTAGTATGAGGAAGCTATATCCATCTATATGGGCACATTTCTCATCAGAACTTACTTAAGACATTTATATATTCTATTCTATTCTACTAGCCAGAGAATCTCAACAATCACACAACACTATCACAGTGTATATCATTAATCCATATACATCATATACATGTTTCAATAAAACAGTAACACACAATTTCAATATACATGCATCATGATATACAATAACCATCACTCCCTCGGAGTATGGTGGAACACAGTCAGTGGGAAACACTCCCAAGAACAAAGAGCTTACCTGGCAATGCAGTGCTCTGCTGTCCAATCCCTGGACTGTGGTCTCCGCCACTGACACCCTTGGTGTCACGCCCTATACAAAGACACACACAAGCAAGAATCATCAATGGTCCTCAACCGTTTAGAAGAAAAGAAAAGTAATTCTTTTCCATTTAAACCTCTTTGTCTTCTATCTTAAAGTTATCAGAACTAACCACCTTATAGGCGACTCATCGATCCTCATCAGGATCTATCTCAGCCTAACCAAGGTACCAGAGTCTCTCTAAGACTCTGCATAAACCAATTCCATGTCCTAACCAGACCATATTTTAATGATTATCAATTTCATCAAAATGGTTACTTCAACACGTTTTCACCGTTTATATGGTCTCCTGAACATATTTTGTAAAAGAACCTAGGCTTATACGTATCATAATACCCTCCATTTAACCAACATTCTTCCTACTCATACATATATCAGAGCCAAAACCAAACTTCATCAATAGTCATGATTCAAAGTTCAATATACATCAGAACAGCCTCCTGAGCATACTTTTCTAAAGAATCCAAGCCTAATTCCAGCCCTAACACAAATGGGTTACTATTCATCCCATTATCAATCTCACAAATCAATCGGTAAAACTTGAGTTTCTTACCTCTAAACTGTCGAGGAAGGCTAGAAGATCACTTCCCCAAGCTTTAGCTTCCTTGAATCGCCTTCTTTCCCTTCCAAATCTAAGTTTTACAAAGTTCCCTAGAGAAAGGGATCTCTCCGATTGATGGTTCTCTTGAGGAACTGAAGCTGAAATCTAGCTCATGGAGGAGTTCTAATCAACTTTCTAGTTGGGTGGGAAGTGTTTGGATGAGGTATAGAGAAGATATGAAGCCCCTCTAGTCGTTAATGGCGGAAAACACAAAGGAAGAAGAAGAGGAACATTTTTCCTCTGACAAAACGTGAAAATGGCCTTTTATAGGCCCACAGTCCGCATTCCACGCTAATAGCGCCATCCTGGCGCTATGCGTGCCAAAAATTCGAGTCTGGACACGTTTCTGGCGCTAATTGCGCCACTCTGGCACTAACCGCGCCAGATATTCGAGAAAAAGACGCTACTGGCGCCACTTCTGGCGCTACTGGCACCACTTCTAGCGCTAACCACGCCAATCTGGCGCCACTCTCTGTCCGTCGCTAACGCTTTTTGTTACAGAATATAGTAAATTTAATTTTAAAATTTTTCCATGGTTATTATAAGGGAGGTTAGCAAGTGTCCATCCAATGGCCTTCTTGTGGCTTCTCAAAACATGCAGCAATTTCTCTTCATGCTCAAGTGATAGGCTGCTAGATATGATGACTGGAAGCTTCTAAGCATCATCTAAATATGCATATTTGAGGTGCTTAGGTATTGACTTCAGCTCCAAGGAAGGTGGCTGAATGGTGAAAGGAAAGGAAAGGTTGGTGGCTGAAGGAAGGGAGATAGGAAAATCAGCATTTGTACCTGCAACACAATCATAATCAAGTGCGGAGGAAATCTCCGCACAAATACTACAGACTATAGCAGAATCATCACCGGTACAACCAAGATCAAAATCAAAAAAATCATCAGAAAGTAAATCAGAAATATCTACATTATCTACTATAACATCAATGATATCAACAAGAAAAACAGAATACTCCTCTACAGGATGTCTCATGGCATGAAAAAAGTTAAACTGGACAATGTCATCACCAAACTCCATGGAAAGAGTTCTGACATACACGTCAATTTTTGTCCTTGCTGTCATCAAGAATGGTCTCCCTAGGATCAATGTGGAACCATGGCTGGAAGGCTCATTCTCCATATCCAAAATGTAAAAATTTGTTGGAAAGATCAAATTATTGACTCGCATCAGCACATCTTCAATAAGTCCAAGTGGAAGCGCAGCACTCCTATTGGCTAAGTGAATGACCACATCAGTGGGTTTCAAATCACCAAGATGTAATGATCCATAAATCGATGTGGGTATGACATTAATGGAAAATCTAAGGTCACACATGGCATCTCCAATGGTGCAAGGGACAGTGAAAGTGCCAGGATCCTTGCACTTTTGTCGCAAGGTGGATAGTGGAATGACATCAACAGTTTTGTCCTATATAAATGCAGAAATATTTCTGCCCATCTTCACTTGCTCATTTCCCTTCAGCTTCCTCTTGTGGGTGCACAAATCCTTCAAGAACTTTTCATATTTTGGAATCTGTTTGATGGCATCCAAGAGGGGAATGTTTACTTTCACCCTTCTGAATGTCTCAAGCATATCAGAATCAAACTCCACTTTCTTTGCAGAAATGGATATAGAAGGAAAAGGTAAGGGAATATGTTTTGGTGCATAATCTTTTTTGGCTCCATCATCAATTTTTTTTACCAGCACCAGCATCAATTTTAGCACCAGCATCTGGAAGCTCTGTGCCACTCCTCAAGGTAATAGCACTGGCATTCTTCGGATTGATTACTGGTTGTGCTGGAATGTTGCCGGAACCTTGCAACTGCATCTGGTTGACAGTTGTAGCTAACTGTCCAATCTGAGTCTGCAGGTCTTGGATGGTGGCATTGACATTTTGTTGAAACTGGATGTTGCTGGTTGCCATTTGCTTCATCAAATCCTCCAAGGAAGGTCCAGAACTGGTCTGCACAGGTTGTGCACGTGTAGGTGCAGGTTGCTGGAATTGTGGCTGTTGTCTAAACAGGGGAGATTGGCATTTACTGGTGGAAGGTGGATATTACTGCTGAGGTCTGAATGGTTGTTGTTGTGTCTGTTGCTGGTTTTGTGGACCAGGACCATACCTCAAATTTGGATGATCTCTCCAACCAGGATTATAAGTGTTAGAGTAAGGATTATACTGTTATTAAGGTCTAAATGGTTGTCCAGGTTGTATGGCAGAAACTTCAGCAGATTGTTCTGTTTCTTGGAGAGTGGGACAGGAATCTGTTGGATGATCAGGTGCACAACAGATACCACACAACCTTGGTTGATTGACTGCCATCACATTCTGTTGTTGACCAATAGCAAGTTGTCCACAAGGGATGTCAACTCTGTCAGTTTATTCTCCAACCTCTGGTTATCAGAAACCATAAAAACAAAAACTTCATTTGCAGCCTTGCTTGTTGCAGCACCTCTTGTACCAAATTGTTGATAATTGGCAGCCATGTTCGAAATCAACTGCTTTGCAACAAGAGGAGTCTTGTCCATCAAAGCGCCTCCACTAGCTACATCTATCATACTCCTATCCATCAACATCAATCCTTCATAAAAATACTGGATCAATAATTGCTCACTGATTTGATGGTGAGGACAGGTAGCACACAGCTTGTTGAATCTCTCCCAATACTCATACAAAGTCTCTTCAAGCAGCTGCCTTATACCACAAATTTCTTTTCGGATGGATGTTGTTCTGGAAGCAGGAAAGAATTTCTCCAAGAATCTTCTCTTCATGTTTGTCCAAGTGTTGATAGGATTTGGTTGAAGGTACAACCAGTCCTTAGCAACACCATCCAGAGAGAAAGGAAATGCCTTCATCTTGACATAATCCTCATGAATGTCGTGTGGTCGCATGGTGGAACACACCACATGAAACTCCTTAAGGTGCTTATGTGGATCTTCACCAGAAAGACCATAAAACTTTGGAAGCAAATGGATCATACCAGATTTCACCTCATAACTAATTTCAATCTCAGGATATTGAATGCACCAAGGTTGATAAACAACATCAGGTGTAGCCAATTCCTTAAGAGTTAAGTTGTTATCAGCCATTGTATCAACAAAATTTTCAGAATCAAGATGTGCAGAATGAGAACTAGAATCAGAAACAGAAGACTCAGAAAACACTACACTACTACCTAGAACTACACTATCAAAGTGATCTAGACTACTATTATATCTGCTCAATCTATGAAATGTCCTATCTATTTCAGGATCATATGAAAAAATCACTTGGTTGGGACCTAGTCATGCACAGTTTAGCTCATCAAAGACAGAATCATAGAAATAACAGACAACTACCCTACCAGGAACACTATTTACATTATCTGTCGAAATGAAACAGAAATTGGAAAAGTGCCTCAAACAATTTTTAAAAAATTCAAAAACACCACAGTAAATATCTATAAATCATGCTTGATTTTTGTGATTTTTTTGATGAATTTTAAAAATCATGAAAACACAAAATAAATTCAAAAATGGCCTAAATCAATGAATTTGGGAACTTGGATCCCCCTGACCATGTTTGTCCCTCACAGGGTAACCTTGATGTATTAATTTTCTCCACATTCTGGTTAAATTTCAGCCCATTCTAAGACAGTTTATTGTAAAATGACCAAAATGCCCTTGTGTTAAAACTACGAAAACTCCTACTTAGAGGCCGAATTTGCCAATTTTAACCCTCATAGAATCAAACTCCATAGGACCAAAATGAATGAAGTGAAGTTCAATTCAATTGTTATTTGAAAGCATGTTGTGTAATGTTATGGAACCCTGATTGTTTTGATCCAGATGGTTATGCTTTGAACTTGTTAGGTAACTTATTGTCAAAATTTCAGGTTATGGTTAAGAGATTTGAAAGTTAATGAATGAAGTAAGTTTAATTCAATTGTTATTTGAAAGTATATTGTGTAATGTTATGGACCCTGATTGTTTTGATCCAGATGGTTATGCTTTGAACTTGATAGGTAACTTATTGTCAAGATCTCAGGTTATGGTTTAGAGTGATATGAAAGTTAATGAATGAAGCGAAGTTCAATTCAATTGTTATTTGAAAGCATACTATGTAATGCTATGGAACTTTGATGGCCATGATTGTAATGTAACAAATTAGTTTGAATGTCAGATTATGGTTAAAATGATAGGATTACAGCGGGCTTTGGAAAGAGAAGGTAGAGAAGCCATTGAAGAAGAACCCCCTGCACACTGAAGGCCGAAAGCATCGACACAGAGACAACGTGGAAGGACTGGTGTTGTTGAGGATGTGCCTGTTGAGCAAGCCACCGACGTTGGTGACATTGTTGCACCTATTGATGGAAGCATTGATGCCACTGAGGTTGATGGATTTCCTGGTGGGCCCCATGACACTTCACTGTTGTCTCTTTACGCTGAGCATGTTGTAGCTAAGGTTTGGACGGGAGAGATACGATTGTATTTAAATAAAATTCCATTTGACAATTATTTTTAGCTTTTATATGTAGCTATGTAACTAACTGATAACCGATGTCGTATCGCTTCAAAACAATTAAACTACGCTAATTCTGTAGCACATGATTAACCTAGGTCGACTCGGAGACACGATCAATATGGTTCCAGTTTCAATTCACTAATAAACAGTTGGGGGTTTTGTCAAACAGTTTGCATGCGTTCAATAATAATTGCAAAATTGCAGAAAAACATATAAACTAATGCGAATTGACAAGAGGTAATGTAAAACAGATTAAAGAGCATCAATCCAATTCACCAACCAAGCAATGATAATTATCATAGTTCTCAAATAATGATTCTTTTATGAAAGTTCATTCAATTTCATTAAAAGCAGTTCAATCGAAGTAACTCCTAAATTAATTGAAATCACAACCTAATTGAAATATTATTCAACTAATCTGTCATTAAAATTCGAAATTAGGAAATGAATCCATAACCTAATCCTTTTTCAATCCTAAACACATTCATAATCATGAAAACTGAATAGATGATTGAAGAAGAAAGTGAACATTCACACAGAATTTGAAATACTAAACCAGAACTCAAATTTCCTTTTGCTTAGACTGGATCCTTGGATTGGTTGATTGTTTAGCCTCCCATGATCATCATCAATGAAAGCCCCAAGTAATTGGTGCACAAAAATGGAAGAACAGAAAAACGAAAATGAAGAACAGTGAATAACAATGAAGAATAGTTGAGAGAAAATAAGAGAAAGGGTTTTAATTCTGAAAATTTCTAAAATGTAATCTAAATTCTGTTTTTGCTAAAATGTGATGTAATATTTCACTCACTAATTCACTAGCATATAATGACTAAGCAAGAAGGAAAGAATGGACCATGAATAGGCCCATCTACTCTAATTAATTATGTTATTTACACCAATAAAAATCCAACTCGCAACCCAAAATTCAAGTGCAGTGGTTCCGACTTCCAAGCCTAAAATGACCCTCCAAATGATAGAATTAGCCTCGGCTTATCTCTGACAAACTGATCTTTTGCTTATCTTTCCAAAAGACTACTCATATGCTCCATTCGAAGTTCTTTAGAGCTCTGTAGGTCCGGTACAAAGAAGATAGGTCAAGTGAGTATAAAATCCAAAAATAAGCAACAAATAGCAATTAAGCCCATTTGCTTGCCTAAGACAAAAACTGAATTAAAATGATAAAATAAAAGTCCAAAAGAAGTCAAATAAGCTAAGAAGAATAGAAAAGTATTTAACTAAAAATACCTAATCACTAACAAATATTACAGGAACGCCTCGAGTTGAAGTTGGCATCTCATGGGATAAAGGTGCACAAATTTGGTAGGACAGCACCTCAGATTGAAGCTATGGTCGCCGGTACGGGGTTAAGCCCACTTATCACCTGTTCATTAGAGACAGGTGATCGGGGTTTACTCTCAACCTTTGTGGAGAGATGGCATAAGGAGACTAGCAGTTTCCATTTGCCAATCGGAGAGATGACGATCACACTAGATGACGTCGTATCGTTATTGCATCTACCAGTCATGGGTACCTTCCAGAGCTACGATGTATTGGATGAAGAGGAGGCTGTTGAATTAGTAGTGGAGTTCCTTGAGGTGACTACCGAAGAGGTTGAAGTAGAGACAAAACAATGCCATGGAGCATATGTTCGTCTTTCTTGGCTGTGAGAGTTGTATGCTGTGAAGTGTGAGCAGATGGAGTGGACAGTGGCAGCCAGAGCATATTTGCTCCATTTGGTTGGTTGCACGATCTTCGCTAACAAAACTGCCACAGATATCGGTGTGGTATTCTTGAAGGCATTTCGTGATCTCCATCAGGCTGGTGGCTTCAGTTGGGGAGCGGTTGCACTACAACACGTGTATGATAACTTAAACTACGCATGTCAGCACCATGGAAAACATGTTGCTGGTTATATTAGTCTGCTGCAGGTATTTTTGTCAATTTAAGTCAATTTTTTATTTGTTTAATGTTTTTGTTGAATTCAAATTGCTTATTTGTGTTCACTTTGTTGGTGACTGCAGTGTTGGGTATATGAGCATTTTCCTGCAGTTGCCAACATGGTTGCAGATGAGGACTATGTGGAGAGCCAACGACGGGCATGCCGCTGGAAGCCAAGGAAGGCGTTACCTGTCATTACCTATCGAAAGTGACTAGATAGGTTGACGACCGATGGTGTTTGTTGGAAACCATACACTGATCATCGTGCGGTCCGTGAATTTGAAGTAATTTGTCTTTTCTCAGATTGTCAGATACTAACCAGAGAGTGTACTCAGACAGTTTGGATTTGTTCAGAGTATTTTGTGTCTTCTGAGCTTGCCTTCCCCATCCATTGAAGAGGTCGATGACAGGTGACTTCAGTTTTCTCAGTTTCTTATAGTCACGGAAGCCCCTGCCAGTTTCCCTGGTCAATGTGATGCGGATTATTTGGATTGGTTCTACCAAATATCGCACCCTTTCATGATCCCACACAGACTGGGGAGGCCACAAGACGTCCTCCCATCGCGCCACATCTCGTACCAGATCCACCAGCTCGTATGGCAGATCCACCACCTGTTGTACAGGAAGATGTAGTTGAACCTGATCAACCTAACATGCCTCGACATTCATTGGTAAGTGAAACTGAAACTTGGTTTAATTTAATTGTCATTTTCAATATTTTATGGCCTTATTGTCTTATAGGGTTTTTGCATACTCTCTTAAGGGCACGTTCCAGACCATTGCGGGGAGGTTGCAACACTTGATAGATCTTCGGATGGTTACTGCTGGCATTCATGCATACGAGATAGTAGAGCAATGTATCACAATAACACACAGTATATGTGAGGATAGGATAGTGTATGTGCGGTCTAGACGTCCCAGGAATGGACTGCGATGAGTTTGACTTTTGACTTTGTTTGTATGGCGTATGCCAATATATGAACATATGTTTTAACATTATTATTGAACAAAGATTTCATTTCATAGTTAACTCTAATCAAATAATAAAATAATGTACTTTCATAAACATCATCCATCAGTATTTAAAGTCATAATTTCATTTCATCCGTGTCTTTAACACCCCAAATCCACATAATCAGCTGGTATTCTGGTCAAACTGACATACTTCTGCATTCGACTAATATAACTAGTGGGCCACTCTCTTGCTTGTGAATAACAATTTCTTGACCATAACAAAGCAGTTGGTGGCATAGGACATCTGTCTCTCAATAATACCTGAACAAAATCATGATCCATACTGTGACAGGTGGCTATATTCCTTGTAGGCATTGTAAACAAATAAAATGATATTCATAATACCTGAACAAAATGATTTCCATACACATGACCAATACAAATTACTCAATATGCACTAGCATCTCTAGGCGATTGACTTCTAAAAGGGAAAAACGTCATACTTTGTTGGAGAGAAAGACAAACAAGTACAAGGTAATACCGTATGGCAATCACGTAACCCATGTCAGTAATATCCATCCATTTATCAATTGTTGCCTCCCACCACCAACAACTACAATGTTAAATCGTTAACTGATCACAAAAAAAGGGATTAGTATAATAACCCACCAAAATATCATATACATATGAAAACAAAGCATAAAACATGTACCTTTGACAACTCATCCACTAAGAGTGACCTCTACTCAAATTTATGTAACCCACCAAACAAGGGAATATACTCATCAGACCGTTGTGTAAGTTCTTTGAGCAAATGATTGCACACCACAGCCTAAGCATCTTCACCATAACCAAGTAAGCCCACAATAACACGATAACCGCAGTTACCATATACTTTAACATCGGTTACATTTAAAATGTAATTCTTCATGCATGGGAGAAATTGATCTAGCATTAGAATATTACACGAGGGTATAGGTCCTAAAGATGTTGATGCAGAACGAGGTTGAGATGAGCAACTATCATGCTGAGAATGAAACGCATCCACGTACTCAAAGTACGATGGATCTCGCTTGGTTGATATTTGGTGTTTGGTGACATGTTTCTTTTGAGCCCCTTTTGTCTGTATCTTTTCAGGAGGAGGACACATGGACGTTGTATCAGGATATGCTAGTTCTTTGAGCTTAGTCTTCAGAGTGACTTTGCCACACATATCAAGACATGCAAAACGCTTCATTATTGCATCCATTTCTCCTGTTATGCGGATTTCGCACTGATCGTCACCTTGGTCCTCGAAATGTAACCTCCGCCAAAACATGTGTACAGTTTCCAACGGTATACTACCAACACCAATTCTAGCTAGCTCACATGCACAAGGCAAACCATGCGTACTTCTCAACACACATCCACAATGAGTGCGATCAACACCTGCATAATCAACTCGCTCAAACTCTGCAGCAATTTCATTTAACGCCTACCTTGAAACCATGCCAATCAATTTCTTGTACAAGGTAACTTTAAACACATGTCCAACAACATGTATGCTTCTCTCAAAAGATGCCTTTATTTCACTGTGTTGCAACATGATGATATTGTTCATGGCATCCCAAACACTACATAGATCTCCAACACTATTCTGCAATAGTCTCGTTAAGTTCCAATGAGCAGACTCAACCCTACAATTTTCAACACATGATAATTAATGTCTGTTATTGAATATTGTAATTGTTCATCAGCATAATAAAAAAGGTTTTACAATTTCATACCTGTTAGTTGTTGTGTTTCCAAAATGCATGACCTTATTAGTCCATAACGTTACAAATCTTTCTTTGTGCGGATTTAACCATGTGTCTTTCACATACTGAACAAAGATTGGCCACGGTGCACAAGCACATTCAAACCTCATAACATAGTCTTCATATTCCTTTTCAGAATCACAATCTACCAGACTCCCCCATGCATCCATCACATAGTCCCATGCATTGTTTTATCCCACAAGGGTTTTACATTTTGCCTTCACATTCTTGTCAATATGGAACCGACACAACAAGTTGGTTGTGTTAGGGAAAACAGTCTTCACAACATTCATTAGGGTTGAATCTCTATCAGTAACAATGACTTCAGGAAAACATCACTCTTCAAAAAAATCTTCCTAAATCGTTCAAGCGCCCATACAAGATTGTTTATACATTCACCCTCCAAATATGCAAAAGCAGCTGAAAATGTCATCCCAGTAGGTGTGACACCAACAATGTCCAGCAAAGGGAGTCTGTACTTGTTTGTTTTGTAAGTACTGTCTATGAGGAATACCAAATGACATGCATCTATCAACTTCACTGCATCTGGATGTGACCAGAAAATGTCACGTACAACATTTTGTCCTTCAGTCTATGCTAGTGGATATACATATCACATTCAAGAAGCTTCATCAAGTGTTGCATTTCAGTATCACTGTCTCTTATAGAAGTACGGTAAGCATATTTGTCATTGTAAACTTGCTTCAATGTTGTATAGTTATTCAGATTGTGATCCTTCAAAGTTAGAAGAATATTCTTAGGTTTCACCCTTGACTTTGTCATATCAGCAACAATAAGCTTCTCATCCTCAGCCAAACAACCAGCATATGGATGTCCCATCAATGACTTAGCCAAACAATGTTTATGAGTCCCATATATTAACTTCACTATCCAGCCTTTACCACCCAAAACTAGTTGTCCTCGCAACTTAAAAGGATAATCACACTTTCTAGTGCTAGTCGTGGTACGTACTAAATCTTTGTTGAATGCTCTAAATTTTTCACTCCTTTACAACCAATTAAAATAAATGAGGTCCTTCCCCTTTTTCCAGTTGTTGTGTCAGATCTCATTATCACGGCTACGAAGCCTATCTCATACGCAACTCTACGAGCCCATTGCAATAGCTCATCATGAGAATTAAACACCTACAAAAACATCATAATACAACTTAAAGTTTCTCAAATATTTAATCATCACACCCTTTAGTAAAAGACAATGTCATAAAAATACCTTTGAAGTATTGAAGGCATCGGAACAATCAACTAAACACATGTTATTTTCAAACGCAGAAGGTGCGTCTTTGTTGTCTTCAGTCATATTAATGTCTTCCGACATACTAATTTCTTTAGACATAATATTGTCATACATCCAATCATCGTTGTCCATCTAAACAAACACACAAAATAACAAAAACATTTATTTGAATACAACAAATTATACACACTTTACAAATACAAAAGTTCAAAATCATTTTAAAACTGTGATTTTTTAAAGGTAAAAATCGTGATGACGCATGCCTGCTACACCATGTGGAAGGGTAACATGACATCCAATAGGACAATACTATGCAGTATATCAATAAAAACACTTTGTGGTCCTTTATAGGTGTCCAATAAATTTTGACAAAATGCATGTCTGCTATACCATGTGGACGAACAACATCATTGTCGAAATTGACAACACTATGCAGTATATCGATAAAAATAGTTTGTGGTACTTTATAGGTGTCCAATAATCTTGACAGAACGCATGCCTACTACACCATGTGGACGGCCAACATCACTATCGAAATTGACGACACTATGCAGTATTTCGATAAAAACACTATGCATAACACTATGCAGTCGAAATTGGCATGTGGAGGGGCAACATCACAATCAAAATTGACAACACTCTGGTTGACATGTCTCAATCAACATTGGATTCCAAACAAGCCTCTATCAAAAAGACAATCACACAACTATAAATAACACAAGACACCGTTCACACAATCACACACTCTCACACAACACACCTCTGCAAATGAAATTCATTCTTAATACTATGGCATTCTTAGGAGAAACAAGCACTCAGACCATTGCTAACTCCAAATTAACATTCATTTTTCCAAATGGATCAATCAAACACAACCAAACTGGTGTTTCTTTTGAATGTAATACTCCAATACCAATGCGAATTCCTAATTAGTGTTCTTTTCAATCACTCAAGATTAGAATGCACAACACCCTTCTGCTAACCAATGACCAATTAATGGATGAAATCTACTACCGACAGTCATTCTTGGATGTAGGTCAACAATATTTTTTCATTCTCTGCAACTTACAAATGATGATGATGTTTGCACAATGTTAATGTGCAATGAACAATACCCGTATGTTGGCCCTATAGAATTAATATGTACCATCAATAGAACACCCGATAGTATACTCAACCTACTTCGATCCGCCGTCGTTCCTACACATGATGCAATGCTATATTACAATGGCAAATGGAACATACCATGACATGGGAATTTTGTGGATTACTTCTTCACTGGAACAAATCCAATAACATCAGGATGTAACATTGAAACACTCAAGGATGTCATCAAGCAAGTTGCGCCTCTAGGGGTTCCCCCTTATGGAATTTACAACTCACAGGTGGTCAAAAAATTGTTTTTCGACAACCAGCCCATGCAAAATATTCAGAAAAATTAATCGAATATCACATAATAGAGTTGATAAGCGATGAAGACGTCTTTAAAGGTGTTAACAGAATCCAAATATTGGAAACGTTTTTGTCCAATACAAATTTTAGCTACTTTTAACAAACCAGTTACCCAACAAGCCCCAATAACCGATCAACATGTTGCAATAATCGATGCAGATGTTGGGCATGATGCTCACTAGAATAATTCAAATGGAAGAGGACATCTTTGTTGTACAACATCTTTCAAACTATAATTAGTTTGATTATTTTCGTATTGCAATTGTTATTGTTAGAACGTTCCATTATTTTCATTTTATTAAGTGGTTTTTACTGTGTTTGTCTCTTTGTCTCTCATCTCAATAATTGTTATTCACGGTTACTATAATTATTTTATGTGCAAGTACATGTGTTTAAATACTACTTAGAATTAATTTTTCCTTATTTATATTCTTAATTGGGATTTTAAATTTTTTTAAGAAATCATAGTATAAATGTAAACATGTAAGTTTTGATTAAAAAAATTATGTAACTTTGGGTAAAAAAAAAAAAAAAACTCATACGGATTGTCAATCCGTATGATCCATACAGATTGTTAATCCGTATTAGTCATACGGACCAAACTAGTTTCGGGAACGTACCTCCGACGGATGTCCGATGAGCCAAAACCAAGCAACCACTGCGACTAACGACCACCTCTGCTACCACAAAAACAAAACCACCAACCGGAGATCAAAAAACGCAGCAGAATAGCACAAAAGCACAAAAGCTTAGAGACGTTGTTAGGTGTATCAGTTTTAACCAAAAAAGATGAAGGGCATTCTTGGAATAATATTTTTGCTGGGTGTATAAGAAAAATGAATGGTGTAGGAAGTTAAACTCCAATTTCTTTATAGCCTTATAATGAAGGATGTTGCTTCAACCGTGTTTCTGCACGATTTTTAGTTGTCTCATTTTTTTTCCCTTTATTTTAAAAAAATCCTTAATAAAAAATGGGTAAATAGTCATTTTAGTCTCTGAATGTGTACAGTGTTGACAAATTCATCTCCGGAATATGGAAATTCAAATTTTTGTCCCTGAAAGTGAAAAAAGTGCGACAAATTCATTTATCCGTTAACTTTCGTCTGTTACTGTTAATTGAAAGAGCCTACGTGACACATTCAGGGACAAATTTGTCAGCACTTTACACATTCAAGGACAAATTTGTCAGCGCTCTACCCAAAATATAATTTAATTTTCATCTTCTCCCTTTTTTAATTATTGTAAGCATAAAATTATAATAAATACTTAAAAATTAGAAAAAGCAAACATAAGTTAAAACATAATAATAAGTATAATATTGATTAATAAACATAATTTATTTGTTGTTCTGAAATTTCTATTGTAACAATATTAGGTAATGACAAAATCAAGTTGAATCTCATTTCTTTTTTGTAAGGATTAACTTAATGACTATGCATTTTTGTTTGAGTTCATATTTTGGGTAAGGTACTGTCACATTAGAAATTTCAAAGCAAAAATATAAGATAGTATCTTACTCAAAATATGAGACTCACATATTAAAATGCACCATTAAATTAATCCTTACAAAAAAATGAGACTCAAGTTGATTTTGTGACTACCTAATCTTATCATAATAGAAATTTCAGAGCAACAGACAGATTATGCTTATTAATCAATATTATGTTTATTATTATATTTATTCTAACTTATGTTTTTTTCCTTTTTTTCAAGTGTTTATTGTAATATTATGATTGCAATGATTAAAAAATGAAGAAGATGAAGATTAAATTATATTTTGGGTAGAACACTAACAAATTCGTCCCTGAATGTGTCACATAGACTCTTAACAGTAATGAACGACAATTAACAGATGGCTGAATTTTTCGCAATTTTTTCACTTTCAGGGACAATTTTGAATTTCTCTCTTTCGAGGACGAATTTGTCAGCGTCCCACACAATTAGGGACAAAAATGACTATTTACAATAAAAGAACACACTTCAAAAATTTACTTGATGAAAAAATACACTTCAAAATTTAAGCGTTTATTTCCTCTTTTAAGTTACAAATATTAGTGGGTGTTTAAAAGTAGGCCGGAGTATAAAGGTGAAACGGTTGAATAATTATTTTAAACAAAAAAATTCGAGCACTTAACTTTTTTTATAGTGTTTTTAAAATTAAAAATAATAATTTTAAACATATATATAACAAAATAAAATTAGAACAACATACTCTATATATAATTAAGATAAGTAATTTCAAATTAGGGATAACCATAAACACAAACGTCTTGCTACTTGCTCCATCAATAGGTGAATAGAGAATATTATATATTTTACTTATGAGATAATTGTTAAGTTATATTTTAATCTATAGAAGGGTTTACTCATCGGTGCTACTTTTTGTTTTGTCATCCTTAATAATTAGTCAAGTTTTTTTTATAGGGAAAATCGTTAGTCAAGTTAGACAGTCTAAGAAGTATCTCATCATGCGTCAAAGGTCAAACCTTCATCTAAAAGATATGTACCACAATGCCTCATTAGCCTATTATCATAATGGTCCTTACAAACTTTATGATCGTTAATTTCACTCAAAAATCGTAGTCATTCCATACTTCTTTGATTCCCCATGCTAAAACTCACCTTATTTCTAGGAACCCACCTTATCCATGTAGGTATTCAACTTAGATTTAGAGGCCTCAATTTATGCATATAAATAATAAGACCATTCGACATTGGTATGAGCTTTACCTATATATATACATATATTTATATCACTTTATACTTTGTTGACTTAAACATCAAAGTCTTCACAAGTGAAACCACCTCACTCGTGTTCCACCACACTCCAAACAATCCTTGGACCAACAACTACTTCGAGAAACACATAAGTGTAATCCTACCTTACAAAGAGCACTTATGATTAAAAATTGTGCAAATTATAAACCAGGATTAATATAAATATACATTTACATTCTTTTCCATCTTATTTTCTTCTTATCACTCTTCGTTTCACATCATCAACTTTTTTTCTCTTGCATCCTTCCACTTTGATCCATCTCATAATAGGGTGCGTGTCTATTATTTTCTTATAAACTAATTTAAATTTTATAGGAAAAAAATATCTAGATGTAGTCAACATACAAGAGTTTTTAGTTAATAAAAAATGTTAAAAGGAATAACTTGCTTCTTGACTCGAGTTTGAGTTTAAAGAATTTATCCAAGTCTATCTTGAAGGAGTTTGAGAATTATCACATTTTCGCTACCTCTAATCCTAAACTTGATTTTGACAACCTTGAAAAAAAAAAAGGTAAATATATATTGCTTTTGTTTCAAAATAAGTGAAACATTTAAGAAAAATGTTTCAAAATAAGTGTTATGTTAACTTTTCAATGTAATATTAATTACTTTTTTCTTTCAAATACTCCTAATATATATCATTTTAACTTTTCAATGCTAATGTTAATTTTGTAAAATATTTCATCTGTATAATTTTCTTAGTCTATGTAAAAAATCTAAGATGATAATTATTTTAAGACGGAGGAAATAAAAAAATAATAAAGACATTATAAAAATATTAACTTGACTTCTATAACCGTCCTTATTCTGAAGTATCTTTCCCTGTGTAAAACTGCTCTCGGCTAAAAAGCATACACTCTCGCCCATCGGACTCAATTCACACAGCATAATATATAACCAAGTATTTACAAAAAGACAGGACAAAGGGAACCGTCATAAACTATAGTCTTCATAGGTATCTCACATGAACATGCAACGTTCCGACAATAGTCTTAGGAAATCTCAAATGACAGTGAGGTTTCAACAGATAATTGTCGCCGCATTATATTATTAATCCACTCACCGTCTCATAAATGGATAACACAAAATTTGAACATCTTGCCTAACCAAGGTTTCATCTAGTCAAACGAGGAACAGAGAATCATGTACAAAGAAAAAGAAGTGGAAGGAGACGAAAGAATTATTCTGGCAGCTGCAAAAGCAGAACTAGACAAGGCAAAGGAAGAACTCAATAAAGCTAAAGAGAGTTCCATGCAATCATGGCTCGACTCCGAGCCTCTCATAGATGAACTTGAGAAGCAGAAATCCAATCTTGCTAATGCTCAACAGAATTCAAATGCATCAAAATCTGCCATTAAAGAGTTGGAATACCAGCTAGAGACCATCCACAAGAGCATCAAATCCCAAAGAGAGGATCAGCTCAAGACAGAATTGATGATCCATGACATCCAAAATGCTTTGGATCACACACATAACAACATGGAAAGGCTCAAACTTGAGGGAAAGAAAGAAAAGCAAACACTAGCAAAACTGAGGCAAACCCTGCATCAAAGGAAGCAGACAGTTCAAACCTTGCAGCTCACTCTTCAAGCTGTGCTACTGGAGTCGGATGCTGTGGAAGAATCTTCTACCAAAGCTCTTCAACATATCAAGTTTTCAGAAAATCACAGAGATGTTGTGCAGCTTACCACTGAAAACTACTATGCCCTAACAAGAAGAGCCAAAGGAAAGATTTCACAGGCAAATTCACGTGTTTCTGTTTCCATGGAGCAAAAACTTGCAGCTGAGGCTACCCGTGAGTTGGTGTTATCAAGATTGAAGAAGATTTACTCCAGTAGATCATGGAGCATGAACAAAAGAAACACTATGGGGCAACTGTACACAGAAAGGAATGCAAAAGGCCAAGACATAATTGTTGAGGAGGAAGTGACAACTAAAATAACAAGTACTTCACCCAAACCCTCTGCTGAAGAATCACTACCCAAGTCCAAAGGGGGAAAACTACAACAGTCCAGAAAATCAGGAAGTAATAATATGAAAACTATAAAGAAAAAGTCATCCATTTTGTATAACATGAGAAAATGTCTTTATGGAAGTTAAGGAAATCAGGTGGATGACTCCACATATTCAATCAATAAAGCAACAATTAAGTTGCAAACACCAAAATGCAATCTTTAAATTTTTAATAAAGCTAATATCACTTAAATTCAAATCAACAAAAGTTGAGTTTTACTGATTTGTTCTGTCTTGAGATTAACTTGCTGTCATAAACACTTCTGATTGTGGACGATAAAGGGAAAGAAAATCAGGAAAAGTGAGTTGGGAAGTCTCATTCTGAGATATGTCTCAATCTGCCTGCTCTTTTACAAAAAATCACCAGTTAACGGTTGATGATTGAAGAGTTTGACAGAAGAAAAGAAGTATGAAGATATGAATACTATCACAACTTCACAATCTAGAAAGCATAAATTCAAAAACATACACTATATCTGATGTTTTCATAACTACAGACAGAAAAATCAGAAATTGTTTACTATGTAATTGACATGCCCCCACAAATATCTGATTTTTCAGCCACATGTACCATTACTGCAAAAACTCTATTTGAACATTCTAGAATAAGCTTTTTTCTCTAGATCATGTCTATCAGCAACCTGTATCCAAAAACAGCAATCAGAATAAATTTAATAAATCATATTGAAATAAATGGCATGTAAAATGATAAAAGAACACAAAAGGTGAAATGACTGACCTTCCTCCTGGCAGTGGCATACTCTTTTTTAATCCCTCCTGCAGAACATAGCAGCAAGTGGATTAAGCTTTATTAGAAAACCATAGGCTAACTTCACAACACCAGTAAACTTTAAATATCAAATAGTCATGGTCTAATGATTAATAGGATATATGTTCACTTCGGTTTCACGTTATAATACAACATCAAAAATCATATTTTTTTTTAAAGTAAACATTGATTTCATTCACACCGATATTTTGTTTCTTTTCCAAGAGACATCAGAATTCAGACTCAAGTGATTGCGGAAAACGTGATTTAGAGGATTCATTTGCCCAAACAGGATGATTTTATAATACTGAAAACTGAAAGGGACTAAAGACAAACATCATGAAATGGAAAGAGTAATTTATTATAGCCAGAATAAACAGTACAACATGATCTCATTTTAGCATTGTATCATATTATCATGGACAACTTCAACCCTGGTAAGACAAACTATGGTCCTAACTGAGAAAAATCTCCTCAGTCCAAACAACTTCATCAAGAACCCAGGATATTTGCTCCTCAACAATATCTTCCCCCGTGAAGAAAAATAAATCCATTGATTTAAGAAAAGCAATTTCTACAAAGCATGTATGACATGAGCTCAAGCCAGGAATGAAAATAAAAACTCAGAATTTAAATAGACAACTACCATCATTTGGCTCCAACTCTAACGCTTTCTTGAAACTTTCGACAGCAGCATCTAGGTCGTTGAGTAACATATATGCCTGAGATTAAGCAAACAAAACGTAAACAACAAATTACCAGAACACATGCCAATGGTTCAGCTCGCAAAGTACATGAACAATGTATCCCCCGTGTAGTTGTTACTTTAAAGTATAACAATGCACATAAGCAAACAGAACAAGGACGCACACACAGTTCAGACGCCTAAAGGCTTAGGTCTAATCAAAATTAGCATAAAACAAAACACAAATATAGGAAGCGGGAAGCACCATCATAAATTCAAAAGCACAATGACAGATTAGAACAGTTTACAGAGCACACAATTCAGTAGCCAGTATCAAGCACTTCCATCACCATCCTATTTTCTTCATTGGAAGATGTCAACTAACCTGGCCTTTGCGAAACAGAGCTTTCGCATTATCTCCATCATGCATCGCAAAGTCTGAATCCAGTAATGCTCCTTGTAGATCACCTAATTTCAATTTACAAGCCTAAAAATTCAAACAAAAGTACTCTGGTCATTAGTGTAAGATACCTGATCAAAGAAACTAATATACAACAAAAAGAAGAAGCTGAAAGGCTTCCATTATGCTTCTAGCACACCAAGTCATAGGTAAGAAATAATTAAAACACATTTTCATGGTTATATCTATTATTATTATCTCCATTCCCTTATCGTCCCCAATCTGAATCTGATCCTGACTCCCTGAGAGTAAGTTTTCAGGTAAAAACACATGCATGATCCTAATAAAACAATCATTCATAGGTGGTGGTCTAATCCTCAAGTTAACAATCAATCATCAAATCAGCTTGTTATAATTGAATATACATCATTAGTTATTCCCTAGTGATATACATCATTAATCATGTCGAGCCTCTACCTAAACAACTAGAGCTTTTTGCATAGCTGGTCCTTGACAATAAACAATAATGTTTTAGCCTTAGCAACTGATGGCAGAAGAATTGGTTACTTACAGAACTGTTAGTAAAGATTTGAGATTTTGTCTTCCTTAAGGCAGCGCTATTTTCTGCTAAGTCAGAAAAGAAAAAAAAAAAAAAGAATGAAGATGTGAGATAATAAAGAAGAAGCAAAGCAATAACCAATGAAGTCCATCAAGAAAGCAAGAAACTAACGAGGTTGACCTTGGTCAATGTCCTCCTTCTCCCAACACACATCCAAATAGCGCAAAGCTTTTCGATACTTTCTGAGAGCCATCTTATAATCTTGCTTCTGTTTTGTGAGAAACAAGCAAATAAGACTCAAACATTGGAGTTCAATATCTATGCACTATCAGTATGAAAAATATTATACACTGAGTGATCAGCTAACCATGTAGAGTGCATAGACTATTTTCTAAAAACAATTTCTGGTTGGATGACAATGTTAAGTGCATAGAGTATTTTATCAAAACATTGCACTATAATACCATACTATATCAGAAAATGTACAATCATAATAACAAAAGAGCCTTAACCTTATACTTCTCATTCCCAAGGGTTTTGATAGCGTCCACAGCACTCATCCACCATGAAAGTTCATCGGGTTTGACATCGAGATCAGCGGGCCAATCGGGATAGGTGTCACCATCCTTAAAGAAGTTAACAACTCCATCATCTTCCCCTTCAGCAATTTCCCCACAATCAACTATCACAACATCCTGAGTGGGACGGTCGTTTTCCCCGGTAACAACATGTTCCGCGGAACGAACGATGCCCATCCCTTTCAGAACCTTCCCGAACACCACGTGCTTTCCGTCCAAGTGAGGGGTGCGGGTGGTGGTGATGAAGAACTGGGAGCCGTTGGTGTTGGGTCCCGCATTGGCCATGGAGAGCATTCCCTTCCTCTCGTGCTTCAGCTCCAAGTTCTCGTCTTCGAACTTGGCGCCGTAGATTGATTCCCCGCCGGTGCCGTCCCCGGCGGAGATGTCGCCGCCCTGGATCATGAACCCTTTGATCACGCGGTGGAAACACACGCCCTGCATTAAACAAAGACGACAAATCTTAGAGTGTGGATTTTGGACCTAACTCAACCCTACAAAACCAGCTTGTAGAATTAATGAATGACCTTGTAATGGAGGGGGACGCCGGTGTTGGGACCGATGCCCTTTTCGCCGGTGCAGAGGGCGCGGAAATTCTCGGCAGTTTTGGGAACGACGTCGTGGAAGAGCTCGACAACGATCCGGCCTTCTAACTCGCCGCCGATGCTGACGTCAAGGAAGCATCTAGGGTTCACCATTTTGGGAAGGCGGAGAGAGATTGAAGAGAATTGAAAGAGGAAGTTGAAGAGAAATGAAAAAAGAGAAAGAAGCAGGTGAGTGTGGACCGTGGAGTGCAAAACCCTAATCCCGCTTTCTAATTTCAAACTCCTTTATATTCGTGCCGCCAGCGACAAAACCTCTACGGTTAGCCGATACACGTGTCACTGATCGCGCCTTTTCTTTTTCCTTTGTCTGCACTAGAACTAGAATACGAATAAATAAAATATTTTGGTTAAATCAACACAAGCGGTAGTAAATGTTTATGCACACGAATTGAGTTACATATTATATATAAATAATCATTTAAATTATTTTAAAATAATTATTTTAAAAATTAATAAATTTATTATATATAATAATTTATAATTTGATAATTGTATAAAAAAATAGGTTATTAATGTACAACTTTTTTTCTATGTATAATTGTTAATTATAAAAAATATTCTTTTTTATAAAGATTGGATAATAAAGTTAATTCACTTTAATTAATTAATTAGGTAGAAATTAATTAAATAAAAAAATATAAGTTTCATTAATTTTAAAGATAATTTGAGAAAATTAATACAAATTGCTAATAAATTTAATATTACTTCCTCTAGACTGAAAATAAACAAAAAAAAAACTACAACTTATATCAATCAAAAAAGTTAATTAACATCATTTAATTTTGATAATCTCAATAAAAAAAGTTAATTAATTTTCTAAAGTACCTTTTACATTAATTGTATTGGAAAAAAAATATTGTTGAAAATAAACTCTAATTAAACGAAGGATATATTGAATATGTTATCATTTAATAGAAAAGAGTTAGTTAAAATTTATTTATATTTTAGCCCAACACACATTGATTTTTTTTTTTTTGCTTGTATTTCAGTCGGGAGGAAATACTACCTAAATTAATTAATTTTTCTAAAGGTATAAATTAATTAAAATAGTCTTATATTAAGGGACTGTAACGACCTAAATATTTACTTATTTTTATTTTTACTTAAGGATAAATTTCTAAGAGACGTATAATAGTAATGTTTTTAAAATGTAAAATCTGCAAAAGATTTTTACTTATATACATAGCCAATGTCTCTGATATAAAATTTTATATAATACAAGTACACTACTTTCTCAAATATCCAGCTTGTTATATAACTTCTTTTATATTTCTTCACTACTCTAAGGCTTCATGAAACCTGTCCATCATTGCCATCTAAAAAAACATGAAACAAATCGGGTGAGAAATAAATTTTCAGTAGGCAAAGCTAAATCCCAAACTTATTAGTAGGTTAGTAAAATCATTCAAATAATCAAACACATCCACAAGAAATATGCAACTATATGAATGCATGAGATGAACTATCCCAAGGCAAATGGCCTCCACATATCGTACTGTATGTGGCCACACTGAGTGTGGACGCTGCTATAGTCTTACGCAAACATGCATGAATTTTGCCATATATCCTTGCACCTAGGTACTACGTATCGTACTATATGTAGTATCAGATTCTATTTCCCCAAAGCCTCGTACTGGACTTGGAACATGGAAACATGAATCCACCTATCTTAATCACATCAACATCCATACATAAAAATCAAATCCATAAGAAAAATACATATTATCTTATGGAAAATATTTTTATCATATCATCATATATATCATAAGTATGGTTACACCACCATACCTTATCCAATAAGCTTATAAGTATAGTTAAACCACCATATTCTATCCAAGCAAAATCAATACCAACTTAGGCATGACCAAAGAATATCCTCACAGAAAATTATGTTAGTGTTCTAACTAATAATCCATAATATGTCTTTCAAATAATTTCTAATCCCTTGAAATTTTCATAATAAAAAAATTAAAGTCTAGTATGCATCTTTTATTCTCCTTTCATCTACCACCTCACTAATTAATCCTTAAATCAAATCATCAAGTAGTTAAACTATTCAACTACATACCATTCATCCTTTACTTCAAAAATTAAATCAAAACATGTCCATAAAAATATAAACAGATAGTCCAAGTATCATTAAAATCAACTCAAAAGATCATCAAATGGACTTCCATACTTCACTATATTGATGGATATAAATCATAGCCTATCTTATGACTTAAATCAACATATTCTCATCAAAGAATAACCTTTGAACATTACGAAATTCAAGCCTAAAATCAACCATGAATCAACCTACTAAAGCATGTAAATTAATCCAAACCATTGATTAACTAGAGATTTAAGCTTCACCTACCTCAAGTGAGTTTGAGTCTTGATATCCTTCTAAGCTTGTTAAATCCTTCCTAAGGTTGTTTTCCTCTACACGTGATTTCTTCAAGGTGATGGGGTTTACTTGA
>PYAF01000452.1:175787-198513 GCA_007407185.1 Glycine tomentella | reverse complement strand
ACGAAATTCAAGCCTAAAATCAACCATGAATCAACCTACTAAAGCATGTAAATTAATCCAAACCATTGATTAACTAGAGATTTAAGCTTCACCTACCTCAAGTGAGTTTGAGTCTTGATATCCTTCTAAGCTTGTTAAATCCTTCCTAAGGTTGTTTTCCTCTACACGTGATTTCTTCAAGGTGATGGGGTTTACTTGATTTAAGCTTTAAAGGGAAAGATGAAATGAAATGAAATTTAATGAAAGTGGTGTGAGAGAGAGATTTCACGTGAGGTTTGAAGAAAGGAGTGGTCTTGAAATTGGTTTGCACTTAGGTTCCTCCTCCTCCCTTTATATAGTGTTGAAGAAATGATTACTAAGAGAAAAATCTCATAAGCCATCATTATTCCTTTACAAGTGTCCCTACACTTGTTATAATCTTAAGGCTTCCTTCCTTTCTTCCTTCCAAGTGTCCTACCACTTGGCATGATCTTAGACTTCTTCTTCTTTGCTTCCAAGTGTCCAAAATCATGAATTTTCTCCATTTCTCTTGTATTTTCGTGGAGTAGCTCATTCTAGAGTTTATCCCAAACCTGTTTTAGTAAAATTCTAATTCTAGATTCGTTAACCGTTGGATCTCTTTAAAATTTTAAAGGTACACTACTATCTCACATATGTAACTTTTGACCGTTGGGATTGTTGAAATAATGTCAAGAGCTATCCACGTGAAAGATGGAAGAGTGTAGAGAAATCTTGACTTGATTTTTATGTTACCTTGCGTCCATGCCATACAAGTGTCTTGTCACTTGTTTTCATCCTATGGCTTATCTTCCAAGTGGCTGAATTCAAGAAGCTTCTTCCTCATTCTCCATGCTTCTCCATGTGAAGGACAAGCTCAAAGGGAAGGAATACAAATTTTTCTTCCTTTCATGCTACATGTGGTCATTTTTGATGATGAATAAAAATCCAATTTCAATATGGTATTTTCATAAAAAGAAATCCAATTTAATTTGAATTCTTTTATCTAAAGAAAATTTTAACTATTAGAATTCTAGATGTTCCTAAGAATTTATCCCAATGATAGTTTAAATTAATCCCAAGCAGTCTTATACAGGGCAATACATAAACCTTTCATTTTAGACTACATCTTTATCTTATTTTTGATTGGTCTATACTTCTTCCGACCATCAAAATTACTAAACCATTTTATTAAATAGGTCTATTCATCCTATAATTAAGAGAAAATTCTATAGATTTTATGTACTATTTTTCCATATTTTTCTGATGCTTGAGTTTTCTTGAATACAACCTCAAAGTTGTCATCTTCCAAAATTTGTAGAAATTTTATTCTAGATTTTTGTGTCACAAAATATGTTGATACTTAGTCAGTTAAGTGTATTTTATAATTTCATCAAGTTTCTACAAAATTTCTAAATTTATTTGAGCATTTTTGGCCTAGAGGCATTTTGGTAATTATGTCATTCAACCTAGGGGTATTTTGGTTATTTTTAAAAATGTCTAAGGGCATTTTTGAAATTTTCATAAGGGTTTTCTAGTAATTTCTACATTATGGAAAGAGCGATATAGTTATTTTTCTCTAAACATACTTGTATCTAATTATCATCACATTTTTATAATTTTAGGGATGTTACAGGGACGAGATAGTAAAATTAGATTCTAAGTTAACATTTTCTCAAATTGAAAACTTACTTTATTGCTAATTCAATTAAAGTACTTTTAAAGGCAGTTTGGTTACTGTAAAGTCCCATTTAAAAAATTTATTTGTTGATTAAGTCATTTTGGAACCTTTAATCAAAATTCTCGATCAACACAACCAAATACTTTAGTCTTTTCGCATTGAATTGAATTAATTATAATACTAATGTTGGGTATAATTTAATTGGTAACATACATTGAATTTGTAAAGGATAATCTTGGTTCGATTTCTACAAAATACACTCTTAGGAAAAGGATGAAGAACTTTAAATGTGACTAAGTCCTAAACATGTTATTAGTCTTGTACCTATAGGGGTACTACCATTACCAAGGGTAGGGCCGAAAACCCCTAGACCCTAGTTGAAAACCTAACCACCCCAGGCCGAGTACCATCTTAATCGAGTCCATGGAGACTTTAGAAGTATAACAAAAGACACATGGGTAATAATCAACCTAGGTTGAACACCCTATCGACTTAGGGCGAATACCCCTTTGCTAGGACCTAATCACCACATAAACACCACTAACAAATAATTGTAGGTTAGCATGATCAATAGCCATGAGAGATAAGGCCCATGGACAAAATGTCCATTAAAATATTTATATAAATGGTGAGATTATCAAGATAACACACACTATTCATAAGCATTTATTACTCTTATTTATTATATTGGAAAGAATTCTAACTTGAGCATTGGAGTGTCTTCTAGGAGTGTTCACAGGTTTTGGTCAATCCGACCCAATTATATTGGGTTGGATTTCTAAAGTGTTTAGATCGAACCTAACTCAACCTGATTAAGACCCGATCGTGAATAAGTTGGATGGCATGTTCTTTTTTTTTTAACCCAACCCAACCGATATCATAGAATTTAATTTATTATATATAAATTAATTATTAAATACAAAACACATTAGTAATTTTAAGCTAGCATAGTTTATTAAATTATTAAATTAAACCAGCCATCATTTTTTTTTGTCTTTTTTAAGTTATTTTTATCTCTATCTTGATTTTGTTTACATTTTCACATGCTAATATCATACTTTATTTCTATATAAAAAAAACATGTATCAGCATTGAAATCATTAATTCTATTGGTCAAATATTTCCACAATTTGGTCTCTTTTGACTGAATTTAGTCGTTATATACTTAAAAAAATTATAGACAAAAACAAATTATTCTTCTAAAAAAAGAATTTTAAAAAATATTTTTAAATATTTAAACTCAATTAACCCAACCCGACCAAACCCATTTATGATCGGGTTCGATTTGCAAAAAAAATTGCACAAATCCGACTCAAACCTGTTAGTATGTAGATGTTCTAGAGACAATTTGTTTCATCATATGAACACCTCTTGCTATTTAGTATTTCATGGTTAATAAATTTGAGCAAACTTTATCTTTATCATATTTATGTCTCACCTTATTTCATAGTAATATGCGTTTAAAGATAAAGGCCTTAGGAATAGAATATGCGTTCTCTTGAGGATCAATGATAGGGATCATGATCGTGAGGACTCAAGCACACTAAATGTCTATTACCTGAAATGAGTTTCTAGTCTTGAATCACTAAGAAATGACATTGGTACTCTAAAAAAAAACTAGTACGACATCTTCTACTTGTATAGAGATACAAGGTAGGGATCTCATGGAATGCAGGCATGGTGATGCCTTAACTGATATCGTGGATGGATCTGTTGGAGAATAGATGGCGTCAAACTGACCCGCCGAGAGACTCCACAAGGATTCTTTATAGTATCATTGAATTTGTAAAGTCTCTCATCGTTTGATAGTGTCGATCATCCTAGACTTGAGGATGTCATCAAACATTATGTCCTAGGATTATACTTTGACTGTACAACTCTATCCGCCTGAAAATGGGGAGAACAATGGACTCTTGGGTATAACTTGAATACATGAGTGAAGATAGACATGCCGAAAGGACTCATAGTCCCTACAAGGGATTAGTCGTTCACAAGACCGATAGCGCTTGGATGACTTCTAGTTGACTTGGGAATCTATGCATAGTAAGAGATCATCAGGAGTCATGATCCATCTTAGAGTTAATAGAAGAAGATTCTTAATTCTGTGAAAAGCTATATTTAATCAACTAAGAGAGATGATACTTTATCGTTGCTCTCGACTAAATGTGAATGATGATATAAGGGATGGTGTCAGTACGGTATCCAAATTAGAAAGGTAGATCACTTGATTAACCTAATTAACTCTGGGGCTGCAAAGCATTACTAGTGTCTTATGTGGTAATTAAATGAATTGGGCCTGTTAAAGAAGTTTAATTGATCCAATTTCATTTATGTCAGTGACTAATTGGGCCTAATGGGTCACATAAAAAAGGTCATTCTTGATTGCTTATAACTAGCAAATTTGGACCAATAATAATTATTGGGCTTTTTCAAGACTAAAGGTGTAATTGGGTTGGATTTGGACTCCAAGTCCAATTGATGCATATGCCCCGTTTGGGCTATTAGTGACAAATTAGTTTCTACACTAATATGCCCAAATGTGTTAAAAGGCCCAATAGGATCTTGGACAATGAGTTCTACTAAGTCAAGAAGTTGACTTGACCAAAATGAGTTTTGGGCAAAATCGAAATTTGAATTTTGAAATTTTGAACTTCGAATTCGAATTCAAATTTAAATTATGAACTAGGACAAAGATTGAATTTAAATTTGAATTTGAATTTAAATTTTAAGTTTGAAATTTAAAATTTGAATTTTGAATTCAAGAGGTTAGGTTGTAAGGATAATTGTGAATTATCAAAACCTACATATAATAAAGATTGAATAATGCTTCTTCCAACAACATTTTTATTTGAATTGTTAATTTAAATAAAATAGTTAAAGCAACAATCAAAGGGATATGATGATGAAAGGTTGAATTTCGAATTTTTAGATCCTTGGGCTGATTTTGAGTGTTTGAGTTAAGATTTTAATCCTAATTAGATTACAAGATAATAGTCTCCTAGGATAAAAGCATTCCACTCTTATGTTATGTATAAAAAAGCTCTTTCAAGAAAATAAAGTTCTTGTTTTTCTTTCTTCTTCATCATCTTTTGTCCTTCATAGTTGCAACCTTACCTAACCTTAAGACACCATCTTTTTGTAGAATATAGGAACACTTCACACTTAACCAAGAGGGGGGGTGAATTGGTTAGGCTTGGTAAATTAAAAGTTTCTTAAACAAAATCAGAGTTTCCCTTAGGATCTTTATCACTTTTGAAACCAAGAAACCTTATTCAATCAAATGCTCAGCTTAAGGTGTCCAATAGCTCAAAATGTTAATTGATAAATAAAATCAATCAAAGAAGATTGACAGAATATGATCAAGATAGAGATAAGAATTAAAACACAAAGGATTTATACTGGTTCACTTCAAACACTATGAAGCTACATCCAGTTATCTTCCACTCAACACTAGAATGGAGTTCCACTATTGCAATTTTTTTGTTCTTACAAGTAATTACAAAGTCTCCATTTATCAACTCTAGATAAAGTACAGAAATCTAAAACACTATTAAATTCTTAGAGACAAACCCACTGAGAACACTACTCGGTACAACTCCTAGAGAAACCCTATCTCTAGTTTACAAGCAAGAAACCCAATTACAATAGACTGAAAAATTCATCCAAAATCAAAATGAAAATTACAAAAAGATTAAGGAGAGAAACAACCTGATGATCCAATGATTAACAATGCATATGATGAATTAACACAGGTTGAATTTACAAATTGAATCAGCTTCCCTTAACCTTGAATGAAATCTTGCTCAAGATTGACTCACAATCTCATGATCAATGTAAAACCAGAGCAAGCATGTAAAAATCCTTTGAAAACACTTAGAAAGGCTTTTGGAACTGTTTTGGATCAATGGGTATCAGTATACAACATTACAAAATCAAACAAAGTGATTCCCTATTTATAACAGAAAAACGTAACAGCTTTAATCGATTAATACGCGCCAAATAATCGATTATTTTACTTATGTAATCGATTAATCCAAGAATGTAATCGATTTTACAACGGACCAAATAATCGATTATTCAAGCATGTAATCGATTAAGACAGAAAATCCATTTTTTCAAAATATACTATGTAATCGATTACTAACCTTGGTAATCAATTAAACTAGGAAAGCATATTAGTCATAGAAACAGAGTAATCGATTACTAGAATTGGTAATCGATTAAAGCAGAGCCATAGCCTTTCTAATTTACACTATGTAATCGATTACTAATTGAGGTAATCGATTATCTAGTACAAAACTTAAAGTTTTAATTATAACATGTAATCGGTTACCATCTATGGTAATCGATTAAAGCAGGAAAATACTATTTTCAGATAAGCCTATGTAATCGATTACAGTATATGAGTAATCGATTATCCCAGCAACTCTTTAAATTCATATACAAGCATGTAATCAATTACTACCCATTAGGTAATCGATTAAAATGTTCAACAAGGCAGTTTTCTAGAAACCAAAGGTATAATAATCGGTTAAACCGATATGTAATCAATTATTTCACCATATGGATTGAGGAAAAGCCATTGTGAGAATTCTTAGCCAACGATAATGGTACTCAATTCAAAGCTCAAGCTTATGAAGATTTCCTGACGAGGCTAGGTGTCAAGCACCTCGTGACTTCTGTCGAACATCCCCAGACCAATGGTCAGGTGGAGGCAGCAAACAAAGTTTTCCTCAAGGCCCTGTGAACAAGACTTGACAAGTCCAGTGGTCTATGGAAGGAGGAACTTCCCATTATACTCTCGGCCTATCATTGTTCACCTCAGTCAATGACTAACGAGACTGCTTTTTGTCTCACATATGGCACAGATGCCATGATCCCCGTTGAAGTCAAGAAACCGTTGACAAGGAGGTTGTTGTTCTAGGAACAACACAATGAAGAAAATATGAGGGTTGAACTAGAGACAAAAGACAAAGTTCAAGAAATGGCCAGAATCAAAGAAGAGCCCACTAAGCTCTGAGCGTCAAGAAGATACAACACCAAGGTTCAACCTCGAGCCTTCCAACCTGGCGACCTCATGTGGAGAGTCCGAGGTGAAGCTAAAAAAGATCCCCGAGCGTGAAAGCTTGGACCCAACTGGGAAGGCCTATTCAGGGTTGTGACTAGCCTAGACAACGAAGCATACATGCTACAAGAACTAGATCGTAGAATAATTCTAAGAACATGGAACACTACCCATTTGAAGTTCTATTTTAGTTGACTTGCTGCAAGACCGGATGATGTACTATTTTCCCTACTCGAGTCTTTTGTCCCAAAAGAGAAAAATCAGTGTTTTGGCTTGAGAGGTTTTAAAAAGGAAAATCAGGAGAACGAAAGGAATTTGTATTCAATTGACTACATTGAATAAAGTATATCTCCCTTCAATTTTTAACTTCCTTATGTCAACTTTAAAAAGGCTTGTTAAACCCAAGGTCTGTCCTTGGTGAGCCTCGATAAAACCCAGGATGGACGTGTTCCTAGTCGTTTCTCCAAAGGCTCGTCAAACCCAAGGTCTGCCCTTGGTGAGTCTCCATCTCCAAAGGCTCGTTAACCCAAGGTTCGCCCTTGGTGAGTCTTGCATATCCAAAGGCTTGTCAAACCCAAGGTCCGCCCTATGTGAGCCTTAACAAAACCCAGGACAGACACGTTCCTAGTTGTTTCTCCAAAGGCTCGTCAAACCCAAGGTTTGCCCTTGGTGAGTCTCGATCTCCAAAGGGTCGTCAAACCTAAGGTCCGCCACTGTGAGTCTTGATCTCCAAAGGCTCGTCAAACCCAAGGTCCGTCCTTGTGATAAGTGCCCTAGTTCAATTAAATTCATGTTTTAAATGTAGACACTTATTTTTTTATTTCAAAAGATTTGATTATAAATTTACCCTAAACCTAGTTAAATAGCACCTAGTGCTTGTATAAAAGTTGTTGTTCATATTTTGGAAGATTAATCCAATCATACTTTGTATTTTGATAGATTCTGTGGATTTCCGAGATTTTCGAATAAGCAAAGCAAGCAAGGAGGGCTTACATAGAAAACATGGGAGGTGTTACAAGCAATCCAGGCCCAAAATCCATCAAAGCCCAAAGAATTCTTCATGGTTAACGCATTAACTCGCCCAGGCGACCAAACCATGCGTATTTGGCTCGCCTGGGCAACATCAAGTTCCAAGAAAGTAGGCTTAACTCGCCCAGGCGAGCTCCTGCAGGCCAAAATGGGCGCCTGGGCGAGTGAAGCTGGCAGGTGATGGATTCCTATAAATAGGCCACGAAAATGGAGAGGAAAAGATGCAATTTGCTTCTTTCTTGCTTCCTTTGTTGTTCCTTAGGCTTAGAAGCTTAAATATTAAGTAGGTTAGGAAAGTGAGAGAAGTAAGGATTAATGTGGAGACTCTGCCGAAGAGAAGCGGTAATGGACCCTTCATCAATTCTTTCCTTGAAGAGGTTCACTCCACTATGAGTAGCTAGCTTCTCTGAGGATTGGATGTAATCTTCTTAACCCTATGCATCCCTTTTAATATTTATTTATGCATTAATCTTTTCTATTCCTTGTTGGTAATTTCATTCTGTGCTTAATGCTTGATTCTACTTGATCATTAGTTTCATGAATTAAAATCCTAAGTGAGACTGGAAAGTAATCTCAGGGTTTGAACTGAATGATTTTACTCATTACGTTACGTTGCTAGGAATAGGGCATAACGTTCTGATTGCATAAAGCACACGATTACGATTATAATGCTGGGGTATTTACTTCATATGCGAAGGATTGATATTCGTTAGATATCCTTAGAACTCGAATGCTAGGGATCAATTTGGGGTAAAATAGTGTGCATCAATAAAAATAGAAATTGATTTATGCATGGAAAAAGTTAATTGAATACTAAAGGTAAGAATGAAGAAATCTAATCCCACTTTCTCATAGATAAATTTCATTTACTAAAGTTTAGTAATTTTACGTTACTTTCACAACTAAATGAAATTCCACTCAACCTACTTGTACATAACTATTGAACTGTTAAGTTATAATTGGATTAACTGAGTAAGCTCAAGTCCCTGTGGAGACGACCTTTATAAATTTTGTAACTTACAACGATAAATCGGTACACTTGCCGAAAGTCCTAACACCTTGGCGAGTCTCGCATCTCCAAAGGCTTGTCAAACCCAAGGTCTGCCCTTGGTGAGGCTCCCCATTTTCCAAGGTTTGCCTTCGCAAAAAATCAAGGTATGCAAGGTAGCCTTGGTAAGCACTCCTACAAGAACCCAAGTTGCACCATTCGTAAGATCACTTCTTTGGAACTACGACAAGCAAAGTCGAAGGTCCAGATTCCACAAGACAAAATAAGATGCCACCTGACTGGTCAGCAAGACCTTCAACCAGGTGACAATCAAACTAACTCCTCACAAGCATCAGGGGAGAAGCTCCGCAAAGCGAAAGGAAGTGTCACCTGATGATTGACAAGACCTTTAATCAAGTTAAAATCAAACCTGAGATGATCTCATATCATCTAACTCTCTAATTCATGCAAAGTTGTCATGATCTTGCTTCCTACACCTCATTATCATCAAGACGGCCTATCCTTGCTAACACAAGCAACGGAGCATTGCATAAATAAAAGGCAACATACAAGACATATATCAAAGCAAAATTTCATCAACAAAGGAAAGCATATGTATTAAAGAAGAAGAATCACATTGTCAACATTACAAAGCCTTAACAACAAAAAAAATAAACCAAAACAAAGAAAAATGGCCTAAATAATTGCCCGATTGCCCTGCTCTTCGCCAGCATCCTCCTCCGTAGTAGCTATTTCCTCTTCGTCAAGCAGTTCACCGTCATTCACATCTTTGAAAAGGTCGATAAGACCCAGGTCAAGGTCTATGGCGAAGATCCCGGCCTGCCTGATGGCTTTGTAAAAGCCCTTTTCATGCTACTCCACGACCTCTTTCTTATACACCAATAGCTCCTCTTTAAGCTCTTTGTTGACTTCCTTCTCCTTCAACGCCCCGAGCTCGAGCTCCTCCATCCTAGACTTTGACTCCTTCAACTAGGCCTCAAGGTTAGCAACCACCTTGGCAAGCTCGTCCTTCTCAGCAACATTGCTCTCCACCTTGTCAGCCAAGTCCTTCTTCTCCCTCAGCAAGTCCTTGTAGCGTCCAGCCAGTTCATTCCTGTCCAGCCTTGTGCACAAAAGCTTGGCTAAAGCATCGCCAACCTTGGATGGCAACTGGTGGTTGGACCTAACCACCTCAACAAAGATGACAGTGACATTGGCCACCTTGGGACACTCTACCCTCCAAACAGTCCGAGCAGTGGCTCTCCATTTGGCGACCTCAGCCTCTAAGGATGCCACCTTGCTCAGAGCTTCCTGGTGCCACTTGTTAGCTATGAGGAAAATGAAGTCATTGAATCCAGAAGAAGATGAATGCAAGTTTTGATGTTTTACATGCCCACTCAATTGATGGCATTTGTAATTTCTTGCTCAAGCTTGGTTCAAGTGGTTAAAGCCTCATAATCCTCACTATCCTGATTGATTCATGCATTCATACATACATTGAATCATTTCTAATCATATGGTAATAAACATTTAGATGTTAAGTCAAAAAGGCAATTAGATTATTAGAAAAAAAACAGTTTTTCACTGTTTTAATCGATTACCTATATGATATAATCGATTAAATGCCTGTGAACAGGTCTGCATATTGACTTATGAACATTTTAATCGATTACCATTGATTCGTAATTGATTAAATAAGTCTAACACAGAATCAGATGTGTTCTGTGATAATCGATTACATCACGGAATAATCGATTATCTGAGTCACTGCATAATTCACAAATGCATTTTTATTTGGTTTAATCGATTATCAGATTATTGTAATCGATTAAATATACATTAATGAGTTTTTCACATTATCTGTGATAATCATTTATTTGAGAAATTAAGCGATTATCTATGCGTATCAGGAAACACAAGTCATCTGGAATAATCGATTACAAGATGATTTAATCGATTATTTTGTTCTTGGCATTTTTCTAGAATCCTGATGAACACTTTAATCGATTATCTAGTTAATATAATCGATTACATGAGTTAAAATAATCGATTACATTGATGAAATAATCGATTACAGTTAGTTAAGTCTGTTTTTTTATAAATAGAACAGCTTGCACTGGTTTGAAAAAGAGATACATTGTGAAGTTTTTGAACAAGCACTTAGAAAATCACCTTCAAGAGTTCATAATACAAAAAGAAAGAGGGAGATTAGAAAATCAAAAGGATTCGAAGAGTCATGGGGTTTGTCATGTTATGAAGTCATTGTCTACATGATGCAAAGTTTTGTTCAAGCTTTCTGATTAAAGAAGTCATCAAGAAAGATCATTTGCATACATTCTCAGTCTGGTTAGATCATTCATTTTATTAAATTCACTGAGGAATGAGAGGTGATATCTTTCTTGAACTATAAGCTTGGTTATTGTTGATATTTGTGTTGTATTTGTTGTTGAATGTTCTTATAGCAAGTTGTGATCTTTAAAGCTTTATCTAGAAAGGTTTCTAGAGGGAAGAACAGAGAGGGGATCTCTGGTTCTAAATCTTTTGAGAAATCTATAGGTTTAGATTTTGAATTTTACCTAGGGAGGGTAAGAGAGATCTTTGTAAGCTTGTAAAGATATTATATTTGTTATAGTGGAACTCTGACCAAATGTTGGTTAGAATAAAACTGGATGTAGCCTCCGGGGTTGAGAGGTGAACTTGTATAAATCTTGTGTGTTTGAATAATTCTGCTTATCATCATATTGTTCTTGAAGTTTTGTTCATATTAAAAGATTGGTCACAACAGTGAAGATATTGTTTTCTTAATTGTTTTTAAAAGATACGATCCTTCTTGAAAGTCTTCCACTGTAGCAATTTTGAAAGAAAATTTTAAAAACTCTGAGGAAAAACCAATTCACCCCCTCTTGGTTATTTGTACAAGTGTTCATTATATTTTCAATTGGCATCAAGAGCTGGTCCTTGTAATTTGCTTAAGATCTTTTCAAAACCCTTGAAAATGAATACTAATCAAATAACATTCAAGGAGGGAGCCTCATTGAATAGACCACCTTTGTTTGAAGGCAACATTTTAACTTTTGGAAGAATAGAATGCAAATCTTTATCCAGTCAAATGACCCAGGTGCTTGGAATTGTATTAAGAAAGGTCCGTACATTCCAACCAAGATTGTTGATGGCAAAACAATACCAAAAGAATGGGATGAAATGTCAGAAATAGAAAAGAAAATGGTTCACTATGATTTCAAAGCAAAAAATATGATAACTTCTGCTTTATCTTCTGATGAGTTTTTCAGGACAGTTAGGTGCAAGAGTGCCAAAGAAATGTGGGAATTACTTGAGGTTACACATGAAGGAACTGATGATGTGAGAAGATCAAGAAAGCACACTCTTAGTCATGAATATGAAATGTTCAAAATGAGAGATGATGACAACATCTCACAGCTTCAAACAAGATTCACCGACATTGTAAATCTCTTGCTTGGACTAGGAAAAACCTTTGATGTAGAAGAGCTGAACATCAAAATTCTCAAATGTCTAACAAGGGATTGGCAACCTAAGGTCACAGCCATAAAAGAATCAAAGGGTCTATCACAAATGTTTATGGCAGCTATGTTTGGTAAGCTTTTAGAATATGAGCTTATCTCAACTAACAAATGGTGAAAATGCAGATAAAAATCATAAGAGCATTGCACAAAAAGCTGCACCTCCAAAGATAGAAAAAGATGAGAGTTCAAGTGAAGATGAAGAAGATGAGAACATGAATCTCATTGTAAGAAAGTTTTCCAAGTTTCTAAGGAAGAACAAGGGCAGAAAGCAACCATTTCAAAAGAAAAGAAATGACAACACCAACAAGAACAACAACTCCTCCTCAATAACTTGCTTTGAATGTGGAAAGCAAGGTCATATAAAATCAGATTGTCCCTCTTTATCAAAAAATCCACAAGTTGAAAAGAGATCTAGAAGAGAAGGGAAGCATAGAAAGGCTTACATTGCTTGGGAGGATAATGAATCAACAAGTTCTGAATCCTCTTCTGAAAAAGAAGTGGAAGATCATCTATGCCTTACATCTACCATTTGTGAAGATGAAGAGTCATCAAGTACAGAATCTGAGGTAAACTCTGAATTCAATACAGTCATTGATGCTTTTCATGAGATGCATAATGAAGCTAAAAGATTAGCTACAGCTAACAACAAACTTAAGGGTGACTTAAGATGGCATGTTTCCAAACTTGCTGAATTGCAAGAAAAGCTTTGTAAATTGAATGAAGAACATGACAAACTTCTTTCAAGTTACAAGGAATATAGATGTACATGCTCCTTAGCCACTTCTAAGGTTGATAAATACAAAAATTTGCAGAAAGAATTTGATGAGTATAAGATAACCAAAGCTAGAGAAAATATGGATTTTCAAAGTGAAATTAGTTATTTGGTTGATTTGATAAGGAAGTATCACAAAGGAAAATGTAACTTAGATGAAATGCTAAGTGTTCAAAAGTATGTTGGTGATAGTTATGGATTGGGGTACAAACATGGAACTAGAACTCAAAATAAGCTTGTGTTTGTACCTCCAAAACATAAGTACCATGGACAACATAATCAACCAAATACATATCATAGATTTTCTCATGCTAACTCATCAAAACCTCTTACTTGCAATTATTGTATGTTAAAAGGTCATACATCTTACAAGTGCTATGTTAGAAGCTTTTATGTCCCAAATGGAGATTGCATATGGATTGAGAAAAGAAAGAAACCAACTAACCCTTTTGGACCCAACTCAAATTGGGGACCCTTCTTCTCTACTTAACTTGATTTGTGCAGATTGTCTTAGAGCAAAATCATCAATTTGGTATCTAGATAGTGGATGCTATAGACACATGACCGAAGACATATTCATGCTCACAGATGTGATACTTGAAAAAAGAGGATATGTTACATATGGGGATAATAACAAAGGCAAAATAATTGGGCAAGGAAATATTGGAGATAGTTTGTTTACAAAAATCAAGGATGTGCTTTATGTTGAAGGGCTAAAACACAATTTACTTAGCATAAGTCAATTGTGTGATAAAGGCTTCAAGGTCACCTTCAACAATGAGACTTGCTTGATACATGATAGTAAAAATAGTGAAGTGACACACATTAGTAAGAGAAAGGGTAATATTTATGTCTTGTCTATTGACCATACATTCATACATAAAACTGATTTCTTGATGAGTAAAGTGAATGAAACATGGCTTTGGCGTAGAAGAACATCACATATAAACATGCATCATCTCAACAAGTTAATTAAGAAAGACTTAGTAATTGGTCTACCTAAGCTTAAGTTTGAAAAGGACAAAATTTGTGAAGCATGTCAAAGAGGGAAGCAAACTAAAAACTCTTGTCAATGTAAGAATATGATTTCTACTTCAAGACCTCTTGAATTGCTTCACATTGATTTATTTGGTCCCTCAAGATCCATGAGCTTAGGAGGAAACTATTATGGACTTGTTATAGTTGATGATTACTCTAGATACACTTAGACATTGTTCTTAAGATCTAAAAGCCAAGCATTCTCAGCTTTTAAGAAACTTGCCAAGGTAATTCAAAATGAAAATGGATGTAATATTGTTTCAATTAGAAGTGACCATGGTGGTGAATTCCAAAATGAATACTTTGAAAAGTTCTGTGAAGATTTTGGAATTAATCACAATTTTTCAGCTCCAAGAACACCTCAACAAAATGGTGTTGTGGAGAGAAAAAATAGATCACTTGAAGAAGGAGCAAAGACTCTTCTAAATGAAACAAAATTACCTAAGCATTTTTGGGCAAATGCTGTGAGTATAGTTTGTTATACTCTTAATCGGATTCTTATAAGGCCTATTTTAAAGAAAACTCCTTATGAAATCTATAAAGGGAGGAAACCAAACATCTCTCACTTTAAGGCATTTGGTTGTAAATGCTTTGTTTTAAACAATGTCAAAGATAATCTTGTTTAGTTTGACTCAAAAGCTGATGAGGCTATCTTTCTAGGATACTCCTTGCAAAGTAAAGCTTATAGGATCTTTAACAAGAGAACCTTGTGTGTTGAAGAGTCAGTACATATTATATGTGATGAAACTAACCCTTCTCAAGAAGAAGTTTTGAGTGATAATGATGCAAAAAATAAAGAAAAAAGACAGCGGCACATAGAAGCTAGAAAGCTGGAAGAAGAAGAAGTATTAGAAGATATAAATCAAGAAGCAGCCACACTAAATCATAAAGATTGGAAAACCTCAAGAGATTTATCATTGGACAACATTATTAGTGATGTATCAAAAGGAGTATCAACTAGATCTTCCTTAAGAAATCTTTGTTGCACTATGGCTTTTGTTTCATAAATTGAACCTAATAACATTGAACAAACCTTATTAGATGAGCATTGGTTGATTGCTATGCATGAGGGATTAAATCAGTTTAAAAGGAACAATGTTTGGGAACTAGTACTTAGAACTTCCACTCACACACCTATTGGCACTAAGTGGGTATTTGGGAACAAACTGGATGAAAGTGGCATCATAATTAGAAACAAAGCCAGATTGGTTGCAAAGGGTTACAACCAAGAAGAATGCATTGATTATGATGAAACTTTTGCTCTAGTTGCTAGACTAGAAGCCATAAGATTACTCCTTGCATATGCATGTATGATGAATATTAGACTGTTTCAAATGGATGTGAAAAGTGTATTCCTTAATGGTTATATTGATGAAGAAATATATGTTGACCAACCCCCTGGTTTTGTAGATCATCAATATCCTAACCATATGTACAGATTGAGAAAAACTTTATATGGTTTGAAACAAGCTCCAAGATCTTGGTATGAGAGGTTAAGTAAGTTCTTGCTTGATTAATCATTTACAAGAGGAGAAGTAGATAAGACTTTGTTCATCAAAAGGAGAAACAAAGATATACTAATCATTCTATGTTGATGATATCATTTTTGGTTCCACTAATCATTCTTTATGTAAAGAATTTGTAGCCAGTATGCATTGAAATGTCTATGATGGGAGAGCTTACATTCTTTCTTGGACTTCAAATTAAACAAATGAAGAACGGAACCTTCCTAAGCCAATCAAAGTATTGTATGGAAATGCTAAAGAAGTTTGATATGAAAAATTGCAAAGCTGCAACAACTCCTATGGGAACTTCCACCTACCTAGATTCAGATGAAAGAGGAAAAAATGTTGATGAGTCAAAGTATAGAGGAATGATACGATCATTGCTTTATCTCACAGCAAGTAGACCTGACATTATGCTAAGTGTTTGCTTGTGTGTTAGATATCAAGCTAATCCTAAAGAGTCCCATCAAACAGCAGTGAAAAGGATCTTAAAGTATCTAAAGTCTACACCAAAAGTGGGACTTTGGTATCCAAAAGGTACAACAATCAACTTAATTGGTTATTCTAACTCTGATTTTGTAGGATGCAAATTGGATAGAAAAATCACAAGTGGTATTTGTCACTTATTTGGGAAGCTCTTTAATTTTTTGGCATTGCAAAAGGCAATCATGTATAGCCTTGTCAACAGCTGAGGCTGAATACATATCAGCTGGAAGTTGTTGTGCTCAAAGTTTATGGTTGAAGCAACAACTCCAAGACTTTGGTGTGAATCTTCAACAAATCCCACTTCTATGTGACAATACAAGTGCTATAAATATTTCCAAAAATCCAATCATGCATTCCAGAACAAAGCATAGAAATAAGGCACTACTTTATCAGAGATCAGATGCAAAAAGGTAACATTAAGATTGAATTTGTTGACAGTAAAAATCAATTGGCTGATATTTTCACTAAACCTTTGGATAGGGACAGATTTTTTACTTTGAGAAATATGCTTGGAATCTTGGATGAATCTAGTATATGTTAAGTGGCATTCCTATGTTTACTCTCAGTGATTATGAATGATTTAGACATTTCATGAATAATAGCAACTCAAATTGATATAAGAATCACATATTGATTGTTGCATAAAATTTACATTTGATGTATAAAAGCTGGAATAATCGATTACCATATTGCTTTAATCGATTATTTGTTCATTCTATGCTTCTTAGAAATAAGTCAAAGCTGTTGTAATCGATTACATCATCGAATTAATCGATTATTCTCAATTCGTGTTCCAGAAAATTCATGTTTACTTTGGAATAATCGATTAAATCGACCTTTTAATTGATTACATGATGTCCCTGTGCTTTTCAAAATTTTGGACTTCTCTGGAATAATCGATTACCACAATGGGATAATCGATTACTCTGGTCCTGCTTGTCTGATATTTCCATCTTACCCTGTCTTAATCGATTAAATCAAATTATAATCGATTACATCATTTCTGAATTGTGATATTTCAAATGAAATAATCGATTACATAAACGAAATAATCGATTATTTTAGTGGTTACTGCAGAATCTGACAGTTTTTTGAAACTGCCCAACGGTTATTAAGCACGATTTGATGCAATCAAAGCCATTATGTTAGTGATTATGACCACAACAGCTATATTTTTCATATTTTCAACTGCCTACAACCCTACACTTGCCTATAAATAGTGAATTTGTAGATTGGTATCTCACACCTCACACTCTGTTTTCTCTGTATATTTCTCTCTGAAACTCTCTTATTCTAAGAGATTATTTACAACTTTAAGCTTCAAATTCGTACCATGTCTACCTCTAGAAAGGTCAAAACATCCAAAAGAGAGGCACAAACCCAGCCTTCTAACCCTGTCACAAATAGGCTTGATCACTGGTTCACCAAAGAAGCTGATAAACTGAACTATTTGTAGTTCAATGCTACCAAATGTCTCTGTCTACCCAAATATCTGAGTCTTACTAGGTTTACCCAACAAGGTTTTCAGTTTCCACAATTGTTAGAGCAACAAGGCCTAACTAAATTTGTAGAAATGAAAGGCACATACTATACTGACTTAGTTAATGGTGTTGCTATGGAGATCACTCCTGAGATTTGGAACGAAGTTGCTGGTATCTCCTTTGATGGGGAAAGAAGATTTGAAGAGGAAGCTGAAGGTTACAACAAAATGGAGACATATCGAAGCATGCTCATTGACCCTCACATGAACCTGAGATTGAGGCTGAGCACTGGTCCTATGACACATGAGGATAGGCTATTGCACTACATAATCACTTACATCCTCACACCTAGATCTACCAATCACGCTCAAGCTACAGATGATGATCTTCAAGTTGTTTATGGCTTAAAGAAGGGAATTAAGCTAAACTGATTTTAATCCTTCAAGAAATAATGCAGAAATCAAAGAGATTGGTAAACTATCCTTTTCCTATGTTGTTTTGGTTTCTAGATTCATTGACTATTTTCAAGTGGATGTGTCAAATGAGGTCATGGATCACACCAACTCTAGCAACAGCCAAATCAAGGAGAAGCACCTCACAAAGCTTGGAATAGTGAAGACTCCTTATGGATGGCAAATGGCAGGCTAACCTGTGCCATTGGCTGAGGAAGAAGGAGAAGGAGGTGATGAAGAAGAACGTAAACTGGGACCTGCTGAGGAAGCTCAAAATGAGCCTACACCATTTGAACCACACTATTCTCAATTTGAATCTTTGATGATTCAAAAGATAGATGCATTGTTCTCACTCCATCATGAACAAAGGGATGAAGTAAATTCATCCTCTGAAGAATTAAAGTCTAGAATGAAGAACATAGAATCTAGGATCGTTAGGATGAATCTAAAGATATGGATTAGTTCTTATCTTATATTGTATTATTTTGTTATGGTTGATTTTAATTCTGTTATTTGTTTCTTTTTCATATGCTCTGTATTTCCCTTAAATGACTATTGAATTTCACCTATTTCCTTTTCTATGATTGTCTACTTCTGTTATTTTTAATTTGGTATGCCAAATAGCGGGAGTAGATTATTATATATTATAGATAAATGATTAAAAGAGAATAAGTATGAATGTTTAACATATAAATGATTAAAAGGGAATAAGTATGAATGTTTAATTCAGGGGGAGATATGAATGAGCTAAGTATGATTAAACTAGTTATAATTGTCTAAATGCTATGAATGATGAATGTGTTTTAGCAAAAATCAAGTTTTGGACATAATACTTGATCTTTGCAAGAGTTGAGAAATTTTCAGGATAAACATCTCTTCCTAGAAAGGCATGTCCCATCAATCAAGTATTCGGCATGCTCAAATCAAAAAGGGGGAGATTGTTAGCTATGAGGAAAATGAAGTCATGGAATCAAGAAGAAGATGAATGCAAGTTTTGATGTTTTACATGCACACTCAATTGATGACATTTGTAATTTCTTGCTCAAGCTTGGTTCAAGTGGTTAAAGCCACATAATCCTCACTATCTTGATTGATTCATGCATTCATACATACATTAAATCATTTCTAATCATATGGTAATAAACATTTAGATGTTAAGTCATAAAGGCAATTAGATTCTTAGAAAAAAACAGTTTTTCACTGTTTTAATCGATTACCTATATGATATAATCGATTAAATGCCTGTGAACAGGTCTGCATATTGACTTATGAATATTTTAATCGATTACCATTGATTCATAATCGATTAAATAAGTCTAACACAAAATTAGATGTGTTATGTGATAATCGATTACATCACGAAATAATCGATTATCTGAGTCACTGCATTATTCACAAATGCATTTTTATCTGGTTTAATCGATTACCAGATTATTGTAATCGATTAAATATACAGTAATGAGTTTTTCACATTATTTGTGATAATTGATTATTTGAGAAATTAAGCTATTATCTATGCGTCAATAATCGATTAGAAGATGACTTAATCGATTATTTTGTTCTTGGCATTTTTCCAGAATCCTATGAACACTTTATCGATTATCTGGTTAAAATAATCGATTACATTGACGAAATAATCGATTACAGTTAGTTAAGTCTATTTTTTTATAAATAGGACAGCTTGCACTGGTTTGAAAAAGAGATACATTGTGAAGTTTTCGGACAAGCACTTAGAAAATCACCTTCAAGATTTCATAATACAAAAAGAAAGAGGGAGATTAGAAAATCAAACGGATTCTAAGAGTCATGGGGTTTATCATCTTATGAAGTCATTGTCTACATGATGCAAAGTTTTGTTCAAGCTTTCTGATTAAATAAGTCATCAAGAAAGATCATTTGCATACATTCTCAATCTGGTTTGATCATTCATTTTATTGAATTCACTGAGGAATGAGAGGTGATATCTTTCTTGAACTATAAACTTGGTTATTGTTGCTATTGGTGTTGTATTTGTTGTTGAATGTTCTTATAGCAAATTGTGATCTTTAAAGCTTTATCTAGAAAGGTTTTTAGAGGGAAGAACAGAGAGGGGATCTCTGGTTCTAGATCTTTTGAGAAATCTATAGGTTTAGATTTTGAATTTTACCTAGGGAGGGTAAGAGAGATCTTTGTAAGCTTGTAAAGATATTATATTTGTTATAGTGGAACTCTGACCAAGTGTTGTGTAACGACCTAATTTCTAAGTTGATTTTATTACTATTATTTTTACTTAAGATATTTTTTTTCAAGAAACGTGTATTAGTAAAAATTCTAAGTCATAAAATTGACAAAATATGTAAAGACTAATACATTAGTCAATGTCTCTGTTACAAAAGTTTATACAAGTACAAAACTCTTTTCGAAAATCCAGCCTAGTACATAGCTCCTTTAATATATCAACACTACTCTAGAGCCTCAAGGAATCTGACCATGGTTGCCATCTAAGAAAAACATGAAACAAATCTTGTGAGAAATAAATTTCTCAGTAGGCAAAGCTAAATCCCGGCCTTATTAGTAGGTTAGTAAAATCATTACATAATCAAACACATCCACAAGAAATATGCAAACTATATGAATGCATGAGATGAACTATCCCAGGGCAAATGGCCTCCACATATCGTACTGTATGTGGCCACACTGAGTGTGGACGCTGCTATAGTCTTACGCAAACATGCATGAATTTTGCCATATATCCTTGCACCTGGGTACTACATATCATACTGTATGTAGCATCAGATTCTGTTTCCCCAAAGCCTCGTACTGGACTTGGAACATGGAAACATGAATCCACCTATCTTAATCACATCAACATCCATACATAAAAAAATCAAATCCATAAGCAAAATACATATTACCTTATGGAAAATATTTTCATCATATCTTCATATGTATCATAAGTATGGTTACACCACCATACCTTATCCAATAAGCTTATAAGTATGGTTAAACCGCTATATCTTATTCAAGCAAAATCATTACCAACTTAGATATGACCAAAGAATATCCTCATAGAAAATTATGTTAGTAATCTAACTAATAATCCATAATATGTCTTTCAAATAATTTCTAATCCCTTGAAATTTTCAAAAATAAAAGATTAAAGTCTAGTATGCATCTTTTATTCTCCTTTCACCTACCACCTCACTAATTAATCCTTAAATCGAATCATCAAGTATGTACACTATTCAACTACATACCATTCATCCTACTTCAAAAATTAAATCAAAACATGTCCATAAAATATAAACAGGCAGTCCAAGTATCATTAAAATCACCTCAAAAGATCATCAAATGGATTTCGATACTTCACTAATATTGATGGGTATAAATCATAGCCTATCTTATGACTTAAATCAACATATTCTCATCAAAGAATAACCTTTTAACATCACAAAATTCAAGCCTAAAATCAACCATGAATCAGCCTACTAAAGCATGTAAATTAATCCAAACCATTGATTAACTAGAGATTAGCTTCACCTACCTCAAGTGAGTTTGAGTCTTGATATCTTTCTAACCTTGTTAAATCCTTCCTAAGGTTGTTTGCCTCTACACATGATTTCTTCAAGGTGATGGGCTTTACTTGATTTAAGCTTTAAAGGGAAAGATGAAATGAAATGAAATGAAATGAAAGTGGTGTGAGGGAAAGAGTTCACGTGAGGTTTGAAGAAAGGAGTGGTCTTGGAATTGGTTTGCACTTAGGTTCCTCCTCCTCCCTTTATATAGTGTTGAAGAAATGATTACTTAGAGAAAAATCTTATAAGCCATCATTATTCCTTTACAAGTGTCCTTACACTTGTTATAATCTTAAGGCTTCCTTCCTTTCTTCCTTCCAAGTGTCCTACCACTTGGCATGATCTTAGAGCTTCTTCTCCTTTGCTTCCAAGTGTCCAAAATCATGAAGTTTCTCCATTTCTCTTGCATTTTCGTGGAGTAGCTTGCCATGGAAGATTTTTATGCTTTTTCTTCATTCTTGAGTTTATCCCAAACTTGTTTTAGTAAAATTCTAATTCTGGATTCGTTAACCGTTGGATATCTTTAAAATTTTAAAGGTACACTACTATTGCAAATATGTAACTTTTGACCGTTGGGATTGTTGAAACAATGTCTAGAGCTGTCCACGTGCAAGATGGAAGAGTGTAGAGAAATCTTGGCTTGATTTTTATGTTACCTTGCATCCATGCCATACAAGTGTCTTGCCACTTGTTTTCATCCTATGGCTTATCTTCCAAGTGGCTGAATTCAAGAAGCTTCTTCCTCATTCTGCATGCTTCTCAACGTGAATGACAAGCTCAAAGGGAAGGAATACAAATTTTTCTTCCTTTCATGCTACATGTGGTCATTTTTGATGATGAATAAAAATCTAGTTTCAATATGGTATTTTCTTAAAAAGAAATCCAATTTAATTTGAATTATTTTATCTAAAGAAAATTTTGAATATTAGAATTCTAGATGTTCCTAAGAATTTATCGCAATGATAGTTTAAATTAATCCCAAGCAGTCTTATACAGGGCAATACATAGACCTTTCATTCTATACTACATCTTTATCTTATTTTTGATTGGTCTATACTTCTTCTGACCATCAAAATTACTAAACCATTTTATTAAATAGGTCTATTCATCCTATAATTAAGAGAAAATTCTATAGG
>PYAF01000452.1:157133-175687 GCA_007407185.1 Glycine tomentella | reverse complement strand
TTTTCTGATGCTTGAGTTTTCTTGAATACAGCCTCAAAGTTGTCATCTTCTAAAATTTGTAGAAATTTTATTCTAGAGTTTTGTGTCACAAAATATGTTGATACTTAGTCAGCTAAGTGTATTTTATAATTTCATCAAGTTTCTACAAAATTTCTAAAGTTATTTGAGCATTTTTGGCCTAGGGGCATTTTGGTAATTACATCATTCAACCTAGGGGTATTTTTGGTCATTTTCAAAAATGTCCAAGGGCATTTTTGAAATTTTTATCTTAAGGGTTTTGTAGTAATTTCTACATCATGGAAAGAGTGATATAGTTATTTTTCTCTAAACATACTTGTATCCAATTATCATCACATTTTTATAATTTTGGGGATGTTACATGTTGGTTAGAAGAAAACTGGATGTAGCCTCCGGGGTTGAGAGGTGAACCAGTATAAATCTTGTGTGTTTGAATAATTCTGTTTATCTTCATATTGTTCTTGAAGTTTTAAGTTTTGTTCATATTATAAGATTGGTCACAACACTAAAGTGGTTTGATTGGTTAAGGTGAAGATATTGTTTTCTTAATTATTTTTAAAAGATACGATCTTTCTTGAAAGTCTTCCGCTCTAGCAATTTTGAAAGAAAATGTTAAAAACTTTGAAGAAAAACCAATTCACCCCCCTCTTGGTTATTTGTACAAGTGTTCATTATATTTTCACCACTATCAATTCTCCTCCAGAATAGACAGACTTCTTTGGAGGAAGACCTTGGCAGCATCAGTTGCATTCTGAACTCCACCCGGTTGGATCAAATTCTTGTTAAAGGAAATTACAAAACCAGTCAGATTTTTTGCTCCTGCTATACCCCATACTCCACAGCGAGTCAATATCACGTGAAGTATAGACGTGATCAAGAAAGACACTGGGGTGAAAAGAAGAGGAGGGCAATGTCGACGCCAATACTTAGAAGGAGGAACCGATGGAGGTGAAGAGGAAGGAGGTGGCATTTCTTGGGCACTAGTGGTCGCTACACCAACGCTCGACAAGGGCGCAGTAAGGGTGGACGAAGAAGCCACAGCGGGGATAGCCGAAGAAATCAGCGTAGAAGCTACATCACCAAGACAAGCAGAAACCTCCTAAACAGGCAGGGAAAGAGGAGACAAAGGAACAGGAGTAGCAGTGGTAGCTTGGATGACCGGTGGAGCTAAGGGGAGACCCTGCGAACCAGCAATAGAAGGGCCACTCGAACCGAAAAGCAACCCGACATCCTGCCTCATTGCGCGAAGGCTGAAAGGGGCCCTGGACTTCTTGCAGCCTGATACCTTAGCACTGTCATCTCGCTTCCTCTTAGCTAAAATAGAGGAATGTGTGTTGGGGAAAGCCTCAACAATTGAAGCATCTCTAGGGTCAGCCCTAGCAATAGGTTGACCCCCTTCTCCAGCAGGAGGTGAAACATCCCAAGAATTTAAATGTTAATTAGAGATAAAAAAGGAAGTTACAAAAAAAATGTTTGAAGGAGGATGATCATATTACCCTTTACTTTGATGTGAGGATTATCATACTACCCTTGAAGTGTATATTACAATAATACCCTTGGAGTGAAGATTTCAATAATGCCCTTGGAGTAAAGATTTCAATAATACACTTAGATATCTTGGAGAAACTTGAAGAAGAAGAAAGTTAGGTAAGCAAGATGGTGTCACCTTTGAAGAAGAAAGTTAGGTAATACCCCTGGAATGAAAAATTACCAAATTATTCTTAATAACAGATAAACATCACAAGAAAACTAGGGAGTACCTAGACTTGCCAACAATTTATGATTAGGCATGTCAAAAGATAAGTATCTAAATTTTACTACTCAATATAATAAATGCAAGAAAATAAATCTTAAGTAAAAATGAAGGAAAATCGCATGAATATCTTAAGCTATCATGAGCTATAGTTTCAGATCATGTGAACACATTAAGTACAAATATCTTAGGTATCTGATAAAATCTTAGAATATCTAAATAATATCTAACAATATCTAAGATTATCTAAGAATATATTAGAATATCTAAATAATATCTAAATAAATCTTTGACATAAATAAATTAGAATCTTTGGCATTAAAGAAAGAAATATTTGCTTTAATGCATAGATTTAAAATTTAACATAAAAATCTAGTAATTATCTTCATGGAATGATGGCTTAGTTATACTAGAACTAAACTAAGGACTAACTAGAATTCCATCCTAACTAATTTTTTCTTCTATAAATACTTCCTTTGATTAAAATTCTGCATGTGCAATGCTCTCTCTCTCACGACCATTCTCTCTCTTTCTTTCTTTACTTTTGCTTTCGTTTTCTCTTCTCTTCTTCTTACTCAAACCACAGGCCTTCAAAATTACCTACCATTTCTTCATCCAAAATCTTCTATTGGAAGATAACAACTTTAGTCCTCAAGCTCTTGAAGCATTCCAGCCAATATTTTGGTGAGACTTGGAAGAAAATCCTCTCAAGGTATGTTTAGGTTTATTTATCACTTGATTCTTGAGATTATTTGAATGGTATTTTGGTGTATCTTACTCTTAAGCTTGATGGCATGTGGATGTTCAATATCTTGCTTTCTTAAAAATCTTCTATACAACTTTGCTTCAAGAAATGAGTGAAAGAGTTCAAGTAACATCAAGATAGGTGTAGGACTAAGTGTATGTTGTATATCTAAGTTTATAACTGGATTTGGTATGATTTTCCTCATCTTATGGTTCAGTTTTGATACCAACCTCTTGATCTCACTTGAGTAAGTATTTTGGAAGTGATTTCATGTAAAAAGGTCCAAGCTTTTGGTGAGTATTGGTGCTGAAACTCGAATGGCTTTGAGCTGAATTTTGGACTATTTTTAAAATTCTATATCTCCCTCTATACTTAACCAAATGAGGTGTTTGACCACTCATTTTAAATCTTAGGATGTCCTCTATGTTGTCCTAAATTATAGAACCAAACTGAGCAGTTAATTATGCCCATAATTTATTTGAACACAAGTTGTTCGAAACTATCCACACCTAAACAACTACTGCCACCCATTTTTAAGAATTTATATCTCTTTCATTTCTTACTCAAATTAGGCTTATGATATATGAAATTAAAGATCTAGATGTGAAATCTAACATATTTGCTTGACGATGAAATCTTGATGTTTTGTTGCCTAACTACATGACATGAGTTATGTAGCTTTGCATGTTATTGTGCATGTCATATGCATTAAGAAAGATAAAAAGACCTACCTAGGGGTAAAGTGGACAATCCGTGAATAACCCTGAAGGATCCAACAGGTGATACGGTTAAGCTAAGTACGATCCTGAGGGAAAGACTAAATAAAGAATAATCCAAAGGGTGATATGGTTAAGTCGAGCATGACTATAAGGGAAAAACTAAAGAAAGATAAGACCCAGAGGGTGATACAATTAAGCTGAGCACGACCCTGAAGGACCCAAAGGGTGCTATGGTTAAGACGAACACGACCCTACGAGAAAGACATATTGACCCAAGGGTGATACAGTTAAGCTGAGCACAATCCTATAGGACCCCAAAGGGTGATACAGTTGAGCTGAGCACGACCCTGCGGGAGGAGCCCGTGTCTAGCAATGAGCTCATTGTTTACTTTAGGGAATTAAGATACATTAAATTAAAGAGAAATAGAAATCATGTATGAATAAGTGAAGGTTTATGATTGCATATGATGAAAATTTTCTTATGTTAAGGTGAAAGTATGTAAAGGATTTTTAGTCAATTAAAATGAAACTACTTTGGATTATATATTTTCAAATGTAAAATGAACTAGTTATACATAAACACGTTTTTTAAATAAATCGAAGTAGCTGGAATGATAATGTATGATAAATCATTTTTCATCTTCTTTGAATTCTCACTGTTTTAGTGTGTTCGTGTGTCATTCCAGACAGATAGAGGGAGAAGAGCACACTCAGTATGGAGACAAGTTGGAGGACTACTTCTGAAGATTCGGTTTAGATTAGTTCTTATGTGTTTTATTAGTTAAGTGTGTTGTAATCTTTTGGAACAATTATGAACATTTATGTATATTTTGGTATTTTAATATTAAAATAAATTTTGCTCAAGTTACTTTTAAGTTAGAAATTATTCAAAGATACCAACATGTCTCTACAGGCTCTACATAAGCGTAATTTTCATAACACAATTAAATTTCAAATATTGAGACAAGTTTTTCTTAATCAGATTTGGTTAAAAATTCTCTGTTAGAAAAGTTAACATCTTCTAGTTACATATTATGACTTAAGCATAATATAGTAATTGGAAGGGTGTTACAGGAGGGTCAACATTGAAAGGTTGCACCGTCCCACCAGCAGGTCCATCTTGCTTCACCAAAGACCTCCAAGCAAAGTTGCCCATTATATCTGCAAAAGCAAAACACAACATCAAACACAAAGGAAGACAAGGCAAAATGACTTACCATCCAAGGTTGCGAGAGGATCGTTCACTGAAGAAAGGAACAAGATGGCCTACGCATCTAGCAGTTGTTCCAAAATAGCCTTGTCAAACCTCTCCGCAAGGGTCAACAAATACTCGTTGAAAGACTTGAACTTGGTAGGGTTTGACTGCTAGTAGAACGAGAAGCGTGGCTCCCCATCCCGGTTGAACATCAGTGGCAACCCATCAGCCACGACATCAGTAGCCAAGACCTTGAAGAAATGGTCCTTGAAGCAATGAAACACGTTCGAGTCAAACTCGAACAACTTCTTAGAGACGCTGTTCAAGGAAACCCAACTGGTCTTGCCAATCAACTTCATCTGGAAAAATACAAGAACACCGACACGAGATTTAGAAGGCCCTCACCATAGCCCAACTATTGGGATGAAGCTAAGAGGGGGCCACATTCAAGTGCTCAAGCAGAGCACATTGGAAAGAATTCAAAGGAAGAATTTAACCTAGCACAACAAAGAGGCACAAGTACATGAAAAAGAAGGGTGGACAACTTGACGCAACCCTCAGAAAAGGGAAATCATCACTCTCGCAAGCCTGGACGACCATCATGTAGGAGTCCTCAGGGTTGGCCAACCTCAATTGATGCTCTAGAGTAGCGACACTCGCCACAGAGGTAATGGAGGAGCGATATTTCAAAACATATTATCTCACCCATTCATAGCCAGCGATGGTAGGGGGAGATGAAAGCGGCCCAACACTATGGCTACGCCGCACAAGGGGGAAAACCCTAACGTCTCTGCCACCACTCCTTCTCGCTCCCCCAGAAACATAAGGGGGAAGAATCGTGGTCACCAACACAGGTTCCCGAGCAAGAGAGGCAACAGAAGGTCACACCCTCCTACGGAGGCGGGAAGTACCTCCGCCAACATTGCATGAGTTCACCCTCCTCTCAGAATAAGAGGACTAGCTGTCAAAAAATCCACGGCAAGTCTCCTCCTTCGAGGTGCCGCCAATCGAAATGACTTCCTGGTCTACCAGAGGTTGCTGAATTGAACCCCCAAAGTCACTACAGCCCATACCTAGGGAAAAATCAGAAATGAAAGAAATGGAAAGAAGAAATAATACCTTGAGAATGAAGAAGATAATCGGAAGGGAAAAAGAGAAATCACAAATAGCAAGTAGAAGGAAAAAAATCTTGGGATAGAAATCAAAGATTCAAAGTGGCAGTGATCAAAAAGCCAAACGTCCACTCCATTTAAAATGGAGGCGTGACTCTTCAATAACTTGTGGGAGCATAAATGATACCCCAAAAGTTAGCACCATGGTGCAACCCCACTTACCCACGAACCGCGTCTCTAGTATGTGCCCACTCCATGAGTGACACATATGCAAGAGTACCGCACATGTGCTGCAATTGCCTGTAGCAAAAGACAAACGAAATGTTTGTCTTTAATGCATTCTCCAATGTTCAGAAAGGGCAAAGTTGTCCAACACGGACACTCCACTCATCTGACACGTCTTACTTTGCTTGTAGAAAAAGAGCATGTCCTCCATGGACAATTTAATAGCAGCAACCCGGATGATACTTGTCCAATCTGGGGGCTTGGAAAATCTACAACCCTTACATCTATCGAAGCTATCAACATCAACACTGGACAACATTTGTCCATGCTTGGGGGCTCGATAAACTAGCGACCCTCTTACTTGTCAAGGCTACTACCCTTGACACTGGACAATCTCCTTCAACATCGAACAATCTCCCTTGACACAAGATAATCTCTTTCGCCTGTAAACTGGCTTAGAGCTTAGGGGGCTTATGTACTATCCAGGGTCCACAAAATACACGTGGCAAGCAACATGGTGTTTCCAATATGCAAATTATCCCTCCATATCAGCCCTGGCACAAGAGCACAGACATCTCGCGCTTAGTAGCTGGGCTACTGGGCTGAACAGGTTATCTCTAACGCCGTACTATTTGAATATTAATGATAATATTGCAACCTCCTTATCAAGTGGTAGGTACTCAATTATCTATAAGATACACATTATCTATATGATACAATTATCTACTAACAATTATCTATAAGCCATAACTTATCTACTAGTTGTTATTTACAAGCTAGTAATTATTTGCAAAGGTTGTTACAACACTGTAACAATCCAAACAAACAAGTACTCGTAGCTCCTACTCCACTCTATAAGTACCAGGTTCCATCTCTCCCTTTTGAGACCACTCATTCTTACCTAACTCACGTACTTAATTGAGCTTCAGAGTCCTTTGTTTTGTAGGTCCCCCCTCTTGTCCTCCTAAAAAAAGGCTACTCATGGTCCGACGTGCGAGATCTAGGAGCCCTTCTTGGCCACGTCCATCCTCATATGGGTCAGCTTCGAATTTTGGTAAGTACACCTACTCTTCAAGGTAATTAAATCAAAGTTACCTGAAAAATTAAGAATAAGTTATTAAAATTGATAAGTAATTAAAATGAATCCAACAAACCTGAGAGCTCCACTAAATACTTAATATCAAAGTCCCTTAGAAAGGAACTTGTTGGTAATGTTATGTAAGGTGTTAGAAGGTGAAGGTAACCAACTAGCCTCGCTCTCACTTGTTGTTATGCCATCTCTACAACCAAAAAGTGCTGGTTACCAGTAATATGGTCCTATATATGAGAAAATTATAGAAGCTATAAAAATATCTTTGGCTAATTAATAGTATGTTATGTACTAAAGTCCTTATAACGTTGATTAATTAATTAATATTAATAGCAAGGTAGAGGGGTTAATTTCTTAAAGGATTAATAGCTTTTCTTGCTACTAGAGCTAGTATATAAGCACATGACATGGTGGATGAAAATATCCACTCTATTTGAGACTTGATTGTGTCAATATGCTCAAATCCTCTGAGTAAATTTAGATTAGGCAATGCACTTTTCTCCCTTCTAAAACTATTGGTATCATCAAGTAGCATAGAGCATCACATCCCAATGTAAACAAAAATTAAAAGAAAGAAAGAAAGAAGAAACCAAAAACTCGTGCAATTAGTTAGGATCTGTTTGGGTAAATTTTTCTAGAATCAATTTTGAAAGAAAAAAATTAAATGAGATTCTCCATAAGTAAAAATTAGCTTATGCATTAGCAAATTTGTATATGCTATCTGATGGATGAAAGCGCTAGTCTTATCATAAAATTGATCAAATGAAAATATTATGTTCTATGAGCACGCGGACATATTTGTAGAGAAAAGAAAAATAATCAACCAAGATCAAGCAATGACTAAAAAGGAGAGAGGTTACTAATTTATAGGTTAAATATGTTTTTCATGTAAGTCTTAAGGGTTCCCGAGATTAACAATTATAGGAAATCAGTAGGATCTTGAAAACTATGATTCTCACACAATCATTAGAGAGTAAGACATACCTTTGTCCAAAGTGAGATCTCTATCGAGTCTTCGGTGCGTCTTGATTTTCTTGAAAGATGAAAAAAGCAAGATTTCGGCCCCTTGACTATTCTTTCTGTCTCTCTACGTTCGTAATGACTAGGGTTTTGAGAGAGAACTTTTCTATCAGGAAAGGGACCTTGTTTTACATTAATGGGATTAACCCCTTTTTAAACCACTACTCTCATCAAATAGTAGTTATTTCTAGAAACTTCTCCAATTTAACCCAATTACAATTTAGCTCTTAATTATTAATTATTTATTTATTAGTTCCTACATAAGTCATATGTCTTTCACATGAGACATTAATTCTTACATTCTCCCACTTGACTTATATGACATTACCAAACATTATGGACTAAATAAATAAATATATTAAACTAACATAATGCACATTAAAATGACTAAATCATTCTATACATTGGGTACATCATATTTCATGATTAAGAATAAAAACCAATTCGAGTCATGGTGGTTGTACATCACTTAATCAACATAGTCCCTACCATGTACTACAAATTAGTCTTCTCCTTAATATGATCATTAGTTAGGAGTACAAATTGGTCCAACATAATGTCTTTATTCAAGACAAAACCTGTTAACATTACTCTAATGTAAATGTGCATGCAAACATAAAGAACAGATAATCAAAAACATATCATAAATGAGCTCAGAGTATCAGTAAAATGCATAAGGTAAATTACACTTAATGATCATCAATAGCAATAATGCCCATATTTTCAACATGTTCTATAAATGTCTTGGGCAGTAATCCATTTGTCAAAGGGTCAACTATCATAAAGTTTGTGCTAATATGTTCTATTGAAACTCTTTGTTTATGAACTTCTTTCATCAGAAAAAAGTACTTTAATTTCATATGCTTAGCACCATTAGAGTACTAATCGTTCTTAGAGAAAAATATTGTTGCAGAGTTATCACAATACATTTTCAGCGGCCTAACAATACTATCGACAATTCCAAGCCCTAAAATAAAGTTTTGTAACCAATTAACCTAAATTGTAACCTTAAAACATGCTACAAATTTAGCTTACATGGTAGATGCAACAACAACTAATTGATTTGCACTCTTCCATGATACTGCTACTCCGGCTAAAAGAAATACATAGCCAAGAGTGGATTTTCACGTATTCACACATCCAGCAAAGTCTGAGTCTGAATACCCAATCACCTCAAGGTGATTATACCTCATATATGTAAGCATGTGATCTTTTAGTCCCTATAAGTATCTCATAACCTTCTTTGTAGCTTTCCAATGTTCCATTCCTGGGTTACTTTGATATCTTCCTAACATTCTACCTGCAAAGCTTAGTCTGGTCGTGTACAGATCTGAGCATACATAATACTCCCAACAATTGATGCATACGTTTCCATTTGTTTTCATTTTAGATCATTTTTAGGACATTGTGCGAGACTATATTTGTCTCCTTTCTGAATTGGAACGGGTGATGCTGAGCATTTTTCCATCTTAAATCTCTCTAGTACTTTATTGATATGCTTTTTGAGATAAGCCTAAAATCCTTGTGATCTATTTTAAAATATTTCTAGCCGTATCACATAGCTTGCCTCACCTATATCTTTAATTTGTTGCTAGAGCAAAACTTCTTACTCTCATGGAGAAGACCAAGATCATTAGTTGCAAGCAAGATATCATCAACATACAACATCAACAACACCTTTAACCCAAGCTAATTGGGGTCGGTGGTAGATGGACCCAATGACAGATACGAGGAGGTTGGAAAAAAAAGTGGACGGGGAAGGGGAAGGGAAAAGGGAAATAAGATAAAAGAAAATAAGGGGGAAAGAAGGACAGAGGAGATGAAGAGGAAAATGACTAAAAATGGACCATATGAAACATAGAGATAACAACGGGTCTAACCCTTCACCAAGCTTATAGCTTTTCTCCATTTTGTCCTACGATGCACAGTCCGCCAATCTATATCCCACTCCATTCAATCTTGTTTAACTACTTTCCCCAAGTAAGTTTCAGTCTACCTCTACCTCTTTTTGTGTCGAGCTCTTGGTAACAAACTTTTGTTCTTACGGGAGCATCTAGGTCCATCTCATTTCGTGCCCAAACCACCTCAATCTATGTTCCTTCATTTTTTTCACTTAGCAGTACTACTGCTACCTTTCGCCAAATATCTTCCTTTCTTATCTTATCCATCTTCGTATAACCACACATCCCCTTAACATCCTCATTTTTGCTACCCCTATTTTATGCTCATGTTGCCTATGTGTTGGCCAAGATTCAACTCCATATAACATTGTAGGTCTTACAATTGTTCTATAAAATTTTCCTTTTAGCTTAAGAGGAATTTTACGGTCACACAAAACCCAAATGCACTCTGTCATTTCATCCATCCTGCTCTGATTATATGATTTACATCCTCATCAATCTCTCCACCTTTTTGAAAAATTGATCTCAGGTATCTAAAAACATCTTTCTTGGATACCTCTTGACCAAGTAGATGCACGGGGTTTTGATCACTATCTCTTACCAGCGAAAACTCACACTTCATATACTTAGTTTTGCTCTGGCTTAACGTGAATCCTTTAGACTCAAAAATGTTTCTCCATGATTCAATTTTCCTATTAACATCGTTGGTCTCATCGGTAAACACAATATCATTTGCAAAAAGCATACACCAAGACACTTTCTCTTGAATATCTTTTGTTAGTTCATCCATCACTAAGGCAAAGAGATAAAGACTAAGAGTCGAACCTTGGTGTACACTTACCGTGATAGGAAATTAACTTGATGTTCCATTACAAGCTTTCACACATGTGATAGCTCCATCATACATATCCTTGATTGCATTTACATACTTTAATGATATTTTTTTCTTCTCAAGAGCCCATCATAAAACTCTTTAGCACTATCAGTCTTAGAGATAGTTGTCTTATTATTGTTTGCAACAATCATTCTCGTGAACATTAGGCTTAGTCTATTAGATCTTTCCCAAGCTTTATAATGAGCTTTCTCTTCATTGCTACTAGAATCAGTAATAGCAACAGGTTCCGCTTCCAATATAGCAGATCAAGATCCATTACACCAAGGTGAAATTGAACTTGCTCTATCCAGTCAGAGAAGTTAAGCCCATTAAACATTAGCACAAAGGATACATAAGAATTCAGTGAATCGGAAACAAGTACTAATTCACATAAGCATTTGAGACATAAAACACATGTCATACATAGAATTCATTCAGATAACAATCAATGTATATTAATGCTCTCCTTTGGGTGATACACCAAAATGCAACATACAAACATGATGATGCTAATAAAACTCTTAATATTATTTGGCAATTAAATATGCACCAATTAATAGTACCTTCTACCTATGGGTATATAAATAAGCTAAAGATACACACAAATTACCTATAATTATATTCATTGATTATAAGAATAATTAATCAATCTTTGGGTGATCTATAAATGTCTTATAACAATGAATTTCAATACCCATATACCAATAATCATATAATTTAGTATCCATTATTCTATGAGTAATTGGAACAATCATTCATTTGGAATTAAATAACCTTATAGATTTGACCATTTTGGTGACTAACAAATCCATCATTAACTTAATTCCAAAATAAATTATAAAGTTATTCTATAAAACACTACAAGTGTAACAATTCTTTTCTCATGAAGCCTTTGATCAAAATTAAGATAATAAGTATATATATATATATAACGATACAATTCTTTTTTTTTCCTATACTGAACAATACAATTCTTGATTCACGTGAAAGAATAGAAACAAGGAATCAAAAGGTGATCAATTTCACGTTCTGGAGTCTATGAATCCTTTCACATGTAGATAATACACATTTAATTGCATTGACTAACAAATGTGTGAAATAACATACTTGGCTTTGATGAAATCATATCAAATATACAATTCCTTTCATATAACATACAAGCCAATTCAATTTCATTAACCATTCCAATTCATATATATGAATTACATCTTTAATTAATCAAAACAATCATACGCTATAATAAATCATAATCGAGAACCAATTAGAATTTTAAAATTCATGTACGTAAGGCTCGCGAAATACATGCAGCGGAAACATAATCAATCAACGAAAATGAACCATATATGTTGTGAAAATAAAATCCCTAAATTTCATAATTAGGGTTCATGCATAATTAGGAGAAGATTAATCATGGAAAATCGTAAATTTCATAACACATGCTCAGATACCACGTATAAGTCTTAAGAGTTTTCAAGATTAACAATTATAGGAAATCAGTAGGATCTTGAAACTTATGTTTCTTACACAATCATTAGAGAGTAAGACATACCTTTATCCATAGTGAGATCTCTATCGAGTCTCCGGTGCATCTTAATTTTTTTTGAAAGATGAAAAAAGTAAGATTTCGCTCCCTTGACTATTCTTTCTGTCTCTCTACATTCGTAATGACTAGGGTTTTGAGAGAACACTTTTCTGTCAGGAAGGGGACCTTGTTTTACATTAATGAGATTAACCCCTTTTTAAACCACTACTCCAATTAAATAGTAGTTATTTCTAGAAGTTTCTCTAATTTGATCTAATTACAATTTAGTCCTTATTTATTATTTATTTATTTATATTAGTCCTACATAAGTCACGTCTTTCACATTAGACATTAATTTTTACATTTCATTACCTGGAAAATAGACCGTTTTCATATTACTACCTCATATTCACTTTTGGTCAATTACATGCAAAAAAATTATGTTTCAATGTAGTACCTATTGATGGTCTCATTTTGTTAAGTGATGACGAGACAAGCAGAGTGCCACATCAAGCCTAATCATGGGCACGTACCCAAATTTTCCACATCATCCATGCCTAATTACTCCCTCTTCCCTTTCTCCTTCCTCGTCTTCCTCCTTTCCTTCTCCTTCACCCTCTTATTCTCCCTCTTCTCTGATAAAGGACTATCCAAAGAGCATGAAGTTCTAGAAGCACTCCATGAATTGAAGGGTCCAATGACAAGGTCCAAAACCAAGCTTCTACAAAAAGATATGACCAAGAGAATCATGGCTGGACTATTTAACAAGGGCAATAATGGAGGAAGACAAAAGGAGCTGTATTGGAGCACCTTGAAGATTGTAGGAGAGCTCGCTTAGTGCGACTGTCGCACTTAGCGCAATTCCTTTTGTAACTTTCGTAATTTTCATAATTTTCATAATGTCGTAATTTAGTAATTTCTTATTTGTGTAATGGGCCTCAATGTGCACTAAAATAGGCCCAAATTATGCATTTTTAGATAACTTTGATTAATGAAATTAAGCATTTGCTTGAATTGAGAGTTTAACCTCTTCTTGGTTCTTGGTTCAACCCAAATCGATTCTTATCAAGGAAGCTTTCCTTTGTGGCGAATCCTCTTCCAACTTATCGCTCCACTACGGATCGTGGTGTAATTCATTTCATCTTCTTAATCTTCTCCATCTTTTGTTTTTAAGTTCTAAAAAACTATCCTTTGAGTCTTGAAATTTGCATCTGGAAACGATCCAATCCAAGCATTCATGCCTTGGTCGTCATTATGTGGTAATCAGAGCTTGAATCCAGAGAGCAATTCGAAAAGATTTCTATCAATTTAGGTGCAGTTTTCGTTTTTTTCTTAAAAAAAAAAAGAAAATTAAATTCCTTTGATTCTTGCTTGTTTGTGTTTAATTTTGTGTCTCTTGTGTAATGACCTAATTTCTAAGTTGATTTTATTACTAGTATTTTTACTTAGAATAAAAAATTTTCAAGAAACGTGTATTAATAAAAATTCTAAGTCATAAAATTTACAAAATATGTAAATACTAATACATTAGTCAATGTCTCTGTTACAAAAGTTTATACAAGTACAAAACTCTTTTCAAAATCCAGCTTAGTACATAACTCCTTCAATATATCAACACTACTCCAGAGCTTCAAGGAACCTGACCAGGGCTGCCATCTAAGAAAAACATGAAACAAATCTTGTGAGAAATAAATTTCTCAGTAGGCAAAGCTAAATCCCGAACTTATTAGTAGGTTAGTAAAATCATTTAAATAATCAAACACATCCACAAGAAATATGCAACTATATGAATGCATGAGATAAACTATCCCAAGGCAAATGGCCTCCATATATCGTACTATATGTGGCCACACTGAGTGTGGATGCTGCTATAGTCTTACGCAAACATGCATGAATTTTGCCATATATCCTTGTACCTGGGCACTATATATCGTACTGTATGTAGCATCAGATTCTGTTTCTCCAAAGCCTCGTACTGGACTTGGAACATGGAAACATGAATCCACCTATCTTATTCACATCAACATCCATAAAGTCAAATCCATAATCAAAATACATATTACCTTATGGAAAATATTTTCATCATATCTTCATATGTATCATAAGTATGGTTACATCACCATACCTTATCCAATAAGCTTATAAGTATAGTTAAACCGCTATATCTTATTCAAGCAAAATCATTACCAACTTAGGCATGACAAAGAATATCCTCACAGAAAATTATGTTAGTAATCTAAATAATCCATAATATGTCTTTCAAATAATTTCTAATCCCTTGAAATTTTCATAATAAAAGATTAAAGTCTAGTATGCATCTTTTATTCTCCTTTCACCTACCACCTCACTAATTAATCCTCAAATCAAATCATCAAGTATTTAAACCATTCAACTACATACCATTCAACTTCTACTTCTAAAATTTAAATCAAAATCTTTCCATAAAAATATCAATAGACAACCCAAAATATCATCAAAATCACCTTCAAAAGATCATCAAATGGGCTTCCATACATCACTAATTTGATGGGTATAAATCATCATCTATCTTATGGCTTAAATCAACATATTCTCATCAAAGAATAACCTTTGAACATCACAAAATTCAAGCCTAAAATCAACCATGAATCAGCCTACTAAAGCATGTAAATTAATCCAAACCAATGATTAACTAGAGATTTAAGCTTAACCTACCTCAAGTGAGTTTGAGTCTTGATATCCTTCTAAGCTTGTTAAATCCTTCCTAAGGTTGTTTACCTCTACACATGATTTCTTCAAGGTGATGGGGTTTACTTGATTTAAGCTTTAAAGGGAAAGATGGAATGAAATGAAATGAAATGAAAGTGGTGTGATGGAGAGAGTTCACGTGAGGTTTGAAGAAAGGAGTGGTCTTGGAATTGGTTTGCACTTAGGTTCCTCCTCCTCTCTTTATATAGTGTTAAAGAAATGATTACTTAGAGAAAAATCTCATAAGCCATCATTATTCCTTTACAAGTGTCCCTACACTTGTTATAATCTTAAGGCTTCCTTCCTTTCTTCCTTCCAAGTGTCCTACCACTTGGCATGATCTTAGAGCTTCTTCTACTTTGCTTCCAAGTGTCCAAAATCATGAAGTTTCTCCATTTCTCTTGCATTTTCGTGGAGTAGCTTTTTCTTTCATTCTTGAGTTTATCCCAAACCTGTTTTAATAAAATTCTAATTCTGGATTCGTTAACCGTTGGATCTCTTTAAAATTTTTAAAGGTACACTACTATCTCACATATATAACTTTTGACCGTTGGGATTGTTGAAATAATGTCTAGAGCTGTCCACGTGCAAGATGGAAGAGTGTAAAGAAATCTTGGCTTGATTTTTATGTTACCTTGCATCCATGCCATACAAGTGTCTTGCCACTTGTTTTCATCCTATGGCTTATCTTCCAAGTGGCTGAATTCAAGAAGCTTCTTCCTCATTCTCCATGCTTCTCCACGTGAATGACAAGCTCAAAGGGAAGGAATACAAATTTTTCTTCCTTTCATGCTACATGTGATCATTTTTGATGATGAATAAAAATCTAGTTTCAATATGGTATTTTCTTAAAAAGAAATCTAATTTAATTTGAATTCTTTTATCCAAAGAAAATTTTGAATATTAGAATTCTAGATGTTCCGAAGAATTTATCCCAGTGATAGTTTAAATTAATCCCAAGCAGTCTTATACAGGGCAATACATAAACCTTTCATTCTAGACTACATCCTTATCTTATTTTTGATTGGTCTATACTTCTTCTGACCATCAAAATTACTAAACCATTTTATAAATAGGTCTATTCATCCTATAATTAAGAGAAAATTCTATAGATTTTATGTAGCATTTTTCCATATTTTTCTGATGCTTGAGTTTTCTTGAATACAACCTCAAAGTTGTCATCTTCCAAAATTTCTAGAAATTTTATTCTAGAGTTTTGTGTCACAAAATGTGTTGATACTTAGTCAGCTAAGTGTATTTTATAATTTCATCAAGTTTCTACAAAATTTCTAAAGTTATTTGAGCATTTTTGGCCTAGGGGCATTTTGGTAATTATGCATTCAACCTAGGGGTATTTTGGTTATTTTCAAAAATGTCCAAGGGCATTTTTGAAATTTTCATCTTAAGGGTTTTCTAGTAATTTCTGCATCATGGAAAGAGTGATATAGTTATTTTTCTCTAAACATACTTGTATCCAATTATCATCACATTTTTATAATTTTGGGGATGTTACATCTTGTGTGTTTTTCTGAAAGTCCAATTGTTTTAATTTTTTCTCTTTTTGGGAATGACATATTTACAGAATCCCAATGAATAGAACCAAACCTTATTATGTGGTATTTACAAAACATTATCTTACATTTGCCTTCAATTACCCCATATTTTTGTTAAATTCCAAGTTGTTTTGAATATGGGTTGTTCTTCATGTTCTTCATGAAACTCATAGGACCGCTGGATAATTTATGAGTTTAATCTTTCAAATTCTGTCTGGAGAGTATTGGGGCATTTGTGCAAATATCAAAAGTTTCTAGTACTAAAAGAGAAAATACGAAAGACCAAAGAGCAAATATTCAAAAATATTTTGGAATCAAAATGGAAATATAAAAAAAATATGAGGACCCAAGTGTGAAAAAAAGTTATAGTCAAAATTTAACAACTCTCTCTCTTAGTGTGTGCTTATTATTGCTTTCTAGTAGTTTCTTTTTGCATAATTGCAGCGGTTTATACTTAGCCAAATTGTTTTTTTTTCCTAATTGTCTTCTTTGGCATTCCTTTCGAGTTATACTTTTTTTTTATAGCTTTTATTGCTTGTCTTCTAAATTTCCAAGGTTTTATCTTAAAGTTTTCTTTCTTCCTTGACCTCTTAAGTTGAGTTTGGATTTGTTTCATCTTTCAATTTAGATACTCCTTGAATTGAAGTATTTGGTTGATCTCAAGCGCTAAAGAAGAGTTAGAGAGTGGAAAAAGACAAGAGTGAATCTTCTAACAAAAAGTCTTACAAGAGTGAAACATGAGTGTTGAAAAGTGTAAACACTTAGTGAGTGGTAAGGTCCAATATTTTATTTGTTTTACTAACATTTTCTTGTAGCAATGGTGTCCGAAAGTGATAGTGATCCACCTTCCCCTAGAACCGTGAAGCTAATGGCTTCATTGGCTAAGCAAATAGATAAGTTGCAAAGAAATGTTGAAAGGAGGATGGGAGATAGATTTGATAAGATACAAAGAAGCACTCAAGAGTTGAGTGAGAGAATGGAAGACATGGGGAGAAGAAGATATCATAGGTTTCCTCATTCTTCTCAAGGGAGTGATGATGGCTATGAAGATGGTGAAGGCATAAGCATAGGAAGAATAGAGATGAAATGAAAGATGTGAAGGTCAAAATTCCTAAGTTCCTAGATACTTATGACCTGAAGGCTTATCTTGATTGGGAAATGAAAGTCGACCAAGTTTTCGATCGTCACAATTTTAGTGAAGAAAAGAAAATTAAATTGGCTAGCCTAGAATTTGAAGGATATGCCATGGCATAGTGGAATCAAGTGCAAAAGGAAAGAGAAAGATTGAGGAGACATAGGCCGATGATGTGTTGCAAACACATCTTAGTTTTAGGATAGTTTTAGGTTATATTTCGATTAAATCATTAGGAATTAGATTAGTTATAGACTAGTTTGTTAATTATATTTGATTATAGCTCATTTTATTACCAAGATGCGTTTCAGGGCCAAAAAGGAGGAGAACAAGGCAAAAGAAGAAGATGTAAAATAAGGGAACACTTCACACTTAACCAAGAGGGGGGGTGAATTGGTTAGCCTTGGTAAATTTAAAAATTTCTTTCTTAATCAAAATCAGAGTACAATTTCCCTTTGGATCTTTATCACAAATCAATAAAGAAACTTTATTCAAACTCAATCCAAGACTTGTAATGCCTTAACACACAAATTAAACTTTAGTAATCACACCAAGAATTAACAAACATGCAGTAAATGAGAGAGCACAAGATTTATACTGGTTCACCTCAAAACCTATGAGGCTACATCCAGTTTCTTCTACTCAACACTAGAGTAGAGTTCCACTATATCAAAATATTCTTACAAGCAAAAATTGCAAGCCTCTCTTTATCAACCCTAGATAAAGTTCAGAAGTCTAAAAAACCTATTAGACCCTTAGTGTAACACCGCAAATTTTGGAGTCACAACCAATTACTAGGATTAAATGTTAATTCAAGGCAGTACAAAAGATTTAGGGGAAAAGACCAAAATACCCTAGGTATGCTAACAAGATATATTAAGGAGGAAATTTTATATATATTCTTGGATGGTTGAAAAATGATCAGAATACCCTTAGGGTGATACCTACAGAGATACCTTGAACATTTT
>PYAF01000452.1:116980-140297 GCA_007407185.1 Glycine tomentella | reverse complement strand
AAGAGAAAATTCTATAGATTTTATGTACCATTTTTCCATATTTTTCTGATGCTTAAGTTTTCTTGAATACAACCTCAAAGTTGTCATCTTCTAAAATTTGTAGAAATTTTATTCTAGAGTTTTGTGTCACAAAATATGTTGATACTTAGTCCTCTAAGTGTATTTTATAATTTCATCAAGTTTCTACAAAATTTCTAAATTTATTTGAGCATTTTTGGCCTAGGGGCATTTTGGTAATTATGTCATTCAACCTAGGGACATTTTGGTCATTTTCAAAAATGTCTAAGGGCATTTTTGAAATTTTCATCTTAAGGGTTTTCTAGTAATGTTTACATTTATGGAAAGAGCGATATAGTTATTTTTCTCTAAACATACTTTGTATCCAATTATCATCACATTTTTATAATTTTGGGGATGTTACACATATCATATTGTGGACATCTCCTGATTAACTCTTGGAATCGGTTCCAAGCAGCACAGAGGGATTCTCTTCCATTCTGAGTGAAGTTGGTAATCTCATTCACCAACCGGTTGTATTTGTCCATGGAAAAGTATTGGGCCAAAAATCTTGAGACTAGGTCATCCCAAGTTGAGATGCTATTGGAAGTTTGTCGGTTCATCCATCTCAATGCATTTCCCTTAACAGCAAAAGGGAATAGGCTCAGTCTTACAGCATCATTTGAGACCCCTTGGTGTCTGATAGTGTCACAGATTCTGAGAAATCTGTCAATGAAGTCATGTGGGTCTTCAAAATCCTCTCCTCCAAACTGACTGCGTTCCACCAAAGCTATCAATGAAGGATTTATATCAAAGTGATTAGCTTGTATTGTTGGTCTCACAATGCTGGAGTTAGGTCTTGTGAACATTGGGGCCAGAATATCCCCCATTAGTTCATCTTCTGGTCTTGGCTGATTATTTCTTTCTTCAGCCATCTCTGCCTCTGACTCTAATTCAGGAATTGAATCAAAGTCAAAGTTTTCTGCTTCTCTCCTTCTTTGTCGGGCTAGTCTCCTTCGGACGGTTCTTTCGATTTCAGGGTCGAACTGTAAATCCTCAGAATTAACGAAACCTCGCATAAAACTCAGAGAAGCGGTGAGTAACAAAATTCCAATCACAAAGATTAAAAATTACTGTAAAAATCCGTTTACCAATCCCCGGCAACGGCGCCAAAAAACTTGTTGCGATCACGGCAAGTGCACCGCTCGTTTCAAGTAATAAAGTGGGTAAGTAGAGTATCGTTCTCCATAGGGATTGGGGGTGAAATTCACAGTAATATTCAGTCAATGCAATTGGAAAATAAAAAGAAATTATTTGTGAAGAATTGTTGTGTGTTGAATGTTTGAAAGTAAAAATAGACTATAAAGGAAATGCAATAAAATTGAATGAAGTTGTTACCAATGGAATGAATGATTGTGGTCAGGCTCAATCCCCTGTGATCCCCACCTCTTTCACTTAATTGGTTACAACAATTGCTTACTTAATGATATATCTTTCCTATTTTTGTAAATCCTACTTTCTTAGCAATTTAGCCCTTTAATAAGAATCCTAATTCCTTTGTGATTCCTATCAAGCATATAAAAGACTATAACACACAGTTTGCTTATTTCTGATTGTTCAGAGAATAAATCTTTCCTACTCTAGTTAATCCCTAATTCCTTAGTGAATTAACCCTCTAACCTGAATCGAAATCCTAATTCCTTAGTGAAGTCTATCAAGTTAAGCATTTAAAATACTATATTATAAGGTTCTGCAGTCACGCATCCCTATCCCTAGGTAATGAATAACTGTTATTTTACTAAGGTCAGAAATTAGAACCCCAACGTCCCCATTGCGAATCCTAACTCTAAATACTTAATTAGAATAGCCAATTCCAAATAAGAATAAAACAGTGAAGAACAGAGTAAAATAAAACAATCAAGAAATTCTCATTCAATACCAGTTAAGTTACAGAGGAGTTCACATCAGTTCATGGCCTTCCCACAATACAAAGTTTAGCCTGACATAGGCTTCAAGAACACAAAAACTGCCATTGAATACATAATTCTGTTGTAATCCTGGCCTTAATTCTTGATTTCCTAGGGTTTAGAATGATTCTTTGTGATTCCTAAGATGTATCAGCTATATTCCGAGTGTGTAATTCAGTCCCCAGAAGCCTTCTTTTATAGAATGATTTAATTAAAGTAATAAAAGCTTTTTCCTGTGCAATTTTGAAACAAATAAGTTTAATTCAGGAAAGAAAATCTCTGTGGCGCTGATGGCGCGACTTCCCGTGCTGATCGCGCGGGTCTTCGAATGTACAGCGCTGATAGCGTGGACTCCCACGCTGATCGTGTGGAGTCCACGAGCTGGAAGCCTGGCACTGGATAACTGGCGCTGATCGCGCGGACTGTGGTGCTAACCGCGTGGATCTTGCGGCTTGATGACGCTGATGGCGTGGACTCCCACGCTGATCGCGTGGAGTCTACGAGCTGAAACTTGGATTTCCTATAATGGCGCGACTCGCGTGGATCTTGCGGCTTGATGACGCTGATGGCGTGGACTTCCACGCTGATCGCTTGGAGTCTACGAGCTGAAGCTTGGATTTCCTATAGTGGCGCGACTCGCGTGGGACCTGGCACGATCCGCGCGGAACATTCAAATGGCTTTTCTTCTTTCTTTTGCTTAGTTCTCCTCTTTTTGACATGAAATCACACTTTAGTAATGAAATGAGATGAAATTAAACATAAACAACAATTTAAACTAATTCTAATCTATTTTCCTAAGTATTTAACTAAATTATAACCTAAAACTAGCCTAAAACTAAGATGTGTTTGCAATACATCAAACAATTCCCAGATTTGAAAGTTGTTGTCCCCAGCAACAGAAATAATTCAAGACTAAGCAAGAATCAATGATCAAACTAAACCACAAGCTACAATCCTAGAATCATCATGCTATGTATGATCAAATTCAAATCAAAGCCATTCATGACACTTTCAATGCTGTCAATTTATGAGAGCAACTTGAGTATTCCTCCAGACATGTGTTTAATCACTCATTTATTCAAGTGTATCGGGCTGATCAATCTCTCACTCAACAGAATCACAGCACTACCATAAGCTTGAAAATATTCTCAACAGATGCAAGCACAACTTGATCAAAAGGTCTTTCCGGCTTGTAACTTGGCTGGGCTAAGGGTAGGAAATTCTTTGGAAAAGTGACTAACATGAGGCTAGATCCAGTCCTTAATTCCCAATCCTGTGGTCATCCATCTTCCTTGTTCATCTTTTCACAACCTGACATTCTTATTCAATAATTTATTCTTTATAAAGCAAAACAAATAACTTTCTCTTTTTCTTCTTTTTCTTTTCTTTTGCTCAAATTAAACAAAATACAGCAACTATTCAGATTTCCAGCTGATATTCTCAGGCTTATTATTTTCCAACTGGCCTTGTTTGTTTTACTTTCCTGACTTCCATACCAATTGGTATCAACTTGTTTTCCTCTATGCCTTGATGGACAATTCCCAGTTTTTCTGCTGTCATGGACTTGTATTGTACTTTTTCTAGCCTCAGGGAGATTGGTCAATGGATAAAGCTCTGATTTGGGTAATTTGAAATGAAAGGCTTAGGCTCAAATGAGGTACAAATGGAAAATAATTGTGGTGAGTCAATCTGGCCCTGGTTTCAGAAGAAAAATCTTCCTTAATCATATCAAATCACACCTGCATCCAGAGAAACAATTCAAGTTCTAGAATACCATGAAAATGGAGTCTCTCAGAAAGAAAATTACCACTGTTTGGCTCAAAATCTTACAGGTGTTTAAACTCAAGTCAATCTCAGCTGACTTTATTTCAAGCATCATTTCAACTTCAACATGCATATCACATACCAACAATCACAATTCCATTCATGTATGATGCAGTTCATGCTATGTTTCATCTCATCAAGCTTTTATCAGAGAACTCTTATCCATTATTGTGTCCATTAACTTTTATCTTGAAAATTCTGATGTGCTGTTTATTTATTTTTGAAAAAAAATTTCTGTTAGACATCATTTGTTCCTTGATTGTGATTTGCGAAATAATGCGTATGCGCGTCCATTCCTAGATTTAGAAATTGTTGACCCCAGCAACAACAAATAAGGTCAAAGCGCTTGGGAAAAATTTCAGCATTAACAAACGGAAACATTAATCTAAACAGGTTTTTTTATGTGCAAAATTTTAATTAGAAACTATACTATATATATATATATATATGCAGAAATATAAATGTGCAGAAATATAAATGTGCAGAAGGTTCATGTGTCTAAAGTGCAAAATCAAAATAAAACATAAAAAATGAAACAAAACAAAACAATAAAATGGGTCCTGGTCACTCCTCTCCTGCTCCTCTCTCATCAATGGTTTCAGTCTCAGTGGCCTGAGAGGGCTCTGGAATTGATAACTCTGGATCTGCTACAGCTGAGGGTTCAGGAGGAATATTTGTGGCTGGTGGTGTAACTGGGAGCTGGTACTCAGAAGGTGAAATGCCAAAGTGTCTACAAATGGCTCCAAGCATGCTAGTCTGTTGGGAAAGCTGAGTCCTGACAAACTCCTGGAAGGCCAAATAGGTGGGAGAATCTGTGTAAAGCGGCTCATGTCCAGGAGTGGTGGAAGAAGCTGTGACTGGTGGTGCTGCGTCTGCTGGTGGCTGAGATGACTGAGGATCAGCTGGTATTGGTACATCTCTAGGACTGCAAGTTGCGAGCTCCTCAGGTTTGAGCTTCGAGGCTCGGAGAACCTGCTCATCAGCTGCTGTCTTCATGGCGTCCAAATAGGTCTTGTGGCTCATAAGTGATGATATAGGGACGTCCATGGGCTCGTAATCATCAATGTCCACCCCCGCATGTCGACATAGATGCAGAATAAGGGAGGAATGTGCCAGCCAAGACTTGCCGCTAGCATCCTGTATCATGTGAAGAATACGGTTAGAAAGAAGGTAAGAAATGTAGAGATTACCTTAGTCTTCACACAAAGGAATCTGAGTCAAATGAGAGTGTGTGTTAAGAGTCTCACGAGTGTTATGTTAAAAGTTAAATAATTAAATTCTTAGTCTAATCTAGTCACACAATGATGCAAGTTTATAGCACTTTCTTGTCAATAAATTAACGTCATAAGGACCACTGATATATGAGGCACTAAGTGTGTCTTTGGACACGTCTCAAACACAATAAAAATTCAACAAAAGAAGTTAAACTCACATAAAATCAAGTCTAATTTATAATAAACATAGAAGTAACAAGTGATAGCTTTCAAAAAGGGCATGGAACACACCAATGAATGTGTGACTAATAAATGAACAACCCAATTCATCACGGTCATTCAAATTAAAAATTCAATTACAAATATACATTATAATTAAGGTACGTCAAAATATTAATTTCTATGAACAATAGTACTACCACTCTAGCTCTACAAAAGTGAAACAAAAGTGTCTTTTTCTTCTATAAAAGGCTTCATTATTGTCTCACAGCAATAATTGAGTTGTTACCTATTGGCTTTCAAAATTTCAACTTATGGAGTGCACTTCCAATAATAAGCATTATTTTGTTCTCGTGATTTTGTGCGTAGTCCTTAGTCCTCTAGTACTTTGCCAACTTAGGTATGACTACTATTTTGAAACATGTCCAACCCCATGACTTTGAATGTTCGAAACTCACTTGTGCTAGCTATGGCACATGAACTAAGGATTGCAGCTTCTATCTTGTGCCTTCATTTTCATGATTGTTTCGCCAATATAAATTAAGACTTAAATATATTTTTCAATATAATATTTTCATATTACTACCTCAAATTCACTTTTTGGTCAATTACGTACCTAAAAAAAAATTATGTTTCAACGTAATACACATTGTTAATCTCTGTTGTGCTGAGGACGTGGCTTCCCGCGCTGATCGCGCGGGTCTTCGAATGTACAGCACTGATAGCGTGGACTGTGGCGCTAACCGCGTGGATCTTGCGGCTTGATGACGCTGATGGTGTGGACTCCCACGCTGATCGCGTGGAGTCTACGAGCTGAAGCTTGGATTTCTTATAGTGGCGCGACTCGCGTTGGACCTGTCACGATCCGCGTGGAACATTCAAATGGCTTTTCTTCTTTCTTTTGCTTAGTTCTCCTCTTTTTGACCTGAAATCACACTTTAGTAATGAAATGAGATGAAATTAAACATAAACAATAATTTAAACTAATTCTAATCTATTTTCCTAAGTATTTAACTAAATTATAACCTAAAACTAGCCTAAAACTAAGATGTGTTTGCAATACATCAGCGCACTTGATGAAAGTTAAAAAAAAAAAAAAAACGCAACACCTTAGTCCAATCACGGTGTGTGCTCACATGAGAGTAAAAATAAAATTTTTGATGTGCAAACATAAACCATCTATGCACCTCATGTGTGTGCTTACGAATTACTCATTGAAACACGTTGGGGTTTTAGAAATACCTTTATCACTTAAAGGCTCAAAGAAGATGATGCCCTCCAATGATAATCCACACTGTTATCTTCTTCTTGCAAGTGATAACTTCTTCTTCTCCTTGATTCCTCCTTCTCCTTGGTGGTTTGTCAGGAGCATACAAGGTATGAGGCTTTCAAGTATTTGTTTTCTTTTCTCAAGACTATGAAGGTGCCTTGAGGTAAGGTGAAGGTGCAGTAAAAGGAGAGAAGATGAGTTAGAGGAAAAATTAGAACTCGATTCAGAACCAAGAGAGGAAGGGGCGAAATTTTTCTCTCTCTTAATCCTCCCCACATAGGCGCCTATTTAAGGTGAGATGAGGTTGTTGCATTGCATTATCCTCTCACTCCAAATCAGCCCAAGTGGTTGGAAAAATTTAAAAAAGAATCTAGCAAGATTCCCTCCAAAAATTGTCACTTTCTCTCCCTCTCCTCCCTCCAAAGTTTGTTGCAACAATAGCTCATTTGAATTCAAAATTCAAATGACAATGTTGTTGATAGAATCTTCACCCAATCTTTATTGGATAATTCATTTAAATAATTTAAATTATCCTCAACAACCAAATGTTGTTGAGAGAATCTTCATCCAATCTTTATTGGATAATTCATTTAGATAATTTAAATTATCCTCAACAACCTAACCTCATAGAATTCAAATTCAAATTTCAAATTTGAAATTCAAATTCAATCTTATCCCAGTTTGTAATTTGAATTTGAATCAAAATTTCAAATTCTGAATTTCAAATTTGCCCAAAACTTATTTTGGTCAGTCAACTCCTTGACTTACTAGGATTCATGGCCCAAGGCCCATCGAGCCTGTCAACACATTTGGGCCCATTAGTGGAGAAACCAATTTCACCACTAATGTCCCAAATAGGATGCATGATTCAGGTGGGCTTGAAGTCTAACCCTAACCCAATTTAACTCATAGTCTTGATAAAGCCCAGTAACTAATTACTGACACAAACTCACTGTAACTTGCAACAAAGAATAAACCTTTGCGTGTGACCCATAAGGCCCAATTAGTCACTGACATAAATAAACTTGGACCAATTAAACTTTTTTAACGGGCCCAATTCATTTAATGACCACATAAGACACTAGCAATGCTTTGCGGCCCTAGAAATAATTGAGTTGATCAAGTGATCTACCTTCTAATTTGAATATCGTGTCTCCATCATCCCTTACATCGTCATTCACATTTAGTCGAGAGCAAGGATAAAGTATCATCTCTCTTTATTGACTAAATATAGCATTTTCAAAGGAACTAGGAATCTTCTTCTATTGACTCTAAGACAGATCATGACTCCTCATGATCTCTTACTATGTATAGATTCCCGAGTCAATTAGAAGTCATTCAAGGCTTATCAATCTTGTGAACGACTAATTCCTCGTAAGGGATTGTGAGTCCTTTCGGCATGTCCATCTATACTCATGTATTCAGGTTATACCCAAGAGTACACTGTTCTCCCCATTTTAAGGCGGATAGAGTTGTACAGTCAAAGTATAACCCTAGGACACAGTATTCGATGACATCCTCAAGTCTAGGATGATCTGCACTACCAAATGATGAGAGACTTTACAAATCCAATGATATTTTAAAGAATCCTTGTGGAGTCTCTCGGCAGGTCAGCTCAGTGCCATCTGTTCTCTAACAGATCCACCAATGACATCAGCTAAGGCATCACCATGCCTGCATTTCATGAGGTCCCTACCTTGTATCTCTATAAAAGTAGAAGATGTCGTACTAGTCTTATTGAGATCATCAATGCCCTTTCTTGATGATTCAAGACTAAGAACTAGCTTTAGGCAATAGACATGTAGTGTCCTCGAATCCTCATGATCATGATCCCTATCATAGATCCTCGAGTGTACACGTGTTCTATTCCTAGGGCCTTTATCTTTAAATGCATATTACTATAAATATAGGTGAGACATAAATATGATAAAGATAAAGTTTGCTCTTATTAATCATGAAATAATAAATAGTACAAGGTGTTCAACTGATAAGTCAGATTGTCTCTAGGACACCTACATACTAACAATCTCCCACTTGGCCTAGAGCCAATCAGGTCGACTTGTCAAACCTAAAGACTCATAATGACTATCATGCTTTCTCTGAGAAAGACCTTTGGTCAGAGAATCGGCCAAATTATCATCAGTGGGAATGTAGTCCATCTTTATCTCCAGCCTTTCTATAATTTCTCGGATGAGGTGATACTTTCGAAGCACATGCTTGGACCTTTGATGAGACTTGGGTTCCTTGCCCTAGGCTATAGCTCCAGTGTTGTCACAATACATAGATATTTGATCAACAATGGATGAAACCACTCCAAGTTCTGAAATGAACTTCTTGATCCAAACTGCCACCTTAGTCGCTTTTGAAGCTGCTATGTATTATTCCTTAGTAATTGAGTCTTTTGTGGTCTCTTGCTTGGAACTCTTCCAACTAATTGCTCTACCATTTACGGTGTAGACAAAGCTTGGCTCAGATTTATAGTCATCTCTGTCACTTTGGAAGCGCATAAGTGAATCCCTTCACTTTCAGCTCATTATTGCCACCATAGACCAGAAACAGATCCTTAGTCCTTCTCAGATACTTCAGGATCATCTTTACAGCCGTCCAGTGAACCTCTCCAGGGTCAACCTGGTATCGGCTTGTAATGCTCAAAGCATATGAGACGTCTGGTCCTTTACATAGCATGTCGTACATGATGGATCCAATTGATGATGCATATGGAATATTCTCCATGGGTTCCCTTTTGATTGGCGTCTTAGGACACATTAGCTTTAGAGAGATGAATACCATGACTGACAGGAAGAAAACCCTTTTTCGACCCATCCATGCTAAACCTTTTTAGCATTTTATCTATGTACGTGGATTGGGATAATCCCAACAACCTCTTGGATCTATCTCTATAGATCTTAATACCTACTATATAGGCTGCCTCTCCCATATCCTTCATGGTGAAGTTCTCTGACAACCAAATCTTCGTGGATTGTAACATGGGAATGTCATTTCCAATTAGCAATATGCCATCTACATATAGCACAAGGAAAACAACAACGCTCCCACTAACCTTCTTGTAGAGACATGGTTCATCTTCATTCTTGATACCCTTAACAACTTCATCAAAACGAAGATTCCAGCTCCTGGAAGCTTGCTTAAGCCCATATATTGACTTCTGAAGTTTGCATACCATATGCTCTTGGCCTTTGGACTCAAAACCTTCAGGTTGTGAAATATACACTTCTTCCTTCAAGAAACCATTCAAGAAGGCAGTTTTGACATCCATCTGCCAAACCTCATAATCATGATATGCTGCTATAGCTAGCATAATCCTAATAGACTTGATCATAGCAACAGGCGAGTGAAAGAGAGGGCCTTGAAGGACGAAGGCATGTGAGAAGAAAAAACAAAAATTTTTCAAGTGGAAACACACATACCACACAAGAATCATTCTTTAGGACATAGATATTACCTTGTTTATATTCGAAACTTAATGATCAAGGATAGGCTTGAAGATACAAGCCCTCTAATGTTGATCCACACCACTCCTTGTCAAGACTCAAGAACACTTCTTGAAGGCCACCAACAAATACCAGTGGAGGCAGGCTAGGCGCACCAATGGAGAGGAAGAAGGTTAGGTTTCAAAGTGTTTTTCTTATCTAAGAGGCTCACCAATAGATGATATTGGTGGCTGAATTTTTCTGTCAAAACTCACACAAGAGGCGCATGGAAGGGGAGGAAGGTAAATAGGTTTTTTTTTCTTTCAAAAAACCATTGGAGAACTATGATCACAAGAGCACACTTTATAGAAGAGTTTGAGTCAGATTTTTAACCAACAAATCTGATTATGGAGCATCCCACACGTAAAGAAAAAAATGGAGTTGTTGCATTTTAAAAATTGCCATCAACCTCCCATTATATCCTCTTAAGACCAAGTCAATTACTTGGGAATTATTTTGCCAAATAATAATTAAATATCCAGCCATGTGTAGCGCCTCTAATCAGCCCTCAGACCTCTTCCTAAAATCTAGGACATGATCATGACAAGATTCTAGTTGAATTCAAATTCAAATCTAGCTCTCATCTTCTCCTTTTGATATAAAACTAATTACTATAGTTAATTCATATTTAAAATATTTAAATTCAAAATTTAAATTATCAAATTTAAATATTAGATAATTAATTTAACTATTTAAATTAATTGATAATGTCTTGGACTATCAAAGCCCATTAACCCCATTCATGCGCCCCTCTCTCTTTAAGATAGGTATCCAAACTCCTTCTTGGGCCAACAACCATTATTAGGCTCAAAACCTTTAATGCTATAATGTCATCACAATAAAGTATTAGTGTATGACCCATTAGGCCTAACATAGCTACTTACATAAATGAGTTTGGGCCCAACAAGGCCACTACCCATTTAATGACAACACAGAGCACTAACAATGCTTTGTTGCCCCAGAACTAGTTAGGTAAATGACAAGATCATCTTATTAAATCTATTTGGTTTTCGTATGTATTTCCTTTCGTCTCGGTTACCTTCCCATAAAACCTAGGGTAAGGAAATGTATCTGCCCTTGCGGTCTAGGGTAAGCTTTAATACGAAATAGGGAGTCTCCAATTTTACTGACTCTAAAGGCAGATCATCTCATGATTTCTTTTACTATGCATAGATTCTCGAGTCCCGTAAATGTCATCCCGATTTCTCCAGTTTACAGATAACCTAATCTCTCACAGAGATTTGACGAATTCCTTCAGCTAGTCACCCTAGGCTCGTGTTCTTTCAGGACATGCCCAAAGTTATACCTATGTGTCTCCATGTTTCAGGCAGATAAGGCATACAATCAAAACATGTCTTTTAGAACACAGTCTAGGTGAAAAATTCTGGTCTAAGGAAAGACACACCCAAATAACATGAGACTACTCTAATGATACTATATGTGAGATTTTCTCATAGACTCTCTTTGTGGGTCCGTCCAGTGCGAGCTATACCCTTATAGGTCCACCCACGACTTTAGCTAAGACATCTCCATATCTGTAGCTCATGAGGTCTTTACCTTGTATCTGCATACAAGTAGATAAGCCGGCTAGTCTTACCCGAGATCGTTGATCCCCATTCTCAATGTCTCTAGACTAGGAACTTAAATTTAGGAGTAGACATCTGGTATCCATGAATCCTCATGATCGTGATCCCATCACTGATATTCAAGAGATACCTATTCTATTCCAAGGGTTTTATCCAGTTACTCATATATTAATAATACTATCGAGACAAAATATGAAACAAGATAAAGAGCGCTTATAATTTATTCATGACAATATGAAAAGTACATGTACGTCCTAATCTAATGAAAAGATTGTCTCTAGGACATCCATATACTAACAATCTCCCACTTGGCCTAGAGCCAATCAGACCTAATTCGTAAACCCAATGCCTCATAATGACTATCATGTTTTCTCTGAGAAACAACCTTTGTCAGAGAGTCGGCTAGGTTATCATCCGTGGGAATATAATCCATCTTTACATCCATCCTATCAATGATCTCTTTAATCAGGTGATATCTGCAGAGCACGTGCTTAGGTCTTTGATGAGACCTAGGTTCCTTTGACTGTGCAATGGCCCTAGTGTTGTCACAATACAACTGTATGGGATCATCCACGCTTGGAACCACCCGTAGTTCAGATATGAACTTCTTGATCTAGACGGCCTCCTTGGCTGCTTCTGAAGCGGCTATGTACTCAGCTTCTGTCGTAGAATCTGTTGTAGTCTCCTACTTGTAACTCTTCCAAGATATTGCCCCACCATTTAAGGTGAATACGAACCCTGACTGTGACTTGCAGTCATCTTTGTCACTTTGAAAGCTGGAGTTAGTTAAACCTTTCACTGAAAGCTCATCTACCCCACCATAGACCAGAAACGCATCCTTAGTTCTTCTCAAGTACTTAAGGATGGTCTTGACTGCTGTCCAGTGACCCTCTCCAGGGTTTGACTGGTATCTGCTCGTACTGCTCAAAGCATATGAGACATCTGGTCTTGTACATATCATGGAATACATGATGGACCCAATAGCTGAAGCGTATGGAATTCCACTCATGCGGTCTTTCTCAGGCTGTGACTTAGGACACATAGCCTTGGAAAGATATAACGATCCGTATGCATCCGGTTCATTAACATTGATTTACGGTTAAGCTCAGCAATTATCACAGATACTTAAAATGGAAGCAGTAAACAAAATGACGTCATCAAGCGTCATTAACAACATCAACTGTACATCATATATGGTGAATTCTCATAATATACAAAGTATATGTCTCAAAACTGTACATATCCCTCATCATTACCAAAATACAGGCATAAAATCAAAATATCAAAATATAGAGCCAACATGCTCTTCACTATATGCCTAAGGTTCTCTCAGAACCATATCCCTCTACTCGAGCCTCTTGCCCTGGGATCTATCAGCCGCTCCCTGAGCTTCACCTGAATAAAACATGACCCCCAACAGGGGTGAGATGACAATCTCAATAAACTCAGGGTCTTTTGAGGTCTTTCCTCCCCCTGGTTCACTTCCATGCACATAATATCAAAATTGGCATTACTAAACTAGCCGTCACAACTATCAAGTCATATCACATGTACATAATATACATACACATATATCAATGCCTGAGGAGGCTTCATCCATTTATATGGGCACATCTCACATCAGGACCTACTACTCATGCCTGCGGAGGCTTCATCCATTAATATGGGCACATCCCACATCAAGGCTTATATATATTATTAAATTCAATTCTACTGGCCAGAGAATCTAATCAAGCACATAACAACACTATCACAGTGTTCAGCTCATCATATACATATTTCCATAAACAGTAACACACAATTTCAATATACATGCATTAAGATATACAAAAACCATAACTCCCTCGGAGTATGGTGGAACACAACAGTGAGAAACACTCCCAAGAACAAAGAGCTTACCTGCTTTCAGCGCTATACCGGCTCTCTCGGCTTCGTGGTCACAACCACCACCAAGATCACTATCACGCCCTACACAAGGCATAAAACAATCAATCAATAACGGTCCTTAGCCGTTAGAATGAAAGGAAATGCCATTCCTTTCCATTAAAACCTCTCTGTTCTCTATCTTAGGGTTATTAGAGCTAACCACCTTATAGGCGATTCACAGACCCTCAATGGGATCTATCTTGGTCTAACCAAGATCTTAGAGTCCCCCAGACTCTGCATAAGCTCAATTCAATGATCTACTAGGTCATATATCAAGAATTTCCCAACATGACTAAAACACATATATCAACACATTTTCACCATTTATTTGGCCTTCTGAACAACTTTTGTAAAGGCACTTAGGCTCATAACTATCATAATATCTTCCATTTACTCAACATTTTTCCTACCCATACCAAACTCATAGTCAAAATCAAACTTCATCAAAAATCATGTTTCAAAGTTTAATATTCATCAGAACAACTTCCTGAGCATACTTTTCTAAAGAACCCAAGCCTAATTCCAGCCCTATCACAAAGTGGTCACTAATCATCCCAAGAACAATTTCATAAATCAAACAGTAAAACTTGAGTTTCTTACCTCTAAATCGATTGGAAAGGCTAGAGAACAACTTTTCCAAGCATGAACGTCCTTAAAACGCCTTCTTTTCTCCTCAGAATCAAACTTTATGAATTTCCCTAGAGAACTGGATCTCTTTGTTTAATGGTTTTCAGAGAAAAGTTATGATGGAATCTAGCTCATTGAGTAGTTCCTTTCAACTTTCATGTTGGGTGTGAAAGGTTTTGGTCAACGGTTGAGTGTTTAAGAAGCTTCTCTAGTTCATCAATGGCAGAAGCAGAGAAAAGGAAGAAAGGAAAGAGAGAGAATGGCTAAAGGAAAGAGAGAGAAGGTTATTATATTCACCCCACCTTTTTTAAGAATTTTGTCCGTAAAATTCAAAGACATACCTGTCATGTAACTCGGGGTATAGCTGTACCAGCTCCTGCGCTCGCTCCCAAGTCGCCTCCTGAGGTGTCCTCCCTTCCCATTGTACCTTAACTATGGGAATGGTCATCTTCTTAGCTGTGACACGTGGAAAACGTCATGTAGCCCTGACAACTGGGGAGGCAAAGCTAGCCTGTAGGCCACTGGTCCTACTCTCTGAAGAATCTGGTAAGAACCAATGAACCTAGGACTAAGCTTCCTCACACCCAAAGCCCGTCCAACACCAGTAACTAAAGATAACCTCAGAAACACATGGTCGCCGTGATCAAACTACAACGGCCTGTGTTTGTGATCATAATAACTTTTCTGTCTACTCTGAGCCTTCAACAACTTATCTCTGATTAAACGGATCTGCTCAGTAGTCTCCTGAACCATCTCAGGTCCAAGAAGCTGTCTCTCACCCACCTCAGTCCAACATACAGGAGTCCTGCACCTCTGGCCATACAATGCCTCATAAGGTGTCATGCCTAAAATAGCATGAAAACTATTATTATACGAGGACTCCACCATAGGTAGGTATCGATCCCATCTAGTACCTTGCTCCAAGGCACAAGCTCTCAACATATCCTTCAAAGTCTGGATGGTCCTCTCTGTCTGACCATCTGTCTGAGGATGGTAAGCTGTACTAAGCCTCAGCTAAGTCCCGAAAGCCTCCTGAAGCGCACTCCAAAATCTAGAAGTGAACTTCGGATCTCTGTCGCTGATAATACTCTCTGGGACACCATGCAGTCTGACAATCTTTTTGACATATAGCTGAGCCAACCTCTCTGCAGTATAGTCAGTCCGAACAGGTAAGAAATGAGCAGACTTAGTCAGCGTATCAACAATTACCCAGATGGAGTCATATCCACTCTGAGTTCTCGGTAGTCCAACTACAAAATCCATGGAAATGCTATCCCATTTCCACTCTAGAATCTGCAATGGCTGCAGTAGGCCTGACGGTCTCTGATGCTCAATCTTCACCTTCTGACATACCAGACATTTAGTCACATACTCAGCTATGTCCTTCTTCATCCCTGGCCACCAGAACTTCCTCTTAAGGTCCTGATACATCTTGGTGGCACCCGGATGAATGCTGAACTGGCTCTTATGAGCCTCCGACAGAACTGTATCCACTAGCTCGCCCTTAGGCACAATGATCCGATCTTGATACAACACCAAGTCATGAGTCTCCCAGGAAACATCCTGTTAACGAATCATGGCCCTCACATCATCATCCTATTTCTGGGATTCTCGGATCCTCTGAATCAACTCGTTATTAATCTTGGTCTCTCTCAACTCAAGACCACTAGCACCTTCTATCACAGTCAGGTGCATATCTCTAAACTGCTCAATCAACTTACAGCCTGAGATTATCATGCAGGCAACACTCACATGCTTCCTGCTCAAGGCATCAACAACTACATTCGCTTTGTCGGAATGGTATTTCAACTCAAATTCATAATCTTTAAGGAACTCCATCCACCGTCTCTGCCTCATATTCAACTCCTTCTGATCAAACAGATACTTGAGGCTCTTGTGGTCACTGAATACCACTAACTTGGCACCATATAAGTAATGCCTCCAAACCTTTAGAGCAAAGACAATAGCTGCAAGCTCTAAATCATGTGTAGGATAATTCTCCTCATGTGGCTTTAGTTGCCTGGATGCATATGCAACCACTTTCTTTTCTTGCATCAACACACATCCAAGTCCCTACTTGAAAGCATCACAATAAACCTCAAAACAACCCTCAGGATCAGGGAGAGTCAATACTGGAGCTGTGGTCAACTTTTCCTTTAGTCTCAGGAAACACTCCTTACATTCATGAGTCCAAACAAATGGGCTACCTTTCCTGGTAAGGCGGGTCAAAGGTAACACCATTTGTAAGAATCCTTGAATGAACCTCCGATAGTAACCTGCTAGACCAAGGAAACTGCGGACCTCTCCCAAGACATCACAGCCTCTATCTTACTGGGATCAACTGCTACCCCAGCTACAGAAATCACATGGCCCAGGAATTTCACCTCTGAAAGCCAAAACTCACACTTAGACAACTTAGCATACAACTAATTATTTCTCAATGTCTGTAGAGCAATCCTGAGGTGCTCGGTATGCTCCGCCTCCGTCCTAGAGTAGATCAGTATATCATCAATAAACACCACCACAAACTGATCTAGGAATGGTCTGAATACCCTGTTCATATAGTCCATGAACACTATAGGGGCATTTGTCAAACCAAAGGGAATGACCTGATACTCATAATGACCATATCTCGATCTGAAGGCAGTCTTTGGTATGTCCTCGAGCTTAATCCAAATCTGGTGATATCTGGAACGCAGATTTATCTTAGAGAACACACAGGTTCCCCTCAACTGGTCAAGCAAATCATCAATCCGAGGCAAATGATATTTATTCTTTATAGTAACCTTATTCAGTTGCCTGTAGTCCACACATAATCGCATATTTCCATCCTTCTTCTTCACAAAAAGAACCGGTGCTCCCTACGGTGACACACTCGGTCTAATAAACCCCTTGGACATCAAATCCTCAATCTGTACCTTTAACTCCTTTAACTCTAAAAGAGACATGCGGTAAGGAGCTATAGATATGGGTCCCACACTTGGAACCAAGTCAATGGAGAATTCAATCCCTCTATCCCGCGGAAGCTGTGTAATCTCATCTGGAAATACATCAACAAACTCACTCACCACCAGAATCTTTGACATATCCAACCCCTGTCTCTCATCTGCTGTACTAAGCAAAAGATAGCCCTAAGCTCCTCTCTTTATTTCCTTCTGAACTTGCAAGACCGAGAGAAATGAAATGGAACTTGAGCTGACTCCTTTTGAAGGCACTACAACCTTCTTATGACAACAGTCTAGCATTATGCCATACTTGGCCAACCAATCCATACCCAAAATAATCTCAAGGGTGGGCATCGCAAAGCAATACAGATTAACAACATATTCCTTGCCCTCAAACTGAAAATGCACATCTCTGCAACATATTTCCACTCTACACTGCTCCTTAGAGGCGGTGGTAACCTTCATAGGAGAAGAAAGTCTGAACATAGGCAAGTTCAGTCCTAGAGTAGTGCGATCACTAATAAAAGAGTGAGTAGCTCCAGAGTCAAACAAGACTCTCACATCATATACATCAATCAAAATAGTACCTCTAATCAAATCCGGAGCTTTGGCTGCCTCTCTAGCATCCACTGTGTAAATTCGGCCTGCAGTAGGTGCTACTGATATCACTGGAGCAGCTATAGCCCGACCGTCTGCCTGTGGACACTCCCTAGCATAGTGGCCCTGCTTGCCACATCTGTAACACACCAACTGACCAGTGGAACACACTCCCCAATGATTCTTCCCACAAGTAGCACACTTGGGACGTAGACCTGGTCTCTGTGGTACTCCTCTCTAACTGGGGCCCTTCTTAAATCTGTCTACTGGAGAAGAAACCCCCAAGTCTCTGTCCTTGCCCTTCCCAGTAGGACCTGATCCACTGGGTCTCTTCACCTCCTGTCTCTCTGAGGCAATAGGCTGGCTACCACTGCGCCTCCTAATCATATCCTCCACCTGGCGACACTGTCTCACCAGGCTACCCAAGGCTTGAGATCCACTGCCAGCGATCTTCTCCTCAATACTCTCTCTAAGTCCTCTCTAGAACTTAGCAGTAAGAACCTCTGCATCAGGTAGAGCCTTCTTGAAATGCGCATACTTAGCCAACTCATTAAACTTGGCCAAGTACTCGTCCACTGACATTTGTCCCTGAACAAGGCCCTCAAACTCAGCCTGCTTTTGCTCTCTAGCATCTCTGGGGAAGTATCTGTCCAGGAACTGTGCCTCAAAAACCTGCCAGGTGATAACCTCACCTGGTCTCTCAACAACTGTGAAGTGGTAACCCGCCACTCATAAGCATCTCCCTGAAGCATGTATGTAGCATAGAGAAGTCTTTGATGGTCTGAACATTCCATCACAGTGAAGATCTTCTCTAAGGCCTGCAACCATCTGACAGCAGCAATAGGATCATACTTCCCATGAAAAGCTGGAGGGTCATGCTTACGAAAAGCAATGAGCATCTTCCCTCTAGCAGCTGTATCCTCCTCAACATCAGCTTGGGACAACCGGTCCCCTCTGTGGTGACTAGGCCCATCAGAATGATGGCTACCTCCACCGTGCTAGCGACTACCCCCACCCTCAGGAGTATGCTGTGAAGAAGATACTCTATCCTCTCTAGGTAAAGATCTCAACTCTGCCATCAGCTCCTCATTGGCCTTTGCCAAGGCCTCATTCGCCTGTCTATTCGCAGCCATCTCATGCTGCATAGCTGCCAAGGCGGCTATAACGGGGTCGAGTTGTCCATCTGCACCCGTCGTCTCACTATTGTTCCGGGTCCTCACCATGGCACTCCACATGTCACATAAAAGGGTGAGTTGATCAGGCTCACACTCAATAACCACACATGCAATAGTCATAATGAACACCTAGACCATTAGTGAACAACACATAATTTACCATACATAATGCTTCCCTATAAAACTGCTCTGATACCATAAAATGTAACACCCCGTATGCATCCGGTTCATTAACATTGATTTACGATTAAGCATAACAATTATCACAGATACTTAAAATGGAAGCAGTAAACAAAATGACGTCATCAAGCGTCATTAACAACATCAACTGTACATCATATATGGTGAATTCTCATAATATACAAAGTATATGTCTCAAAACTGTACATATCCTTCATCATTACCAAAATACAGGCATAAAATCAAAATATCAAAATATAGAGCCAACATGCTCTTCACTATATGCCTAAGGTTCTCTCAGAACCATATCCCTCTACTAGGGCCTCTTGCCTTGGGATCTATCAGTCGCTCCCTGAGCTTCACCTGAAAAAAAAACATGATCCTCAGTAGGGGTGAGATAACAATCTCAGTAAACTCAGGGTCCTTGGAGGTCTTTCCTCCCCCTGGTTCACTTCCATGCACATAATATCAAAATTGGCATTACCATACTAGCCGTCACAGCTATCAAGTCATATCACATGTACATAACATACATACACATATATCAATGCCTGAGGAGGCTTCATCCATTTATATGGGCACATCAGGACCTACTACTCATGCCTGCGGAGGCTTCATCCATTAATATGGGCACATCCCACATCAGGGCTTTCTTTCTTTGCCTGAGGAGGCTTCATCCATTAATATGGGCACATCCCACATCAGGGCTTATATATATTATTAAATTCAATTCTACTGGCCAGAGAATCTAATCAAGCACATAACAACACTATCACAGTGTTCAGCTCATCATATACATATTTCCATAAACAGTAACACACAATTTCAATATACATGCATCAAGATATACAAAAACCATAACTCCCTCGGAGTATGGTGGAACACAACAGTGGTAAACACTCCCAAGAACAAAGAGCTTACCTGCTCTCAGCGCTATACCGGCTCTCCCGGCTTCGTGGTCACAACCACCACCAAGATCACTATCACGCCCTACACAAGGCATAAAACAATCAATCAATAACGGTCCTTAGCCGTTAGAATGAAAGGAAACGCCATTCCCTTCCATTAAAACCTCTCTGTTCTTTATCTTAGGGTTATCAGAGCTAACCACCTTATAGGCGATTCACATACCCTCAATGGGATCTATCTTGGTCTAACCAAGATCTTAGAGTCCCCCAGACTCTGCATAAGCTCAATTCAATGATCTACTAGGTCATATATCAACAATTTCCCAACATGACTAAAACAGATATATCAACACATTTTCACCGTTTATTTGGCCTTCTGAACAACTTTTGTAAAGGCACTTAGGCTCATAACTATCATAATATCTTCCATTTACTCAACATTTTTCCTACCCATACCAAATTCATAGTCAAAATCAAACTTCATCAAAAATCATGTTTCAAAGTTTAATATTCATCAGAACAACTTCCTGAGCATACTTTTCTAAAGAACCCAAGCCTAATTCCAGCCCTATCACAAAGTGGTCACTAATCATCCCAAGAACAATTTCACAAATCAAACGGTAAAACTTGAGTTTCTTACCTCTAAATCGATAGGAAAGGCTAGAGAACAACTTTTCCAAGCTTGAACGTCCTTAAAACGCCTTCTTTTCTCCTCAGAATCAAACTTTGTGAATTTCCCTAGAGAACTGGATCTCTTTGTTTGATGGTTTTTAGAGAAAAGTGATGATGGAATCTAGCTCATTGAGTAGTTCCTTTCAACTTTCATGTTGGGTGTGAAAGGTTTTGGTCAACGGTTGAGTGTTTAAGAAGCTTCTCTAGTTCATCAATGGCAGAAGCAGAGAAAAGGAAGAAAGGAAAGAGAGAGAATGGCTAAAGGAAAGAGAGAGAAGGCTATTATAAAAAATGTACCCCATGACTGACGGGAACAAAACCCCTTTTCGACCCTTCCATGTTAAACCTCCTTAGCATCTTGTCAATATACGTGGATTGAGATAATCCCAACAGCCTTTTATATTTATCTCTATAGATCTTTATACCAAGTATAAAGGCCGCTTCTCCCAAATCCTTCATGGTGAAGCTTTCTGAAAGCCAGTCTTTAGTTGTTTGTAATGTGGGGATGTCATCTCCTATTAGTAGTATGTCGTCTACATAGAGTACTAAGAAAAAAACATTTCTCCCACTATCCTTCTTGTAAACACAAGGTTCATCCTCGTTCTTGATGAATCCATTACTCCTAACGATTTCATCAAAACAAATATTCCAACTTCGTGATGCTTGCTTTAGCCTATATATTGACCTCTGCATCTTGCATACCATATGTTCTTGGCCTTTGGATTCAAAACCTTCAGGTTGTGTCATGTATACTTTTTCCTTCAAGAATCCATTCAAGAAGGCAGTCTTGACATCCATTTGCCAAATCTCATAGTCGTGATATGCTGCTATGGCAAGCATTATCCTAATAGATTTGATCATGGCAACGGGTGAGAAAGTCTCATTATAGTCAACACCTTGTCTTTGACGATATCCTTTCGTAACCAACCTAGCTTTATAGGTTTGAACGTTGCCATTTGCATCAGTCTTTCTCTTAAAGACCCACTTATTACCGATAGGAATTTTTCCTTGCGGTTGTGGAACCAAGGTCCATACATTGTTTTGATACATCGAATCTATTTCAGATTTCATGGCTTCTAGCCATTTAGAGGAGTCAACGTCCTTGACTACCTCCTTATAGTTACTTGGTTCATTATCCTCTACGATTTGTTGATTCTCAATCACAAACCCATACCTCTCAGGTGGATGGATGACCCTAGTAGACTTACGAAGTTGTGTGTTTACTTCTCCATTGGAGAACGTCACCTGCGATGCAGACTCGGGTTCCTCAATCTTTTCTTGTGGTCCTTGAACTTCTTCAAGATCAATTTTACTCCCACTAGCTCTTTGAGAGAGTAAATCATTCTCAAGAAATTTAGCATTTTTGGACACAAACACCTTGTGTTCATCCAATGAGTAAAAGTAGTATCCCTTAGTACCTTTGGGATACCCCACAAATAGACATTTAGTGCTTTTAGCACTAAGCTTGTCTGATGTCAACGTTTTGACATATGCTGGCGATCCCATACTCTGAGATAACTCAGGTTGGGTCTCTTACCATTCCATATCTCATATGGAGTGGTCTGAACAGATTTAGACGGTACCCTATTTAGAAGGTACGCTGCTGTGTCTAAGGCATATCCCCAAAATGATTTTGGAAGTTGAGTCTCACTCATCAAAGACCTGACCATGTCTAACAAGGTTCTGTTTCTCCTTTCGGAAACACCATTTTGGTGTGGTGTGTAAGGTGCAATAAGCTGCGAGAGAATTCCATTCTCTCTCAGATAATCCTGAAACTCATGGCTTAGATATTCACCACCATGATCTGATCGTAATGTCTTAATCACTTTTCCATGCTGTTTCTCTACTTCATTCCTATACTCCTTGAACTTTTCAAAGGCCTCGGATTTACATCTCATCAGGTAAACATACCCAAATATCGATTTATCATCCATAAAGGCAGAGGTTCCATTCCGGAGTGAACCCGCCATTCACTCATTAAGGGCATGGTAATGAAATAGGAGTATCCTCCTCTAGCCTCTATAGACATTGGGTCACAAACATCAGAGTGAATGAGTTCTAATAACTCACTAGTCCTATGACTATTAAGCCCTTTTGGCTTGTGACGAGTCATTTTCCCATATAGACAAGATTCACATTGTCTATAGGATTCCAAATCCATGAAATCTAGGTATCCATTTTCATGCATTCTAGACAATCTTGTTTCATTCATGTGCCCTAGTCTACAGTGCCACAGATAAGATTGATTATCTGTCCTAGGTCGTTTCACATTCACATTGAGAACATCTGTTCCCATTTCTAAAACATATAAGCCATTTACCAAAGAAGCAGTAGCATAAACCATATCATTCATAATGATAGAAAATGTACCATCCCTAATAGTAAAAGAAAAACCATCTCGTTCCAAACAAGAAATTGAAATAATGTTTCTAGAAATGCCCGAAATATAAAGGCAATTATTCAAATGCAATAAAAGGCCCGTAGGCAAAATGAGGTCTGTATCTCCAACAGCTTGAGCAACAACTCTTGCTCCATTACCAACGCGGAGGTCAACCTCATTCTTCTCCAATCTTCTGGGACTCTTAAGTACCTGCAACATATTGCAGATGTGAGAACCACAACCGGTATCTAATACCCATGAAGTCGGATTAGCATAAGAATAATTGATCTCAATCATGTAAATACCTGAGGCAGAAGCATCACTATGTTTCTTGTCCTT